>JAOTOM010004179.1:0-220000 GCA_034440615.1 Ashinkailepas kermadecensis
AATGCTCAGATTCATCTTGATAGGCACAATATTTTAATGGATACTCAACATGGATTTCGATCTCGAATGTCTTGTTTAACTAACCTTTTGGAGTTCATGGAGTATGCTACTAAAGAAGTAGACAATCAAAGCAGGATAGATGTTGTGTACTTGGACTTTAGCAAAGCTTTTGATAAAGTTCCACATGGGAGGCTAATTCATCAACTACAGCAACATGGGATTGTTGGAAAAGTTCTAGGTTGGATTGAAGCATGGTTGAGGGGAAGGAAACAAAGGATAATGTTAAATGGATGTAAATCTGATTGGAAGGATGTTCTGAGTGGAGTACCACAGGGCTCTGTTCCAGGGCCACTTCTCTTTATCATCTTTGTGAATAACATTGAGGTAGGGCTGGGGAATAGTGTTCAAATTTGCGGACGACATCAAGCTGGTAGGAGTGGCAAACAGTTGTGACCAATCTATAAATATTCAACTAGACTTGGAGGACCTAAAAAAGTGGGCTGATCAATGGCAGATGTCTTTCAACTATGACAAGTGTAAGGTTATGCATCTAGGGTCTGGAGGTGAGACATTCAGATATACAATGGGAGGGAGGGAACTGGATGTTATTGAAGAGGAAAGGGACTTTAACACTTTAACCAATCCCAGATCAATGACCTACAATGACCTGGACCTGAGATGAAAAAGTATGCAAAACAGCTGCATAAAAAGCTATCGAAAATGTTGTGCCTCTGCATCTACTCATGCGGACGCTATCACGGAAAAACCGAAGGTGGGGGGGCTCTTGAGAGCCCCTCGGTCCAGGGAGGGTTAAGTAGCAAACCAGGTCAATTGACACATTGGCGAAATAGGACATCAGTGCCTGTCTTTGCTTTCAATAGATTTCGAGCAGCAACACAAAATCTGAAGCAGCACATGTACAAACATTGTCAGTCTTTTGCATAATAGTCGATACCCAGACGTCAGTCGTAACATGGTGGGCAATACATGAATACAGTCAGTCAGTACCTGAAAGTCGATGCACGGATAGTGTCGCCTGGATGGATGAGATTGTATGTATGCCATATATCCTCAGCATCTTCCGGAATGACAGAAACATGACTGGAAAAGAACATGAATTAGGCTGATGTAGTGGTGCATCATCACACACAAAACAAAACTAGCTCAATACAGGCATGAAATGATAAAATTGGCATGGAGTAAGGTGACAGTAGTGCAATGCAATTTTAAGAAGTATGAGTTGTAATATTCTTTTATAACTGCTCAAAATGTTTCATTTGTGGAATGAAAAAGAAATAATTAAATGCATAAACATCATGAGAATTTTAACCCACAGTTTTCTTTAAAAATCATCAAACAACAAAGATTTCTACCAAAATACACTTGTCTCTTACATATGAAGAAAAATAACCTACAATGTCAAGGAACAAAGGTCTATGGGTTTAAAAAAAAAACATTATTGGAGGACACACATCACAATAGCATTCCAACACAGACCAGTTTGTTGAAAACATAACTAATAAGCAATTCTCCTGGACTCTCTTGTCCCAGTGAAGAACACACATTATTGTCTGTGAATATAGAAAATGGCAGACTTTAAACGTTGGCCATGTCTCATGAGTGCTCATTTTTCTTCACAAATTCTTAAATTTTTCCTCACAGCATTTGAGTTTATTGTTGCAAAATGCTACAAGTGAGATGCCTTGTTGGTCAGATCACAAACAAGGCTGGCAGGTTGAATATCCTCCAATTTGGAAGTGCTTTCAAATGTTTCTTGGCACACCTTAAGAGTAATATACTTATTACAAGGTTGTATATTATTGCATTGCCTACCATACCCGTTAGGGTTCAACCAGCTGTGCTGCTCAAGTTGATTGTGCTCTGCTGGTTGGAAACTCACTCTACCAATGGCCTCACTTGTAGTACCAAGTATGGTACCATGTGTGGTACAGAACAGGTTTATTCAAGACTGGCTCCATTAATATTGCTAGTATGGAAGCATGGTTTTGTGAGAAACAAAATTATGGATGCACAATATGCACAGCACAGGACATTCCTCATCTAATATATAACCCTTGCACAACTGGTCTGCCAACAACGTCAGTCTCAACTAGGGGGCAGGGGAGCCTTTCTGAAACTCCATGTAATTCGAAAGAAGTGCAACAGAGGAGCAAAACACGGAAAATGTTGTTTTTATCTTGGCATGTAGATTCTACATCACATACAACCATTGATCATAGATCAATTGGTAGGGTTAGGGGGTGGGGCCAAGTTCATGCCTGAAATACATTGTGGCTATCCTGGCAGCCACCATATGCATGGATATCAATAACCTGCATTTCAAAAATGATGTTGATGCCTGGGTCAGGTCACAATGTCAAGGATGGAGAGAGGGGGGGAGAGAGAGAGAGAGAGAGAGAGAGAGAGAGAGAGAGAGAGAGAGAGAGAGAGAGAGAGAGAGAGAGAGAGAGAGAGAGAGAGAGAGAGAGAGAGAGAGAGAGAGAGAGAGAGAGAGAGAGAGAGAGAGAGAGAGAGAGAGAGAGAGAGAGAGAGAGAGAGAGAGAGAGAGAGGGGGAGAGGGGGAGAGGGAGAGAGGGGGAGAGGGGGAGAGGGGGAGAGGGGGAGAGGGGGAGAGGGGGAGAGGGGGAGAGGGAGAGGGAGAGAGAGAGAGAGAGAGAGAGAGAGAGAGATATATATATATATATATATATATATATATATATATATATATATATATATATATGGAGATGGAGATGGCGATGGAGATGGAGATGGAGATGGAGATGGAGTGGGAGAGGGAGAGGGAGTGGGAGAGGGAGAGGGAGAGGGAGTGGGAGAGGGAGTGGGAGTGGGAGAGGGAGAGGGAGAGGGAGAGGGAGAGGGAGAGGAAGAGGGAGAGGGAGAGGGAGAGGGAGAGGGAGAGGGAGAGGGAGAGGGAGAGGGAGAGGGAGAGGGAGAGGGAGAGGGAGACAGAGGCAGAGGCAGAGACAAAGACAGAGGCAGAGACAAAGGCAGAGGCAGACAGACAGACAGAGACAGAGAGAAATATAAATACTGAGAAGTATCAGAGAAGGATCATCAATTCAGGTTAGACAAGCCCAGGTATAGCACAGTTACACAATCACAGGTCTGCAGTCAAAGAGTGATTTATCAATAGAATATGCTGCCTGCTGATGTTAGTTAGTTAGTTATTTGGGTTTTAGGGCACATCAACTGCATTGGTTATACAGCACCCATGCCTGCTGATGTTGTCGGGAGTCCCTAATTTAATATATTTAAAAATAGGATGGACAAATGTATAGGACTGGAAAATCCCATTTTTGAGTTCCAACTAGTGGTGGATAGGGTGAGACTTATGCCAAGTATGCACTGGCAGATCCAGGGGGGGGGGCATTCCGGCCATGGCCCCCCCAAGCGCTTCAAAGGGGGGGGGGCATAGTGTCTTTTGCCCCCCCCCCAAACCAACAAAAGTAAACTAAATTAAAATGCAGTAACCTTTGCTGAGGTTAAAAAATAGTGTTCCGGGTGAAATAATCTCCAATTTTAAAGGTATTTTGTTATAATTGTTTGGAAGCATAATCTGGTAGCATAGTAGATTCTGACACATCGAGGGTTCTATGCTGTTGAAGTTCTGCTTACAGCAAGGGATGACGAAATCAGCAGTTTCATTATTCCTTCGTCAGTTAGGTTCATGAAGTTTGTTTAGCCAGTAACGGGCAAGCGGACCCAGTGAGCCAGATTTTGAAAGTGGAATTTGAACAGGATGTTTTGTGCGAGTGACCAGTTGAGCCCAGTTGAGCAGCATGTTTCGTATGTTGGTGTTGGGGCAAGGCCATATAGCTATATAGGTGTTTGGGTTGCTAAGATGAAGAGACAGGCTACATTGACTGATTTTTTCACAAAGAATAGCAAGAGGAGGTATGTATTTATATCCTGAATAAGAGATAACTGGTGGGTTTGCATGTAGGGGAGATTCAGGTGGTAGGACCGGGCTATCAAAGTTTAAGGGTATTATTGCAGTTTAAGGTATCTACGAGACAAGTTTTACACATACCCTCATGCACTGGCAGATCCAGGGAGGGGCCATTCCGGCCATGGCCCCCCGAAGCACAGGGGGGACATAGTGTCTTTTGCCCCCGCCCCGAAACCAACAGAAGTCAACTAAATTAAAATGCAGTAACCTTTGCAGAGGTAAAAAATAGTGTCTGGATGAAAGAATCTCCAATTTTAAAGGATTTAAAAAAAATATATATAATTGTTTGGAAGCCAGTATAGTAGCATAGTACTTCATAGATTCTGACACACATCGAGGGTTCCATGCTGATCAAGTTCTGCTTACAGCAAGAGTTAACAAAATCGGATCCGCCAGTGTCCATGTGCACGAACGTTGACGTGGTACAAGACGTTGAACGTGAACGTTTTGGTAAACAAGAACAAAAATCTGGTAACATAGAAATGGTGGAGGTAGGCTGGGGCCCCTACACAGGAAATTATGTTGTCAATCATTATTTTACTTTTTGTTATTTCAATTTTAATTATTATTTTTAAAATGGGCCCCTTTGCCAAATAGTGGTCGAAATTCAGTGCTTTTAAACAAAAATAGTGGGAGAATGGGCATCCTCCAAATCCGTTCGACCCCTCCCCTGATGCAATTCCTAGGTAAGCCACTGGGGGAGGGGAGGGGGGCTGACGCAGAAAACCAAAAGTTGGCCTCCCCCCAAACTGGTGGGCTAGATCCGCCAGTGTAAGTATGTATGCACTGTACAGACCCCAATAAACATGCATGGATGGAGTTTCAAAATTAGTGGTGGGGCACTTAATCCACATGTGTACTATGCATGATTGGGTGATTAGGGCTGGATAGGTAAGGTAGATAGGTTTTGATGTGTGTGTATGTGTTGGTTGGTAGTTGGTTTTACGACACATCGACTGTTGAGTCATATAGCGTCGCCAATCTCTCACGCTGATTGTTCGCGGGCGAAGAGTAGCGACAGGTGAGATTCGAACCCACCATCTTTTGATTGCGAGACGAGCATCTTACCCCTAGACCACTCGTCCCCTGTGTATATGTGTGATGTTGGTGAATGGTTTCTCTGGAATTTGGGATGTGGCATTAGTTGAGGCATTGAGTGTCTTTGCCCAGGCTTATGGAACCTTTCCTTTATGGACCTAACCTGGATGGGTCCTTGTGGCTCTTATTAAGTGTGAACACTTTGATTGCATGATACAATACAGCCACATAAACTCATTTATGATGAGGAAGAAGGTTAATGTTTCCTCTCAGTCTAATAACAACTAAAGCATCCATCTTAGTTGTGATAGGTGATGATAGATGTGATACCCGTACTTCAACACATTATTTCTGAACATTTCAGTATCTGTTCACCAAAGCCTAGAAAGGATATGTCAAGCTCGTTTCTCTAGGACGTACCCCTTTCCATCTTTATCGATGCTCCGACCCAGAAGCTTCATGCCTGCAATGTTGAAACTTCAACTTTAACAGCTGGTTTAGGCAGTTCTTACTTCTCCGAATATACAACCAGAAGGCTATGAGCTGTACAAACACAATTAAGTATCCTTATCATGTTAAGGTAAATGTTTCACTATTCATACCTATCCCTACATAGCGAATAACCATCGGAGGGAAGAAAACAATTATAAACGGCCCCGAAGAATTCCACCGTTTACACCCATGCATCATCCTATTGCATCACTAACGTCCCAGTTGCGCAGGTTTCACTGGTAAACAGTTGTGTCGCTTGTCTCATGTTCGCTAGTGAGTTCTGTCAGCACCAATGAGACTCTATAGTCATGGGCAGCACTATTACAGTCTTCTTATTAACTGTACGAACCACTTATTGTTTTATAGCGGCCAGAAAATGATGTTGCACGGAGTGGTTTGTTTATTTATATAACATCCGTATACATTTACACGTACATAATAACTAATTAACCCTTTCATGCTCTCTAATCAATACCCTTGGATGCGGCGATCAAACACATTCTCTGATGTACAAGCGTACCACTCGTGAATTGTAGTGATAATATTTATTGTTTCGATGGTATAAGCACGGATAATAGTAAACGGATAGGAAACTCCCCGGAATCGGCGACCAAGGACGGGCTATTGCCACCTAGCGGTTGGAGGCCGAAGCTAATCCTGGATAGGATATTGTTTGATTCCAGCAGCACATTCCCGCGTTGGAGAGTAAAGCGTGGTTTAGTTTCGGCCAATTTCCGCTTTTTGGAGAAGCTAGGGAACCGTGATTCTGCTGCATGGAACACTGTGGCGGTAAGGAGTTAATGAAAAACATTTCTGCCTTCATTTCTTTGTTTCAGGGAACATTTAAACGCATGGCGTGGTGTACTACGTTTATGGCGCGTTGTGTGTGTTTTTGGGAGCAACTTATGTGTTTTGGATCAAGTGAAGCATGTAATTCTCCATTGCATTGCCCAGATATTTACTCTAAATCACGAGACAATCTGAATCAGTGGTATTTAGTCTGTTTGAGCTTTTGCTTGCCTTGAAGCATTGGTCAAAGGGGGCGCCGTAAATACACCATTTTTCACCTGCATATGCAGCTCCGAAACGAAGGGTTTTGGCTGGAGGATGTCCGATTTGAGGCTGAGGAGCAGTCCGAAGGAGGTATTATCTGACATAAAATATTGCAATCTTTATCTAAGGTACATGGCTGAATATTTTGAAAGGTTGTAAGTGAAAGGATCGGTGCATCACCAGGCCTGGTGCCAAGGTTAAATACTTGGTGCCAGTGGTGACACAGGTCACCAGTGAGCACCAGTATAGGGCAGTTGTAGTGCAGGTAGGAGTAAATAACATAGGTCCTGCTAGGAGTGAGGAGCTGCTGCAGGACTACAGGGCCCTTCTGGCCACCCTGAAGCATAGCAATTGTCTGATTCGGTTCTCATCGGGTTGCCGTCGCTACACATTTCAGAAGAATAAAATACTATAGAACTTCCGAGTTTTTTATGGAGATGGCTCAATAGCTTGTTTTTTTAATTGAAATCAATCCCAATAATATCGCATTATGGGTGCCCAAAATTGAACATTTGCAAACCAGTACTGCATGGCGTCGTTATTCCGATGGGTCGCGGTACCTAATCTAGCTGCCTCACCCACTAGCAGCCCACCGCCGACGACCATAACCCCCGCCCGGCCGATGCTCCGTGCAAACTTCGTCCGGCTGGGGAGGGGTTGTTACCTACCCTCCGGCCGGGGGGGGTTGTTACCTACCCTCCGGCCGGGGAGGTGGGTGGGTTACCTACCCCCCCCATATACATAACGGCATCAGATATATTGGGTGATTCTAAGAAGGAGTTGGTTCAGTCACTTTTTGATCCGAGGTCAACGTAGATGTCATCATGTCAAACAAAAACAAATTGATACCGCAGGCGGCACAAAGACTTCAAGAACTATAGTGCACAATTATTCTTCCACTGCACGGCCAAAACTGATTTGTAGATTAATTTAGTCCTTGACCTATAATGACCTGAGATGACGGTTAAAAATTTGATAAACCGGAGGCAAATGAAGCCAGTTTATCATATTATCACACATGTTATCGGCACTGCATAGGTCACTGACCTAGGATGACCTGCACCTGACATTCGCCACACCAAATATGTATCCAACGCATGGTACTGACAATTGTATAGCTTTTGCGAGAAATTTGTCATGTGATTTCAAAGGTCAATTTTCAGGTGAAGTCGGTCGGAGACCTATGATGACCTTGCTAGGGTCATTATGGTAAGGTATGCTTCAAAGTGTGCAATGGCTATTGAGAACGATATGCAGTCTGTTGATCGATCGTGTATCTATATTGTCACAATATGTGAGATTTTCCGCAGTTTGGTCCGACATGCTGCCACTAAAAGTGTTGTAGGTCATTGACCCGACATGAGCTTAACCTGATAATTTTGGAGGATGTGTCAAATTGATGTAGCTTAAGGTGCTGTACAATTTTAGAGCTCTAGTGCAAACCGCTTTTGGGTATGGTACGAAACGTCATGGGGGGTAGGCATTTACCCACCCACCCGGGCGTGCGAGGGTTAACATGGGAGACCTGGTAGCTGCAATGGGGTCATGCAGGGGGCCCCTGACAGTTCCTCAGAGGGCTCCAATGGGGGACGAGTGGTCTAGGGGTAAGATGCTCGTCTCACAATCGAAGGTTGTGGGTTCGAGTCTCACCTGTCGCTACTCTTCGCCCGCGACCAATCGGCGTGAGAGATTGGCGACGCTACATGACTCAACGGTCGACGTGTCGTAAAACCAATAACCAACCTCAGAGGGCTCCAATGGCTGTTCCGGTGCCCCTCAGCCCAATCAATGTTCATCATGTGCCCCTATGCCTGCTCAGGGCCCCTGTTTGTCAAAGAATATACTTCAGGGGGAAATGTGACTGCCAGGGCCAATCAGTCAATCGGTCTTTGGCAATCAGCAGCCTTTTTTGCGGGGGGGCATCGAAATGGAATTGGCCTGCCCCAGACGAGTCCCAGGCATATACAGTTGGAATGGGAGGGGCAGGTGCTCGCCCTTGTTTTTCGCCGGTTCTCATGACACTCCGCTTCCCTCAGTTAGTTCGCACAGGTTAGTTAGTCACGAGCTTCATGGTTCTATACGGCGGCCGAAGTGATGGCGGCTACTGGAGTATGCGTCCCGGCTGGCGCCGAAGGCGCATTTTTTTCAAACGACGCGTGGTAGAAGGCCGATTCAGCTATATTTCCCCATCCCGTAGCTTTTCGACGGGGTGTACTTCGCATCACCTATCCAGGAGTACTTCTCCGATCGTCCGATAGATGTCGCTAGTATCGGTCGGTGGTCGCAAACATCAAAGTGCCGCCCGAGAGTTTCCGATCCGTTTACTATTATCCGTGGTATAAGTATAGACGGGTGACGTCATGGTCCCGCGCGTCGCCTTGGCGACGCGTGCCTTCCCATTGGCTTGTTGGTTTCGCGCCGAAACACCCCGGCCGCGGGGAGTGTGAGAATAAAGCTGGCTGAGGTCGGACGTGCGGTCCGCCCGCGCGGTGTGAACTTGAAATCGGTCATACGTGTTTGAAATTCGGACCCAGCGACTACATTGGCGGCGGCGGTGGGATTGACAGCTTTTGGATCGTCTGACTCGCACGACGGGAGCCAGATGACTCGATTGAGTGTTGTGGCGGACTGAGGAGCGGAGGATTTTAGTCGTCGGAATTCTGTCCTCGGAATCCTGTCGCAACGTTGTGTAGTCAAACACTTATGACTTGACTCGGTGTGACGCGTGAGTACAGCCACTTACACAAGAGGATGACGTGCAAGAGATGAGTTGGGGAGTCTCAAGCAAGATGAACAGCCATGGGAAGATGGCGGCCCGGCCGGATAAAGAGTCGTGTGATGGTGCTGCTGTCGACTAGCAACGGTAGACTGCAGGGTTATTAACGGTAGACTGCAGCAAAGTACCTTCAGTGCTCGTTGCGCGGCAGCTGACGAGTCGCGAAGAATGTGCACGGCCATGGCAAGATGGCGACCCGGCCAGGTAGAGTGGGGTGAGGGTGCTGCTGTCGCCTAGCAATGGCAGGCTGCAGCATGGCGCCCCCAGTGCTCGTCTACACGCCAGCTGACAGAGACATGACTCGTCGCTAGCAACGGCGTCGGAACCGTGAGTGCCTTGTCAAGGCGAGGCATACATGTTCAATGAGGCGTGTGGCATGATGCGGTCCAGCCAGATGCGTTTGGATATTGGAAGTGTCGGATGATGAGTATAAGCAGTGTTCAAAAGTCTGTCTAGTTGAAGCCCAGTAGGTACTAGAAGAATGGAACCCAGGTTTGCTATGGTTGGTGTGCCAAGTTTTGACGGAGATGTCTCGGTGCAGAACTTTTTAGACGACTATGAGAGGTTCAGTAGGCTTTATGATTGGGACGAGAGCCGGAAGTTGGATATTTTGCCATTGTGTGTAACAGGAATCGTGAGGGATGCGTTCGATGCCCTTGGTGCCTGACAGAGGGAGCCCTATGGTGGAGTTGAGCCCGGCCTGAAGGGGAGCTTCTGCAGCGGTAGCTCTGTGGACCACCATGTGGCCCTTATGGATCTGAAGTACGATCCATCCCAGTCACTAGATGCGTTCGTGATACGGTTTAAGAAGCTTGTGTAACAGACACGCCAGCAGAACGTGGCTTGAGTATGGATGATGAGAGGCAGGGCGTCGGGTAGCCGCTCGCCCCGGCGTCCGGGGTTGGGTCACCCGCACCACCCGTTCGATGTGGCATATTCCGACCTGGCGTGCTGGAATCTGGAGGCGAAGGGGGTTCACATCCTTCCTCCGGAAGCACTGCTCTCGGAACTCGCGTCGTTGGGGCAAGTGGGGATCTCGGCGCGGATGCGTTAGCGGCTGGTGGTGCCGACAGTAACAGGGGCGATCTGGGTCCCACCCAAGCAACATCCGTTCAGAGAGAAGAAGGGGATGGGTGCCCCGCTGTCAGGAGAGAATCGGCGTTGACGGGCACTACGGTTAGCTAAGGAATAGAAAGCCCTGATGTTGTCCCATCCGTGGAGGGAGTGGGGTCAGAGACAGGTGACCCCGAGTGTACCGCCAAGTGACTTCCCCCGAGTGTACCGCCAACTGTTGCGACGATCGAGTCGGGTTAAGCGAGCTCCTGGTTGGGTGTTGTTAGAATAGTCGTTAGTTACAGTGTAAACGTGTGTGTGATGTGAGGTTACGCGATGTTAGATTAAGATGCTAGTGTACGAAATGTTGTTAGAACAGCCGCTGGTTACAGTGTAAAACGTGTGTGATGTGAGCACCTGGTTGCGCGATGTTAGAATAAGATGCTAGTGTACCAATTGTTATAACTAGGGTTGGGTGGAAATGAGGATCCCGCCGGGATGCGTTAGTGGACGGGCGGTTTGTTTCGGGTCTACACCACATTGTGAAACTGTGTAATGTCTGTGCGGATTGTGGAACGCTTCAGTCGTTGGGGCGCCTATGGCGAGTGCTAGATGCCTTGTGCTGAAATCTAGTGCGTACCCTATTAAGACTTGCGACGGTCTTGCGCAGTCGTGACATCAGTCTTTGTGTTGCGGATAAACCCGTTGCCATGCTGCTGACGACCACTTGTGATAGTTCGAACGTAAAGGTATCTTGGTTCGAACAGCGTGGCGATACATCGTGCCATTTCGCTCCGGTGTCATGTCTAGGTCATGCGCGTTGAGTGCGTGGACACTCCTTTTTTTTCAAGGTTTATAGAGTGTAGACGGGTGACGTCATGGTCCCGCACGTCGCCTTGGCGACGCGTGCCTTCCCATTGGCTTGTTGGTTTCGCGCCGAAACACCCCGGCCGCGGGGAGTGTGAGAATAAAGCTGGCTGAGGGCGGACGTGCGGTCCGCCCGCGCGGTGTGAACTTGAAATCGGTCATACGTGTTTGCAATTCGGACCCAGCGACTACTAATATTTATTGTTTCGATGGTATCAGCATGTCCTCGCGGCATCAAAATTAGTTTGAGTAAAAATACGAATTCTCATATCCATGCACACAATTGCTTGTTTCTGTTATCCGCTATGTTCCAGACCCTAGGGTCTGGAACATAGCATCATCAAGGACAAAAGTGGCCCATTGGATGACACATCAAACTACCGAGCAATAGCTCTCTCTACCAGCATATATAAAGTGCTGGAGCTCATCCTTGTAGAACGGCTAGAGCCGTTTTTACATACAAATGAGGCTCAGTTTGGCTTCAAAGCCGGACACTCCACCACGCAGGCTACACTTATGTTCTCAAGGAAACTATTCACCACTACACCAGGTAGGGTAGCCCAGTCTATGCCTGCTTCTTAGATGCCAGCAAGGCATTTGACAGAGTTTGTCATGCAAAGCTTTTTTCAAATACTAGCTGACAGGGGTGTCCCGACAGCATACCTCGGACTTCTAATTACGTGGTATCGGTCCCAACAGATGGGAGTGAGGTGGGCTGACATTAGATCGGAACCATTTTCTATTCAGAATGACGTCAGACAAGGGGGAACTCTCACACCTCTGCTGTTTAATGTGTACATAGATAAGCTTTTATGTGATTTGCAAAAGACTGGTGTCGGTTGTCATGTTGGACTGCACGCTGTAAATGTTCTGGCATATGCTGATGACATTGTTCTTCTGGCCCCCACTAGGGCAGGACTTCAGGTGCTAGTTAGGTCGTGCGAGACCTTTGCAGCCTCGATGGATGTGAAATTCAATGTTAGAAAGACTGTCTGCATGATGTTTAGCCCTCAAAAACCATACTCGTCATCACATCTGATGTGTAGCCAAGGTTCCTCGATTTTTTCGCAATCATGAAGTGTGTCGGCAGTTTGGAACTCTGCCGTGCCACATGCTGGTGGCAAGTAGACAGCTTTTATTTGTGCGTAGCCTCATGGGCAGTAGCAATGCCATTATATAAGCACTGCGTGACAGTGATGTAGCTCGGTTGGGCATTATTGCACAAAATCATGCTCGAATTAGGTATGAATATGAACTTGTATCTCGGGATTTATCGGTGGCCAGTAAAGCTGACATCAAAAACACACTTAGGTCCCGGCTGGAACGAATTGTACTGGAAAGAGCAGATCAGGCTCATGTGCATGACCCAGGGTAGAACAGGACAGGTGTGGCACCTTGTGGTTGCTGTCTCAGTTTGGTTGTGCGTTGCTGGTCTGTATGTATGAAGTCAGTGTGTGTTATAGTATGGTAGCCCAGATATGTACCTAGAATGGTGCGAAATAAAGGTCATTTTTATTATTATTATAGCGGATAACATAAACAGAACAAAACAGATCACAGAAGTGCATATATGCACTTGAAGCCGCTCAGAAAGACGCGCTGAGATTGATTCGCCGAAGAGAGAACGCAACATGTAATGATGTTTCTGTAAATTTCCATGTGTACGAACATGATACTATACAGAGGAAAACAGCGGAGCTGGCAACATATTAGAAGGTAAGTAGGTAGGTACCCAGTGGCGGATCCAGGGGGGGGGGGCATTCCGGCCATGGCCCCCCCAAGCGCTTCAAAGGGGGGCCATAGTGTCTTTTGGCCCCCCAAACCAACAAAAGTAAACTGAATTAAAATGCAGTAACCTTTGCTGAGGTAAAAAAATAGCGTTCCGGGTGAAATAATCTCCAATTTTAAAGGTATTTTGTTATAATTGTTTTGAAGCACAATATGGTAGCATAGTAGATTCTGACACATCGAGGGTTCTATGCTGTTGAAGTTCTGCTTACAGCAAGAGATGACGAAATGAGCAGTTTCATTATTCCTTCGTCAGATAGGTTCATGAAGTTTGTTTAACCAGTAACGGGCAAGCGGACCCAGTGAGCCAGATTTCGAAAGCGGAATTTAAACAGGATGTTTTGTGCGAGTGACCAGTTGAGCCCAGTTGAGCAGCATGTTTCGTATGTTGGTGTTGTGGTTGCTAAGATGAAGAGACAGGCTACATTGACTGATTTTTTCAAGAAGAATAGCAAGAGAACACTAGCGGATCTAGGGAGGGGCCATTCCGGCCATGGCCCCCCGAAGCGCTTAAAAAGGGGGGGGGGGCATAGTGTCTTTTGGCCCCTCCCCCGAAACCAACAGAAGTAAACTAAATAAAAATGCAGGAGCCTTTGCCGAGGTAAAAAAATAGCGTATGAATGAAATAATCTCCAATTTAAAAGGTTTAAAAAAAATTGTTTGGAAGCCAATATCGTAGCATAGTAGATTCAGACAAACATCGAGGGTTCCATGCTGCTCAAGTTCTGCTTACAGCAAAAGTTTACAAAATCGGATCCACCAGTGTGTACACGTGCACGAACGTTAACGTGGTACAAGACGTTGAACGTGAACGTGAACGTTTTGGTAAACAAGAACAAAATCCGGTAACTTAGAAACGGTGGAGGTAGGCGGTGGCCCATACACAGGAAATTATGTTGTCATTAATTTTTTTATGGGCCCTTTTGCCAAATAGTGGTCGAAATCCGGTGCTTTTAACCAAAAATAGTGGGATAATGGGCACCCTCCAAATCCTTTCGACCCCTCCCCTGATGCAATTCCTAGGTACGTTACTGGGGAGGGGGAGGGGAAGGGGAGGGGGAGGGGAGGGGACTGACGCCGAAAACCGAAAGTTGGCCCCCCCCCCAAACCGGTGGGCTAGATCCGCCAGTGTAGGAACCTAGGTAGCTAGCTACATAGGCACCTACCTATGTGCCTAGGTACCTACCTAGGTGCGATGTTGATGCGTTCTTTGATATCTGGTTTCACATTGGTACATGTCTTACCTATATAGGTACCTAAAGCGCAAACTGAGAACAACGGTGACAACTACACCAACGTACCCATCTGCTCTCACCGACCTCGACTGGCACAACCACAGGACTACGGGTTAAAAAAACAGGACAGCGAGTGCCCGCTGCCCGCCACCTTCACTTACGCAAGAAAAGCCACGGCTATCCAAATACCTACAGCAAAAAATCCACCTCCTTCCTGTCCTCGTTTCTGGTCACATTGTATATATCTCCATAGGTAACTTTAGTAAAAATCCTACGAAAAATATTCCTATTAAACCCACTTCCCCTCTTAGTAAATATACCTACTAAACTGTCTCGAGGATGTGTTTGCGCTGGATGGCGCTGATATTTATTCGCGGCGTTTGTGGACAGGCCGGTTGAGACGCAGCAAATCATCTTGTCATTGTGGGCGAGGAATTGAGGATTGTAAGACATTTGTGCGCGTTTTCTCTGTAAATGTTTACTTTTCAATTTGAACGATGACATCGGTACTGTGTGCGGAACGCTGACCTATGGCTCCAATCTTTATCTAACCACAGATTGATGAAGCACAAAACTTCCCACCGTTCCAGGCGGGTTCCGTCGAGCAATGTTCCTTTATAGTCGTTTGTTACGAACCCACACCTCTTCTCCTTTCTTCTGGCGACACGAAATGTCTCGGTACACTCCGACCGATGTCTAATCTGCTGCAACCTGCAGGCCGTGGCACATTTAGGACAGATAACTGGCCGGAAGAACTCTGGCATCTTAAAAAAAGTATAAACTCACTTGGTTGTCCTGATAAGAAAGTTTGATTGTCATATGGGACTGGGCCACAAGCCGCACACACCAAAACCATTTTTGCACTGGTGAACAGACCCGGAAGTGATATTGACAAGTCGGCTTTTGCTGCATCCCATCTTGTCTTGAACAAGTACTATGAGAATTAATAATTAAATAGGAAAACCTAACCCAACCTAACCTAACTTAACATAATACAATCTACTCTGATGTAAACTAATATAAACTCATATTATAATTTAAAAACAAGCGTAATGTTTATTGTGACGTCATCTGTATGTCAGCCGTGAGCCGAGCAGCCTGCCTAGTTCTTTTAGTGTTCTTGTGGAATAATAATGGTGTGTCATCTATGTGGCAAAGATGCAGAAATGAAGCATTTTTTATGTGAAAAGGTGTTGAATCAACTGCATGGAATGTTGAATGTCCCTTTAATCACGTCTGAGAAGCGCCAGGTGAGGGATGGATAAATTATGGCACAAAGAACAGCAGTGTTGCATAGATGGCACATTATAGAAATTATTGCTATGATCAACTGAGGGGTAAGCATTTATGGAGAAAACGAGGGGTCACGTCTTCCGAATCACGTTCATTAACATGGTTTTCCGAAAAACAAATCTAGAAAGTCCCAAAACACCTTTTAAGACAAAGATACCCTTTTCAATTGGCAAACAAACTACTGTGTCATTAGTTGTTGACTGTTGACAACAGGAAAGCTGTTGTTATCTACAGTGTTTTGCATAGTTAAAGCTAGAAGTATTTATGTAGCTGCAGAAGTACATTTCTACCCAGGTGGATTTCAGTGCTCAAAATGCTTAATTATAGATATGCCTTTAGAAGGCATGTCAATGAATGTCAAAGTACTGGCTTAATGCTTTAATAGCTTCACTTTAACAGCCTAATACAACATAATGTAATCTAGCCTGAACTGTTCTTGACAAAAAAGCAATTGATTGTTTTCTTGAAAAATGTCCAAGAAAAGATCTAACAATTTTTCTAAATTACAAAAAAAATGGGCACTATATGATCAACATGGTCGATGTGCCCTAAAACCCAAATAACTAACTAACTTGCAACAAAAGCCTAATCTAACCTTGCTTAATTAAACCTAATGTCTTTGTATGCTTCATGGAGGTAAAATGTGTGTAAAACTTGTCTTGTGGTTACCTTAAGCTGCAATAATGCTGTCATAAAGTGTTCAGACTTAATAAAAGCCACAGTGGCCAATCCAGGTTAAGTCTGTAAAGGGATTACACCAAAAAAGCAAAAACGAATGCAAACAAATGAACACAAAGATACTGATCACCCCAACCAATACCACATCCCAAATTCCAAACAAACTATCCAGAAACATCCCACATACCTATCTAGCCCTATTCACTTGATACAGCATAACACACTCATGGATCAAGTGCCCCATCAATAATTTTCCTCATCCATGTCTGCTCAAAGAGGCCTGCACAATGTACAACTACTAGCATAAATATCACCCCATCCACCACTGATTAGAACTCAAAAACAAGATTTTTGAGCCTAAAAATTGTCCACTCTATTTTTAAATACATTCAATGAGGGATTCCCTGCATCAGCAGGAAGCCTATTCCATTGATCAACCACCCCTTAATTGAATACCTCTTGTTACTTAACTGTCCTACACCTCAATTCATGGGGACGAGTGGTCTAGGGGTAAGATGCTCGTCTCGCAATCAAAAGATTGTGGGTTCGAATCTCGCCTGTCGCTACTCTTCACCCGCGACCAATCGGCGTGAGAGATTGGCGACGCCATGTGACTCAACTTTCGACGTGTTGTAAAACCAATAACCAACCACCTCAATTCATCTGACCTGAATTGATGACTCCTATGTGATACTCTAAATAGAAGGGCATCATTCAGATTGACCTGATATAACCCATTAATTATTTGATGCATTTCAATCATTTCACCCCTTAATCTTCTATACTTGAGTGAGTACACATCTAATGCTATAAGCTTTTCTCCAATTTCTAAGTTACCTAGTCCACTGATGCATCTAGTGGCTTTATGCTGCACTCTTTCTAGCATGTCTGTATCTTTCCTAAGTAATGGCTCAATGCCTATACAAGATATTCCAAGTGGCATCATGTGAAGCCTAAGCAAAGTTTTTCATGACATGCCATCCTTAATGAGATGGTCCTTGCTGTGGGTCATTGACACAAGGTCACAACAGCAATACAGCAGACACATTTTAGCTCTTGCAGTACAACTATCCTTCTGGAAACATCTTCTGTCAAACCACATAGTACTCTAGAAAAACCTAGCATAACTTCGCCTAGCCTAACCTAGCAATATAATCAATAAGTAGAATAGTCAATTTTAACCAAACAACTCATATTTACCACCATATGATCACACCAGAAGATGCTGTTTATTCAAACTGCCTTAGGATGACACTGCCTGAGGCATGTCTCATTGAAGGCTGTCAAGCCCCTCAGTATTCTGTCATGTTTGATTGTGAATGGATTTCACCTTGTGTGTGCAGAAATAATTTGGGCTTAAACTGGAAGCTAGGCATTTGTGCCAGGCAGGAGTTCTGAATAGCCAGTTTATTATGTCAGGGAAAGCTCCAATGGTGCACAGTGAACAGGAATAATTATATTGGTTTTTCCATTTCAGGCAATCAACAAGGCAGCATCAAGACAAGATTTAACTTGCCAGTTTCGGAAGCCATGGTATGCACCAATCAAGTTAAATGTCATATTAGAATGTGTGATATATGTGAGATGCAACTCAAATGTGTTCTGCATCTGATGTTTATTGTGCACATGCATTTCTTGATAGCTTGGAACTGTGAGGACATGAGTGGGTGCATTTTTAGGACAATTAGTCTCCATCATCTCATGATGGTATGCTAAGATCCCAAAGGTGGGAATCTGCCCTCCTGTAACAGAAATTAATCACACAAGAAACGCACAGGAATATGGTTTGCCCTGGTATCGCATTTTTCTTCAATCACTTCTTTTCATGTAAAATGCCAACTATGAAGTCAAAATAAATGAAGTATGTTGTATTAAGAAATGCTGATCATCTATTAATACACGGACATCCTCTCCCATTACACACCATTGCATTGCATCACGTCATCGTCTCTTCGTTTGCTCGTAGCTTTCTACCCTTTCATTCCATTTTTAATAGTAGGCTTCACCGCTGCACACCACGGCTCGAAGTGTACGATGGTGCCTTATTCAACTGGACTCAATGTCACATCAGTTCGTTCTCCACCTATAGCAGCAAATGACATCGCCATTATGATTACGCCGAGTGGTCGTAGACGCCCGCCGCCCACCGCCCACCGCCAACTCTGAATGTGTGTGTCGCCGGTGCGCTGCTGACCCACCTCGACGGTGGCTGGGCGCTAAATGATCTACCATGGTCGATGCGCCCTAAAACCCTAATCACACACACACACAATCGACGGTGGCCGGTCGGCAGTTCCGCAACCAGTACGACAACGACGTGACGGTGTGGAGTCCGCAAGGGCGGCTGCACCAGGTGGAGTACGCCATGGAGGCGGTGAAGCAGGGTGCCGCCACGGTGGGCCTCAAGTGCCGCACGCACGCCGTGCTGGTGGCGCTCAAGCGCGCCTCGTCCGAGCTGTCGGCGCACCAGAAGAAGATCATGCCCATCGACAGCCACGTGGGCGTGTCGATCGCCGGGCTGACGGCCGACGCGCGCATCCTCAGGTGGGTCACAAGTGGATTGTGTCGGCTCCACGGGTGGGGACGCTGGTCATGTCCGCATCCCCAGGTGGGTTACAGGTGGGAGCGTCGGCTCCACGGGCGGAGACACTGGTGATGCCCGTATCCTCAGGTGCGTCACAGGTGGGAGCGTCGCCTCCACGGGCGGGGACGCTGGTCATGTCCGCATCCCCAGGTGGGTTACAGGTGGGAGCGTCGGCTCCACGGGCGGAGGCACTGGTGATGCCCGTATCCTCAGGTGCGTCACAGGTGGGAGCGTCGCCTCCACGGGCGGGGACGCTGGTCATGTCCGCATCCCCAGGTGCGTCACAGGTGGGAGCGTCGCCTCCACGGGCGGGGACGCTGGTCATGCCCGCATCTTCAGGTGGGGCACCGACTCCACGGGCGGGGACGCTGACCATGCTCGCATCTCCAGGCGAGCCATAGGTGCTGTCACCGGTTCCACAGACAGGGACCTTAACAGCATACACCGCCATGATCATGTGGTGAATAGAGGAGGCACGACTACTGCTGGAGTCTGACGTCACCGGAGGGCACGGCGTCTTGGTGGGACAAGCTTCTAAGCTTCTAGGTGCCTCATGGATCTCACGGATCGGTGGATGGCAGGGATTCTTGCGAAGTAAGGGTGCTTTGGGGTTGGGGTATATGGGCAGATGCAGTGGTAGGCTGAATGATGTCGAAGTGGACTTGGACGAGTCGTGCTGGGATGAAAAAGCGCTATATTTCCGTCATGACTGGGTCGATTTTTTATTTCATTAAGAACTCCGTAACGTCGGTTACGATGCATTGTGATATCCGACAACGCGTCCGGCCTGGTTAGGGACGGTGCTACCGTGACATAGCATTGTGATGGTGGTGCCATGACGGCGGAACAGTAACGGCGATGCTGCCATATGTGCAGTCGGTGGATGCGTTCCGAGTGTCTCAACTCGCGGTACGCGCACGACCGGCCGCTGGCCGTCGGTCGACTCATCAACGATCTGGGCAACAAGATGCAGGTGTGCACGCAGCGCGACGGCAGTCGGCCGTACGGCGTCGGTCTACTGGTCGCCGGATATGACGTAAGTACTGGCACCGCCGCCGGCGCGCTCCGTCCCCTAGGAAACGTCGCGCGTCACAGGCGGGGAGGTACGATCTAGATCAATGCATGGCCAGTCACATAAAATCAGCCAGAATGATCTTCAGTCAGATCAGAAAAATCACAAAATCAGCCAGAATCCAATCTCAGACAGGAACTGCCATTGCCATTCGATTACATCATGGTGGCAGCCATAGGATTTTGGTTAGATTTATAGGCATTATACAGCCAGGCATCTTCTCGATTTTCTGTTGTCACGTGGTTTTTCCTCGACGATAAACCCAAAACATTAATGATTCTCGTCAGACGCAATGGTAATACTAGCTAGCACATGTTGGATCTCCAATTAAAGAAAACTGGTGGGTTCTTGATAATATTTTTTTAAAAACTCTGAATTACACATGGCATCAAGCGCACCTGGATGCTCACTCGTGTATCCGCGAAGAACATAGTTACAATTTATGCGACTTTATCTTCATAAGATGTACTGCGAAGTTCATTTATTAAAGTTAGTTTGCCTTCAGATTCCCATTTCTTTGTCATTTATACTGATGTATTGCAAAGATTGTTGCTTTGCGATTTGCCTTGTGTAGCGATGTTCTGGTTCTCATCCGCCATTTGGCGCCACCGACCAACCGGCCGGACAGGAAACCAGCCTGTGAACCCTCGTGGGCCGCCAACGTCAAAATTACCAACATATTTTCACATTTGAAGCGTGAACCAATGTGCCTGGCATGATTTCTGCCACCATTGATCTTGAGGCAAACAGGTTCCTCAACAGTCAAACAGTCTAATAATCCTCAATAGTCAGTTCCTCAAGTCGAACATTGCGCCAATCTGGGCTTTGTAGGGAAAGAATGCACCTGCAACCAGAAATATCTCCTACACGGTTTGATACAGGCTACAGATCTCTATCTGTAGTTACAGATCTACAGAGCAGGCTACAGATCTCTAGCCGATGTTGCTTGATATTGATCAAGGGCGGAACTTCCCATATATTTTGGTGGCCTTGAGCCCCCCTCCACCCAACTCAATGATGTATATATATATATATATATATATATATATATATATATATATATATATAAATCGACATAAAGCTTACACAGGTAGACCATTAGTGGAGGTGTGAGTTTTCAAAAGAACCCACCCCCTCCCCAGCGTAGGTGGATTTGCGGGTCGGCTCGGCGAGGGTTAATAAGGATTTCTACAATGCTGGTGTTCTGCTGGCATACATATATGTAAAATGTGTTCTAAATAATACCTATGCCAGCATACAGTAACCAGCAGTTATGTCCTTCACACAATATTTATATGTCTGAGGTCAAATAAGGCCAATCACATATTATGATCAATAATGCTGTGATGGCATATCTGTGTCAGGTGTTGTTCTATGTGAACAACAATTGTGTAGCTATTTAGAGACCAATTTGTGGTTGTCTGACTCCAAGAGGGTGCAATGACTCCATAGACTGCCAGCTATGGTACCAACCAGGCTTGACACATTTTTGTTCTCTCCACCAAGCCTGTTTTTACTGTTTTTGTTTACCACTGGTAAAATTCAACATGGCAAAAACGTTTCCGGTTTTTACCAGTAAGAGTCCAACAAATACTTGGCTTAGTTTTTATCAGATGTCAAACATACTGTCTCTGTGTATAGTGGAGCGCCATGTGTCATAAACCGTGTATAATGCATAAATATAGACAACATTGGAGCTGAAAATGTCAAAGGAAGTGTAAACATAGCACCATTTTTGGCCTGTCTTTAAACCAGTTTTTAGCCGTCTTTTACCGGTAAAAACTGGTTGTCGTGACAACAACTAGTTTTTTTTCCAAATAAAGGTCCCAATCTTGAGACGAACAATGACTTATTCGACTGATGAGCTTTAAAAAAAGTATTATTTTTTAACCAGAACATTTTTTAAATTTCACTAGATAAATGATGGATCTTCATGTCCGTGTAGCCGAACGCACAACTTTAAATGCACTTGGGGCCGCGGCAGGTCACTTGACCTCAGACCACGATGTCATTTAGTCGAAATGAAATGAAAAGCATAATGCAACCAATTGATTTCTGACATGTTTGAGTTGCAAACTATACGGATTACTGTAGTTCCAATGTTTGTAATGGATATATGAGAAATCAAAGACACCCTTGCAGGGTGACCTCTCAGAAATGCCTTAAACTATGGCTATTTAGCCATTACTCTGATGAGCTGGATTCCAAGCCCAATGCAACCTTATAAGTTCATTTTCGTTTGCATATAACATATTGGCAGAATATTAGAAGGCCCAAGTATATTGCTAGCATATCATTAGTTATAGGCATTAAATGATAAAATCTGGTCGATGCGCCATACAACTAAGATAACAAGCCAACAATGAAACATTGGGACGTCAAATTGCCATTTTACTGGTCAATTTGTTGTGGTGTAATATTGCTTGCATTCCTCAATTGTTGTTGGATGCTGTTGTAGTTTCACTAAGAACATGGTTTTATTAAGTGTACTTGCCTGTACAAATCCCATGTACGCTTTACAGGCAGCGAATTGTTCATCTGTTTGTGTCCGGTTGTATTGTCCATTAGATTGTCCAAGTTACAGGCATTTCCTAAGATCCGTTACTATGTGAAATGCTTAGGTATTTGATGAAATGCCGGAAAATGGCATATCTTTGAAGTGATCGTTATCAGTACATCACTTGACTAATAATTTAAGAATGTCATCAAATACCAGCTGCAGTTAGGCAAATGCTGTAAACTGAATAGGTCAACATGTCTGGGTCAGTTGCCTTGAAATTTCACAAAATATTGAGCTTTGGGTAGTTCAATATGGTATAAGCATGAATAGGAACGCTTTCGTCATTTATGTTGTCATTTCTTTAAATTCCCAATCGGTGTAGTCCTCAATCTTCACGGAAATATGAAGGTGACATTCCCCATGCGTTTTTTTTGTTTGGCCGCGGTGCTTCTAGGTCCTTTCCTATTTTGATGTCACTCAGCTACATTTTCTGTCCGCAGCTCATATGTTTTCAGTGGTGATGAAATATTAGCCACTAATGAGCTCTTATTATCTGCTAGACCAGTTTGCTGACGTTTCGAATCGTAGCAGCGATGGTCGCTGTTGGATATTTCTGGTGGAGTTTGGTGCTATCACAATACCAGCTGATATTCCAACACCCTGCACATCATGTCGTCAGGAGTCGGGACCGCACATCTACCAGACCTGTCCGTCGGCCAACTACTTCGACTGCAAGGCGATGGCGATCGGGGCGCGCTCCCAGTCGGCGCGCACCTACCTGGAGAAACACCTTGCTGCGTTTCCCGATTGCGACTGGGAGGAGATCGTGACGCACGCGCTGCTGGCCCTGCGCGACACTCTGCCGAACGACATGGACCTGACCGCCAAGGTGCCTGTTGGCGTCACTTCGCACGCGTCTAGGGTGTGGCGAGCGGGCGCTGGAGGGTCTCATCTGCTGGTCTTTTCGGGTAAATCCGCCGGGGTGTGTTGCTGTCGAGTAATCGTCGCTGTGTGCAGCACGTTCAGCCCCAATTCGGCGCGTTTATGGCGTCCCTTCATATGAGTGATTTATAGTACAGATTGATGCTTTCATGATTACCAGCACGCTAGCCGTCTGCTCGTTGACACCATCCTGGCCGACGCGCATACAGCGTGCTGATCCTGGCCAGGTATGTAATCGCCGTTTAATGTATGGTGATGTCAGATCAACGCGCCGTCAGCTCTGCACCTGCGGACGAGTTATTTTGACAGCCTGGATGGTCTGAGTACGTGGGAGCGTCGCGGGACGCCTCCGATGACGGTGGGACAGGGTGCATACGTGCCGGCGCTGATTGCGTGCGCGTGTGCGCGTATCGCCGGCAGAACTGCACGGTGGCCATCGTGGGCGAGGGCCGCGAGTTCACCATCTTCGAGGACGACGACGTGTCGCCGTTCCTGGCCAAGCTGGAGGGCGTGCAGCGCCGCGGCGGCCACGGTGCGCCGCCGACCGTCGAGGCGGCTCCGCTCCGTGACGAGCCGGCCGCCGAGCCGGGACCCGAACAGCCTCGGCCCGAGGGGCCACAGGTGAGACAGGCGACGTGGCGCCGGCTCCGACTGGCCTCGGCCCAGCCAAGCGCCGCAGGTGACACGGGTGACGCCACTCCCGCCGGTGGTCTGGGGTCTGTGGTGTCAGCAGCCGGACTGCGCACGAACAGTCAGTGGCTAGGTGCTAGAGACACGCCGCTGCGACAACCAGACCCTTGCCAGGTAATCAGGGCCGCGCCGACGTACACGGTGAGGTGCCGTCCGTCATGTCAGCAAGTGGTCTCCCAAGTCTGCGTGCAGTCGTCCTCTGGATTTATATGTCAGATTTGTGAGAAACCTCAGTACTCGAGTATCAGTTTTTCTTCGCAGTACCAAGACAAGAGTGGAGATGGGGTACAGCAGGCACAAGATGTGGTACGTGATTTCTTGCGGGATTTTTTTTTGGAAGCGAAAATAGGCATTACCAGGGTTACAACTATTGCTGTACAACATTTAGCCTTGTTTTGTTTGACTATCATCCCCGATGCACAACATCGATCGCATTTAACGTGGAATCTTGGACATTATAGTGCAGAGTCCTGCTGCAAGTTTGTATGGAACTTGGAAAAATCCAAAATATTCGTAAGTGTGGTGGATAAATATTTGAGGCTCTGCGATCCATATCCCGTTTTTTTCCCTACTCGGTATATTGGAAGTTAATCGAAATGTTTATGCCCGACCTAGGTGATATATAGTAGCGCCATTATAAATTGTGTGCGTCTGGTAGCTCTGAATGACCAAGCAGAACTTGAGTGATATCTCGTTTTGGTTTGGTTGGTTATTGGTTTTACGACACGTCAACCGTTGAGTCATGTAGCGTCGCCAATCTCTCACGCCGATTGGTCGCGGGCGAAGAGTAGCGACAGGTGAGACTCGAACCCACAACCTTTCGATTGTGAGACGAGCATGTTACCCCTAGACCACTCGTCCCCGATATCTCGTTTTGAAGTGGACCTAACCGTCTCGTAAGGTAGGAGCGGAATTTTGTTTAAACGATCTTCCATTTTTTTTTCGGCCATGTATATCGCATAAATTAAATTACAATGAAAAACGTAGATTGTATTATCCGGCGAAATATCTTACACCATTCTGAGCTTAAAAAGCATCGGAAATTTGCATACTTACACATATGACTTGCCTTCCAGCACTTTGTATTCACTTGGCTTCTCATAAGCGCCACCGTACCTGCCGCCTGGCTTCTGACGTCACGCGTGACGTTAGCATCACAGGGTCAGCGTCGGACTCGCATTATCTTTTTGGGAGTGAAAATCGTAAGGCGTCGCCTGATGATCACATAGTTACTCCTATAAACACAGACAGTAAATCGATCAGTGTCACGTAGGCAATCGTCGCCGGCCGGTCATCAGTCACCATTTCCTATCGTTCCGTTTGACACGAGTCGCCTCCCATATTCATGTATTTATATACTAGAATGCATTAGTGTGATTGGTATTGATGGTTTGAGGATCCACCGCTTCAAGACCATCGACCATTCTGTGCCGACGTGGTGGATGCAACGGTCTCGAGGCTCCAGTCTTGTACGGTCCTAAACAGATGTCATTGTCCACCCAGTACTGAGATGCCATTAGTTGTCAGACTTACGGGGTGTCGCTCTCCCACAGACCATGGAGGAATGAGGACGGCAGGGTGACGCCGTGGCGGAGCGTGACCCGCCTACCCCCGGGGCGTGTCCGGGCGACACCGGCGGCGCCCCTCCGCCGCCGGGCGGGGCCGCGCAACACCGCGACCCCGCCCGGCATTAGCTGTACGCTGTACACGCTCACCGCACGGTCAGAAGCCTGCCACGAAGCCGCCGGTGGTGACGAGTCTCTTCCGCGGGCCTATTGCCTGTGTGATCTGATGGATGAACCTGCCGCGTGCGAGGCCTCCTCCTTGGTGGTGTTGTCCCCGCTGCTGCCGTCGCTCGGCTAATCGCAGCCGCTCAGAGTTGGTTGTATTCAATACAGTACTGATACAAGCTGCACGCTTACATGACACATGCAAATGCCGGAACGGAATGCTGGAGAGTGCGATGCGTAGGACAGTTCTAGTACGAAAAAATAATGAACGTTTTCATATTCTCTAACCATCGCAATGCCGGAGATAATAATTTGAGCTGCCATAACCCCTCACCCCAGCCATAGAGAGGTTTTTACGACGGAACTCTTGAGCCATTCAAAATATCGCTTTGGAATTTGCACGTCTCTAACAATTGCTTAGCATGGGCGCTGTGTGACAAACGCAGTCGATCCGCCCGTAATCCCAAATAAACAAATAATTGCTTAACACACTACGTCTAAAAAGGAGTTCGTCTTTTAAGGTTCCAGAGCTGGTGCAGTTCAAAGTATGGTTACCATCTCGCTACAATATGGTTTTTACATATATATTGAAACATCTGCCATGGACAAGCTGCAGGCTACAGCCGAAAGTGAAATGAGTATAGACAATAAGGAAATAAAATAAGTGACCTCTAGACAGACCACCGGGTCAAACGGAGGCATACACTGAAACATGTGTACACGACAAATGGTCCGCACGAAATCCAACGCCTAAGGCGGGTTCACTGGCGATGCCACTCCATCTAAGTTAGATTAGCCAACGAGGCCACACAATCAAAATTCGCAGATGAATTAGTGCGTGGGCTCTAATTCGAATACAACACACGAGATGATTCAATATTTAATGCGGCTAAAATCGACCCCGAATGACTTTCTGATTTACGGTTCAACGAAATGGATGTAAAGTTATATATCACCGGTTTTTTTTGCACTCATGGGGCAGGAACGAATCGCCAGGAGCTAAGCACAAACTTTGTGGAAGCGGGCCTGAAGCACCAGATAAGTATTGTAGGGCCTGGGTGATTTTAGTGCCCCGATCACGATGACAACACGTTGCGCATGGAGCCAAGTTTCACCGGCCTGCGGCAGCTCGCACTCCTCACGGTCGCTGAGGTGGCTGGGGAGGCGGCGGCTGTGGCTGCTGCTGTGGCTGCTGCTGCTGTTGTTGATGCTGCTGCTGCTGCTGCTGCTGTGGGTGTTGTTGCTGCTGCTGTTGCTTCTGTTGTTGCTGCTGCTGCTGCTGCATCATTTGCTGCATTTGTTGGGGTGGCATCTGCATCTGGTGCGGCGGCATCTGCATCTGCTGTGGTGGCAGCTGCACCTGTTGTGGCGGCAGCTGCGCCTGCTGTGGCGGCAGCTGCATCTGATGCGGCGGCATCTGCGCTTGCGGCGACAGCTGCATCTGCTGCGGCGGCAGCTGCGCTTGTTGCGGCGGCAGCTGCATCTGTTGTGGCGGCGGCTGCGCTTGTTGCGGCGGCAGCTGCATCTGTTGTGGCGGCGGCTGCGCCTGCTGCGGTGGCAGCTGCATGTGGTGTGGCGCCTGCGGGTGTTGCGGCGCGGCCGGCGGCGAGGTGACGGCAGCGTCCTGAGGCGACTGCGGTGGCGGAGGCGGCGGTGGCGCCTGCTCCTCGCCGCCGGCCGATTCGGCGCCGTCGGTTGACGGAGCGGTCGGCTCGGGCGGCCGCTCCGCCACGACCGCCGCCGCCGGCTCCGTCTCCATCGGACTGGGCTGCTGGTCGAGCGCCTCGTCGGCGCCCACGTCGGCCGGCGTCGCCACGTTGCCGGCGGCCATCGGTGCCGGCGACTGGCGGCAGTACGCAATCGGTCACCACGGCCCGCCACCACCGTCACACCACGCGTATCACAGGTGTACGACACGGGGAGAGGGGCGGTCGTACTACAGCCGCACCGATAGTCACATCACATGCTTTAGGGCGCGTCAACCATGTTGATCATATAGTCACATCACATGCTTTAGCCCGCGTCGACCATGTTGATCATATAGTTACATCACATGCGTACCACATGAAGGCGGGCGTACTGCAGCCGCACGGACCGTCACACCACGTGAATCACAGGCGTACGACACGAAGGGCGGGGGTACTACAGCCGCATCGACAGTCACTTTACGCACATCACAAGCGTACGACACGAAGGGTACTACAGCCGCACCGACAAGTCACATCACGCGCATCACAAGCGTACGACACGAGAGGAGGACGTGCCATAGCCGCAGCCCATATATCAATCAGGCCGCAGTTCACAGACACAAGGCACCAGTCAAATTTATCGGTGCAGTATGACCTCAGTAATTGTTGACGCCAAACCCCCAGACGTGGATCGAAATCCACCTTCGCCGGAGCTATTTTGCTCCAGTTGATTGGCCTCTGTCTGATCACCTCGTCGTCCCTGAACCGCTCATCACCGAACAGCACCAGCGCCAGCAAAGTTTGCACACACTAACTTTCGCGTATCGGCCTAGTGCCACAGGACACCATCATCTTCACCTGGATTACTTTCCCATTCATGATGCGGATAATCATTACATATCGTTCGTCTGCAACTGCAACTCATTCAATACAAGGTGCACTTATTTATATTTTGGGGAAGGGTTCAGGATAAAGCGATTACATTGGTCATGTGGGTCCATGTTCTACCCGCCGTCCTAAGTGTAGGGTGTGACCACTTAAAGAGGTAAGTGAGGATTTTCAGTCTCTAATAATTAAGCAAAACGGCACATCACCGAGTTAATTCACATTGAGTGAGTTGGTTGGATTCAGGAGACACGAGGACACCTGGGCGGTCCGGGTCGGTTGGATCCTGCTCCAGGGGACATGACACCTGGGCAGTTCGGGTCGGTTAGATGCTGCTCCAGGTGACATGACACCTGGACAGTTCGGGTCGGTTGGATGCTGTTCCAGGTGACATGACACCTGGACAGTTCGGGTCGGTTGGATGCTGTTCCAGGTGACATGACACCTGGGCAGTCCGGGTCGGTTGGATGCTGCTCCAGGGGACATGACACCTGGGCAGTTCGGGTCGGTTGGATGCTGCTCCAGGTGACATGACTAGTCGGCGCGCCCTTAAGCCCAAATAACAAACAAACAGGTGACATGACATCTGGGCAGTTCGGGTCGGTTGGATGCTGCTCCAGGGGATATGACACCTGGACAGTCCGGGTCGATTGGACGTTGTTCCAGGGGACATATGACACCTGGGCGGTCCGGGTCGGTTGCTCCAGGGGATGGAGGACATCTGGGCCGTTACCTGGACGGGCTCTACCGGCTTGAGTTGCTCCTCTTTCTCCTTTCGCAACACCTCCATCTGTTTCTTCACCATCCCGGCGAACATCGCTTCATCTACCTTCTTCTCACACAGCTGCCGGAAATGAAACATGGTATTCATTATTTTTTCCTTCATTAGAATACCATATTACATTCCTAAATGAAAAAAAAGAATGTGCCCTAACAGTATATTGCAGTGCTTGGAAACGTCCAAAAGTAACAGGCGGAAACAGCGACAAAAAATGAGGAGGGGAAGTATATGTTGTATATTTCGTCTCCAGCGAAACATGAAGGAAGTATGACCAGTGTCTCGTATTGATATGAAGATGTCCGCAAACATAAAGCATTTTGCAATGAAGTTTTCAGACACGAAAACTGGGGAGACGTCTGGGTAAAAATGTATCATTACCTTCCGGGCCCTATGAACTTGCGCCTAGTCCGTGTAAGTATTTTCCCCAACGTTGCCCTCTAGATAGACCACTCATCGTAATGACGCACAACTTCAGCATACCAAATGCGCCTGTACACATAAGACGAATCAGATGCGCACATGTACCAGCTCTAATGACAGCATCCACGGTCCCCCTTCTCGTACAACGGAAAAATTATCTCTGGAACCGCCATTGACTCTAAAAACTAGGAATTTCATGTAAAGCATCCCCGGATTATATTTGCACTGCATACACTTATTTCACTGCATACATTTATGCACTGCATACACTGCATACATTTATGTATGCAGCTTTGGAAAGCCTACTTCTCCCTGCACACCCCACTGATTTCTGGAAAATCGCACATCAAGCACAATGCGTCTAAACGATATAATACATGAACCTACCGTATAATAGCTTTCCGTACAACATAATGGCTCATATATCCATGCACGACGTAACAGAACCGGTAAACAATAACACATAGCCTTAGCTATCTTTCTAAAGCCACCCTTAGCAGCAGTGGCACAGCCAGGGTTTTCTTGAGGACACCAAAAAGCTAATTTTATATAGAACGCTTCCGGAGCGCCGAATATTTCTCGTTTAGCGTAGTGCAAACGCCCAATGTCCTGTTAATCTAGTGCATTGTTTTTTGCGGGTGTGGGGGTGTGTGTATGGGGGGGACTCCCACCTTCGTTGCGGCTCTGCTTGGCTGGACGTATTACTCTTAACAAGATGTATACAATGATAGCTATAGACACTCTAGTAACCAGGTTTCAGAGCTCCGGCTCACACGGCTCGGAAATGGAGTGTGAAGACTTGAATATCAGCCACCGTACGGCAATACGATAAGTTGGTACACGAAAGTCAGCCAGGCACTCACTGTATATCAATACATGTAAGCCATAAATATAGCCATGTTCACAGGATACAGACCAGCATTACGACATCATAATGATAGTAGGCACAGACGATATCGTAAGATATCGGCAGTGGTCATATATCGAGGTATAAAGGGCACCGTATGTCAGAGGCCTACTTAAATCCACCGACAAATGAATCCGGGAGGATTTCTCAAGGCACTTGTGCACAACGCAGGCGCAGGCACAACGCAGACACAACGCAAGTTCCTCAATCGATATTAATCCTAGAGCAGCATATTTTCAAAAACCACCGCGGGCCATACCAATGTGCTAGAATCCCGAGGTTTTTAAATTGAATGAACTATTTCATTTTTCGCGCACTGGGACCAAACATTTTGCTCTTTTCAATTGATTTTGACCTTGCATTCCGGATTCAACACTCACCGTCTTCAGCTCTTCATTGAATACTTCAGTAGATTCTTCGAACTTTTGCTTTTTGGCATCAAATTTCTCCTCTATCTGCTGCAGCTCACTTTCCAGCTTTTTCTGAAAAGTTCCCTGCCTTATTTACTTATATTCACGAAACACGCAACACAGCACTCAATTCAAGCGATGTAGACGCTAGAGCCTAACAAACACAGGTGACAAAAATACTGAAACCATGCGTCTTATTTATCTAGGTTCCCATGTTTAAATGAGACATGGGGACAACCAGTTACTAAAAATGGTCACGTCGATGATCATACAAACTCGTCTTGAAGTACTACATTCATGGGAGTAAGTAGTGGCAAGTTAGTAAAGTAGTAAATTAACTTCTATCCATGTAAAGACGCCAACATATACCAGGCTTGAGCATATTTACGCGCATATTTAAGTCCTTGGGAAACTGAAGTTAAGGTGGCCTTCTCTGGTAGCGCATTCATAAGATGGCTTGCTTAATCTGATCTGGTGTCGACACCACCCGGCTAGTGATCCACAGTCTGCATCCCTCCCGCGACGTGAGGCGATGCATGAACAATGCCTTCATGAACTGGTAGCGGGGGGACGAGTGGGATAGGGGTAAGATGCTCGTCTCACAATCGAAAGATTGTGGGTTCGAGTCTCACCTGTCGCTACTCTTCGCCCGCGACCAATCGGCGTGAGAGATTGGCGACGTTATATGACGCAACGGTCGACGTGTCGTAAAAACCAATAACCAAACAACCATGAACTGGTAGCGGGGAGCACCAACACCGCGTGGACTGGCCGCCAGTCTCGCCACTGACCTGATGCATGGTGAGACTGTGCACCTGTCGCTTCAGCAGCTGCATGCGCGGGGTGGTGACCACGGTGCGCACGTCGGGCACCACGGTGTCGGAGAAGATGTCGTTGATGAGTCGGTGGTTGCGTAGGTAGCGAGCGTGCGCGACCTGCTTCACCGAGAACTGCTCGTCCTGGTCTGAGAACAGATCGACACACGCATGGCCACAGTAGTTTCCATCCTCGCGCTACAGAGAGTCTGAGGCGGCCGTCCAGAGCCCGCCCATAGGCCTACAGTTGCAGGGCTTGGCGAAAAGTTGCAGGACTTGGCGAGAGGTTGCAGTGTGCACAGGCTTTCGGTCGATAAATACAAGCCTACCACACAGTACGCTAGTTGGCCACGACACCGGCACCGGACACGTCTTACGTGGGATTTCCAAGATCTGTGTTCCACAGTACCAATCATATTTCAAATTCAAAGTACACAACATATGCTGCATTGAAACACATGCAACCATCTGCATGCAGCGACTTCATTTATTTGCTGTCACATGCCAAACTTATGCTTGTCCAGCTCATGGGACGGAGCATACTGCCAAAAGGTACCTTCATTTCAGACAAATACAATAAGAACTGATTTCTGGAAACTGACACGTCCCACTGGAAAACATTGGCACATCTCAGTGGAAGGAATTGGCATGCCCTACATGATGAAATTAACACGTCTCACAGGAAGAAATTGGCACGCATCACTGGAGAAAATTAGCCAATACAGAACATCACTTAAGGCAGTGGGAATACGACGTCCGTACACGACAGACACACGACGGCCCGTCGTGCGCTGGTGGACGCGCTCATGCCCACCCCATCACGTACCCTCCTCGTCCTCAGCAGGCTGGATGTCGATCCGCCGGTCCAGACCCTTCATCACCGTGTTCACCGGCGGCTTCACATCGTGCACATGAGGCGGCGTCTCCTCAGCGGCTGTGGCGCCCGCGACGGTCACAACGGGTAAACAGCACCCAGCCCACAGTGGAAACGGCATCAATCGCAGTACGGCGGCACAACATGCGTACAAGAGTACATGGCCGGTTTGTATCGCACACGTTCTAGTGGAGGATAACCCGACCGACGGTCTGAGTTTGATTTACGTCGGCTTAGGATGAACGAGATACACTGGCACCACCATCCACCAGCTACCAGACTGCTGACCAGTTATCAGCTAACCCATGAAACCATTAAATCACGATGGATCACGAGCGTGATTTCTCACGTCAATAAAAACAGGAATGTTGTTTTACAATACAATATGCGTATCGCGAGTTCCACATGACGGACTGTGCAGTTGCTGACGTGAGACAGCTCTTCTGCCATCAGACATCCCACCTCCGACGCAGCTCCCATACAGTAACGTACCTTTGGTTTTGGCATTTAGGTAGGCTTGGTAGGTGGCCGACGCATGGTACTCCTTGACCGCACGCTCATATTCCACCTTTTCGGCATCATACTCGTCTATGAACTCCTGCTTCTCGTTCTCGGGTAGATCGCGCCACATGGAACCTGCAGAGGATGCCACTCTAGCTGTATGATAGTTCACAAGTGTTGGTGTTATGTTGTTTCTGGGGCGGTTTACGACATACTGTATGCACGATCACCGCTAATGGCACCACGCACACTGTTTCGCCGGTGGGCCACCGGATTGGAAAATGTCTCGAGTGGTGTGAGTATCGAACCCGGGACCTTGGTATCCAGAGCTCAACACCTTACCCACTCGGCCATCCCCACCCGTCCACAGCAGTGTAGCATGAGCATAAACAAACCCATATGTATATCCTAATTCTAGCGATTAAAACACCCCAGCTTGACTAGGATACACACTTCATCTAAGTCAGTGAGGCCTTTCGCGAGAACCATATCTGTCAATCAACATCTCGAGTTCAGGAGGTTAAATCGGCTATGCGATGAAAACTTGTAATCACATCGCAAAATTCACAGTAACTTAGCAACACGTCAGTAGCTTGCGAGAACAGGAATACCAGAAACAACCTGATACGGGGCCATCACTAACCGATAATTTTCCCGATCTCCCATAGTTTGAGGTCTTGGTGCTGCTGCTTCACCGTCTCCCAAACACTCTTGCTGTACCTCATATAGGGCATCAGTGGCTTCTCGGGGCCCTTTGGCGGCTTGGGGGGCTGCGCCTGAATCTAGAGGAAATGACGGTCAGTACTATTACAACATAATGATCAGCCTACTGCTCTGGGTGATACTACAAGAAGCATGAAGAGAGAAATATCACTACATACTGTCTAGGACGGCGTAAGCCGAATGCGTGTACACACAAGGGAAGAAAAACTATTTGCTCTAGGCTATACCTTTAAATACCGTCGAGCTATTAACTACCTACGATTAATTTACCTACCATTGATCTATCTACCGTTAAATTAATACCCCAAGGTGTTTGAAATCGACCATGAACAGCCTAAACACACGGTGGAAGTGCAGCTGACACAATAAGCGAAAAATGTCCCCAATGGGCCAACAGAAGACACATGTGTGATTTAGCTCAAATCAGGTGTCCTTTTTACCGCTTTAGAACGTTTCAATGATACAAAGAACATCGTAGTTATTCCGTAAGTCATACAGAAGGAAGACATGCTGGCACAAGAGGTCAACAGGTGATGCCTACCACTGGTTTGCTGCCCACCCTCTGCGGGTTGAAGTTGGGGTTGTTGGTGGCAGGCGTGAATGGGCTGATGTTGGATTCCTTCTGAAATAGCGAACACCAATTAGCAAACAATAGCATCCAGATATCAGACACGCAATGAGGGAAGTATTTTTCGTATATGGGGTCCTCGGGAAGTATGGTTAGGCAATATACACCGAAGGCATCGTAGTTATTATAAGTGGAGGCTAGCTGTCACACAAATATTCCATGCGTGTAGGTAGATTGAACTGAAAGTGCGGTACGTCAACATAGCACCACAGGGGACCAATACGGACTCATCCCTAAAGCAAGTTAGGGGTGCCTGTCATGATAACATAGGCACGTTCTCAAGGACCCTCTTAACCTTCGGAGGGCCCCTGAGCTTGCGTATGAACATTTATCATATGCATGTTTCATTTGGGTACCTACCTCAGCTTTGACCTTATTATGCACTCGCGCCCCATAGTAAAACCGTAAGTGCGTGTATTACGTTAACATGATCGACATGGTGTACTTTGTTGCCATGCAAGTATCGTACAAAATGAAAGACCATTTTCAACGATCAAAATAGTACCATGATTAACACAGCCACTAATGCACACTATGGGGCTAATATTCACAAGACCACACATCCTAGAAAGTATATAGACGCAGGTGAACTTACTGAGTTCAGTCCCCCAGATGCTCGAAGACGCTCTGAAACATTCACCAAAAACAACATTACAATGATCACAATAGGATGATCCGGTTTTCCAGATGTAACAGAAAAGAGGGGATCACACCAACAGCAGAAGTCGGAAGAAACAACTGGGAGGCAAGATAAATACACATGGGTAATATTGCACAAAAACAGATCGGCGCAATGGAGGTTCTTTACAGTCATGCAAAGACGTCTGACATGCGGCGATCGCAAACAAAGCAAATCATATTTTACTATAACAAAGTTAGGGTGGTCGGCGCGTAAAGGTAGTGCAAACTAATCAGTACATCTGCAATTGAAAACTGATAGTAAAAAAATATCCGGCTTACCTTTGAGAATATTGTTTGGCATGCCACCATACTGCATGTAATGATCTGAACAAAACAAAGCCATGTTACTAAGTTACACCGAAGCGAAAGCACAGTCAAAGCAGGGATGTTCGCGTGTAAGCAGTTGGTAAGAAGCGGAAGGACAATGAAACATATTCTACAATTGCATGCATATCGTATGAAGAAAATTAAGGACACAAGTGACATTAGATGGACGCACGTATCCTCAAAGGGAAGCGGAGTTACCACCTACGCCGTAATGGTAAATAAAGCATTAGCAAAAACTCCCAAAAAGCTGCTGGGCTGTCATTTCAGGAATATGTAACAATGCATGATTACGATTTTGGTCTTACGACATTCCATCTCCACAAATAACCGCTAGGGAATTCAGACGCGCAGTTGTATTCTGGAAGAGACTAAAGGCGCGGTGCAGTCCATTGAGTACATAACTACTACGATTAAAACTTGGTTAAAACTCCAGTAAGAATACATTATATACTGTATATCTTCAGTATTATGCGGCGTTGAATATGGCTGCGGCCCGTCCAATCCACATTATCCGCTTAGTACCGATCATTGCAAGGCACTCAGGATGGCCATCAACTGAACTAGAAGGGCTCGTTTATTTTCAACCGGAAGTGACGTGTGGCACTTCGCTAGATTAATGTTCTCCATCTGCCCCAAACTTCCTCCGCGCCTATAAATACCGCCACTCAGGTACGACCTGCGTAGCGAGTGCCCTGTGTTTGATTCACACATGGTGCTGAGACAAGTTGCTTGGCACGCGCGTACACCGAAGCTGGCTGAAACAAGAGACCGCTCACGTGGTGGAGTCAGGCAACCAGCGCCAGTCGCCATAGCTTCACGTAACGCAAACATTTTTCACATCATAATGTTGTGCCTTATTGGAGTAAAAAATGGTAATTAACGAACACAACACCATTTTACATACTTCGATGCAACCAAACACATTTGAGACAACCAGTTATAGTTGATACATTTTTACAATATCAGATGTTTTCCTTCATTTTTGATTACATCGAATTACACCTACAACACTGATTATATTGACAACACTGATCCTCAGCTCCAATCGGCTAACAGCATACGCATAGGTAGCTTTTCCATGGTCAATGAGCCTGTTTTCATGTTTGCCGAACGTCGCCTCGAACGCATGCTCGAGAATGGAGTAAATTAAACCTCCGCTTATTTTAAATTCCGAAAAGGAAACGAAATCCCAGCAACCTTCCCTAAAAGGTGGCATGAAAGGAGCCCTTAATCGCATACTATCATCCCAGCACACCAAGCAGAATTGAGCGTTCGTAACTTTGCTGACCTGGGTAACAAGAACGTCCTGCTCGAGCATCCAGTGAGCATGCTGGCTAAGAAATGATGGTTTGAATTGTATGCGGGGGAAAAACGTATCAAGAGATATCGTGAATAATTTACTGTGCTTATTACAGATCTCCATCGCATTATTTAATCATCGAAGACCTTAGACTTATTCGATAAGTCTAAGGTCGAAGATTCGATATATATCGAATATTCGAATATATATATATATATATATATATATATATATATATATATATATATATATATATATATATATATATATACATATACGGTGCGATTATACGTAGCGGAATTTCGTTCGTCAGCGGGGAACTCTGCCCACGCTTCGGAACTTAATTCGGCGGCGGACCAAGTGGTGACGTCACAGCGGGGTGTGACGTGCACCTCGCTATCATGCACTGATGAGGATCACACGGCCAGACATAACGTCAGCGCACCCTCTGCTGCCGAATTATCCGCCGGTTAGCAGAGTTCCGCCACGTGAAATCTCACACCAACAGTCCCTATATATTGTGGGACGAACGACAAAAAGCAAACACAAAAGCAAGGGATAGACCACAATGAACTATCGGATGCCAACTTTGTCTTGGGAAGCAGGGTGTACGCTGACGTCACAACATGCGTCTTAGCAGCAAGCATAGCACAGCCCATGTGATCTAAAACGCCACAGGAGAATAGATCAGGTGCGAAGCAAGACGTCTCAAGCAAGTCAAGTTCCTGTTAAAACAAATGTGTACAATTTATCCATTCGGTCTTCGGAAGTTATCAACACAAATTAGCTCCAGACGCGCGCCTTCAAAAATAAATTAGTGCCGAAATGCACGCATTTACGGCAAATGATTCTTGGACAATCTACCTCAATTATGCGGGGTGAGAGCGGGTTTTACTAGGTGGGTTATGATTGCGCAACTTTTGTATTTTCTCGAGAACAAACAAGACTTCTGGAGTTTAGAATTCGATTATGATGACGACCCAGAAAGTAATAAATAAAAAGCATCACTTAAAACGCACTACCTACAAAACAACGGACTGTAATTATCAGACAAACTTGGGAACTACACTGGTAAACTTGGGCCCGTCTGAGCTGAGACAGCCCGCGTCCCGTTGGGTACTGGTGAACATCCGCCTCCCAGAACACAATTCAGATGATGACGCTTTCTGAGCCAGCACGACAGGACATGGTGTCGTGCTGGCTCAGCACGATCGTCATGCCAGGCACGATCATGAGTAAACGTGCAGCTATTTGGTAGTGCGATGCAATGTAATAATATCCTGAGCCACATCGGAAAATGTGGACAAATAACTGCGACGGTACCACTGTGAGGAAATATAACCTCAGCCCACGTCATTGAAAATATATCGTTCGAACAAGTATCACGGATCTCTACTACAATGTACAAAAGAACATGACAGTCGACGGATATCAGTGCCCACCAATGTTCAAACCAGCATTCGTAAATTATGCAAACCAGTTAAAGGTATGGCTCAGGATGGCTTCATCAACTAGCTTTACCTATCAAATGTCTCAGCTGGTTAAAACTTTATTACATTTGACGACTTGTCCACTTTGTCAAGAAGCGATAAAAAGCAACATACTCCATTCAATATTATCCCATGCCTTCACAAAACTAATCGCAAATAGCGGTTAGTTTGGTTGGAATTTTGCTATCTGTATATTCATTTCCCGTGACCCGCCGCTACCATTGGGGTCGGGGATAGTTTCCTATAATAAACTTAAAATTCAACATTATGCATATGGGCGTTGTATGGAAGAAATGATTCGTTGGTTGGTTGGTTGGTTATTAGAGTTTAGGGGTGCATCGACTGCATCGACCATTCAGCGGCCAACATGGAAGCAGACCTAAAAACCGTAATATGCCCTCAATCATCTTGCTTGGGCGGAGCCCATGCATGAGCATAAACAATTCCTCCAGCGGGAATTACCAGTTGTATCTGTTTGATGTATGCCTTTACTAGACTGAGAACACTAATTATGATGGTTATCGCATTGTGCCGGACATGCCAGATATGCCAGACATTCTCTGGTGCGCATACATGTCCCGCAATTGATGGTTGGTTGGTTATTTGGGCTTAGGGGCGCATGGACTACGTTGGTCACATAGCGTCCATAAAAATGTTAGAACAGCTAAAGAGAATTGGTGTGCAGTGCGGGTGGGTGCGTGGATATGTGCGTATAGGATCTGGGAAGGCCACCTGGGAGGCGTCGTTGCCAAGTAACACCCGGGATGTGCACGGCCTGGCCGTACCATCCCCTCAGTGCGGTCTTGACACCTCCCTTAGGATAAAAGGAAGAGAGAGAAACAGGATTCCGCTGCGGTGACGCGTGTCACCGCCGCCGCCTCGGCTTGCCCCGTAAAACGCTCGCCGGGTTTGAGCTGAGCGAGAACTCTCCCCGCAATTGATGGACTTGGGATGCTTGTAATTGCGCCAACCTATTTCAGCTTACAATAGGTACCTATGCTATACAAACTTTACGCGTGCCACGAGCTTTAACACGCGCGCCGGAGGGCCTTCCACATAACACGCACCAGAGCGGGAGGGGCGGATTTGGCCTCCCTCCCCACATCTCAGAAACTACTGAAGCCAAAAACACATTTGGTGGGTAGATTACGGCTGTAGTGAATTCGCTTCAGTATACATTGCATGACCATAGGTTAATGCCTTCAGTGCCAAATGAAATGGAAATCGGCCGCCGCACCACGCCCCCTCTCCGCTGCACCGAGGACACCATTGTGATCTTGGACGTTCAGCGGTTGGGCGGCCACCGGCGGTCGTCCGCCCGCAGGTAGGTCGACTTTGCACCACCGCAATTCCTATATTTCCCGGCGGATTTATATTTTTTTATTGCATAGGATGCGCTGATAAATTTTTAACAAAGTCACAAGATTTCATTACCACGTCCCCGCCCATTTATGGAATGTCGTCGAAAAACAGGAGGGGAGCGCAGATTCTGCCCCTCCCCGCCGGTGCGCGTGTTAAGAACAGTAGACGAAAAACTGGTTTGGCACCATCTAATTTGGATGTGAAATAACAGTGTTAGATAGATAGAATAACATAGTGTTGGATGTGAAATAACATAGTGATAATATAGTGTAGTGCAACTGTTAAGAATATTTTGAGAAAAAAAATAATCCGAGTTCTTGCTGGGGTGGCTTTATGAACCAAGGTTCTATTGCTAAGCAGAACTTGTTGCATGAACCCTGGCCCCACCACCCGATCTATGCATTTCAGTTCAGCTGCAGAATTTTGACCGAAAGTTTAACGTGCCGTCAATGCACCGGCACGGCCGCCCGGTAGCTCGTCCCCACCCCGGTAGCTCGTCCTAAGTTGCCACTTGTCGTCCCGGCCGGAGGATAAATGCGAGCGCATGAAGCGACTCGATCCCTGTGTTGCCAGGACAGGGGAGACCAGTGCAGGCCAGTGCTCCAACGAACTGATCTACCGGGGCGTCCGAATTTTTTTGGGGATGAAAAAAAAATGAATTGTATGTAATTACAATTTTATAACTATATCAAACATGCACTTTTTGGCAGTGGGCAGTCTGATCATAACTCAATAAACCTTATTCCGCAGATAATATTCGGAAGTTTTCGCCATTTCGTTTTACCAATCAAAGCTAATTAAAACGGGCTAAAACCAGCTTTAGCCACAAACATGGCCACACATATTCTTGGCTAACCTTTTGACAATTCCGGCTCAAACTATTAAACAATACGAACATCATAACATATCAACATTTTCAGCCGCTACATTTTTGGACGTAAAACGTAACTGCGGCTACTTTATGAATGGAGCACGGCAGAACACCGCATGGGATTAACATGTACAATGCCAGAAGCATGAAAGGCAGCCTGGAGTCCAGCACAGGATTACTCAGCAGCTGCGGCAGTCGTGTGCGATTCGTTCGTTTCACAAGTTCAACATTCTATTTCCGGAATTTGAAGCAGTGCTCCAAAATCTGCATTGACCTTTCTTTAAAAGGTAGCATATTGGTGGAATATTAAGGACAGAAAATGATAGATTTAATCACACATTTTGTCTCCTGGACAGGATCTCATTCACCTTGAAAAACGGCGGGAACACTATTTTGCATATGCCATTTCGAGTCATTCATGTTCTCTAGTTCATTACTACTTTGAATTTAGGAGCAGTGAAACACAAGAGTGGAAAATTATTGATAATGTTGGAAGACAAGAGAAAGAACATTCTCAGTTGCATGCCATTTTCATCAAAATATGGAAGTTTGCAGGCACTGATTTGAAGTTCAGGGAAGGCAGTGCAACTTGTCCCGAGAAATACATGGCATTGGTGGCAAAATACTCAATGTTTCTGCACTAGGCCACTATGACGAGTCACGCATTAATTGCAGCACTATGAAGAGAAGCTAGGAGCTGGTTAAGACCATTTTGCATCATATTAATTCTAGCGGTGAAACGTCACATTTCAGCTGAGATGATGTGCTGCATACTGTATGTACATACCAGTTTTGGGCTGGAATGTTAGGATCATATCTTGCCATGCATGCTTCTTTACAAGTACAAAATCAATGACATGTGAGTATGGAAAGCATAAATATGCACAACGGACAAACAATAATTCTGCGCTGATCACATGCCACTAGAAGACTCTTTTACTGTAGTACACAAACCTGTTGGGATTCAGAGCAGTTTTGCATGTACTTCCACTAAGATCCATTCATTAAATGGCTCTTAGGGATTTGTGTTGTGAACAAGTGACATCATTGCTAACACATACACGCGACAGACACCGATTACTACATATAGCACCAATCTCATTTCCATTATGTCATGATGTATGTTCCAGTTCCCTCACCATCATTTGAAAGCCAATAGATATTGGTAACAGAGAGTTGCTGTGACAGGCACTGTTACAGTGGCAGGTAGCCATTTTAGGGAACTTTGTTGGACACATTCCAGCTTGATCAGAAATGCTTTAGACCATCATAATGTTTCTGAGACCCATATATGAGCTTCCCTGTGGGCATTCATTCAAGCTAAGTGCTGTGTTAATATCACAGCAAGTACAAAATAGCACGAAAACTTCCGTGTTGGTCAGATTCGAACCAGCAAACATGGTTTTGAACGCTGATCTAAAAACGTCACTGTCTGAACATTCTTTTTCTACTTTAAGCGAGGCACTTCTTTTCAATAATAAATGAGACAGAAAACAGCGCCTCGCGTCGCTTAATGCTTGGGGCACTTATACAAGAACACAAGGGGCTGGATCCCATCCTGCTGAACTGCGCACGTCAGGCTGCGAACGTGCAGACATACAGCGTGCTGGCATTTTTCTGATTACCGTCGGAACAAAATGTGATGAAGATAAAGGTTACCTTCTAACATTCGCTGTTATCGGTGTACGTGTTGTCCAATGATATCGATTGTGTGTGGTAACAAATACAAGTGCACCAAGTGTACCATAGCCCAAATAGCCTAACCAAGCTAACATGGAATTGGCACATAATGACTGGCACCGCTGCATTAGTTGCTAACATAATGAGGAAAATATTGCTGTGGCAGAGAAGATAGAAATTATGGAAATAAAAACGACTAATCCAGAGCAGCTTGTAGCAAGATATCAGCATACACTACATTTGCATGTCTTTGTGGGCACTTAACACTGTTCAGTCTTTGTCTTTCATAGCTAGCCAGCGCCAGAAATTTAAGAACTGCATAGCACTTGGGATGAAAAACATGCTTCCCTAATGAGTAATATATCCACTAGGCATTGTGAGGTATTCCATAGCAGGCCACGACATAATTATTTTGCAAGCTTAGCGCTTAAACACGATAGCCAGCCATCATCGGGCACACTTACGTGGTGGTGGTGGTGTCTGCACCGGGGCAGACATGGCATTGTGGCGGTAGCTCGTTGGCAGGGACATTCTGAAAATCCTGAAGCATGGGATGACAACCTGTTACAAGTTGAGCTGACATAACAGGTGGCACATTCTCCATGTGGAAGGCATTGCACAGGCAAATGTATTGACAGTGGCTTCCTCTCTCCCATCCATCGACGGCGATTCGCTCTCTCCAGTTTCCACGACGTCGATACGTGCACAGATTTTGGCGACTGGAATCACTGGAAACTCTGGGTTAGTGGTACCAAATAAAAATTGTGACGTAATTTCTATATACAAGCACATCATAAGGAGGTTCGATGCAACGGTGGCAAAGTATCTGTCTCAATATTTGAATATCATCCCTCTCTGCCATACACCCCAACTGATAATCTCTTTCCTCTTCAATAACATCCAGTTTTCTACCTCCCATTGTATAACTGAAAGTCTCACCTCCAGACCCCAGATGCATAACTTTATTTACCAAAGACCCAACCTAATCCAGCTCGATGTGTTTTGGAAAAACAAAAGTCCCAATATTTTTATTTCAACAAAATACAATTTTGGCAATGTTTCTAACTTAAAAGAAAAGCCTAACCTAACATAACCCCTTTGTTCACTGCAAGGAGGTAAAATGTGTTCAAACTTGTCTCATGGACAGCTTAAAGTGCAATAATACTCCTGTCACCAGGCATACCCCAAGAGATAGGTAAGTCATACAGACATAAAGTGCTCTGGCTTAATAAGAACCACAAGGGCCCATCCAGGTTAAGTCTGTACTATAGCCCTGGCAAAAAGACACTCATCACCTCAACCAACACTACATCCTTAGTTCCAAAGAATCCATCCACCAACACTCCACACACTCATCAATGCCTATCTAACTTACATATCCAGCCCTATTCACTCAATCCCATGTAGCACATGTGGCTCGAGTGTCCTACCAATAATTTTCAGACTCCATCCATGCTTGCTTAAAGGGGCCGGTACAGTGCACACCTACTTAGCATAAATCCCACCCCTTCCACCACTACATAGAACTCAAAAACACCAGCATATCTTCATATGGTGGTGTAATTGTAGAGTTATCTAGACTTTTTTGGATTATATTAGTATTTAGTTTGGTTTAGTTGGAGTTTGTAGCTGGTGAGAGTTGGGATAACTAGGATTATCTTTGCTTAGTTTACTTTGTGTAAGTTGAGATATATTTTGTAGTCTATTCAGTGCGAGTGTTACTAGATCAGGCATTAAAGTACAATAAACTAGATAGCTCGTTCACTGCTCAGTTACATTAGTTGCTAGCTAGCTAACTTGGTTAGTAAAGGTTTACCTTAACTAGACTTAGTTAGTAATAAGAGTACCAAAAAAAGAACAATATATATATATATATATAAATGCAAGGTGAGTATGGGAAGTGTGAGTGTATGGGAGTCATTGGGGACTTGAGTAGGAAAGTACATATGTTATCAAGGGAGGTGGAGCGCCTGAAGTGTTTGGTGGCAGGGCCCATCATAGGAAAGGGCCAGCCAGGCAAGCCAGGTGCAGGAGTCTAGAAGTGATAGGGTTGGAGATAGCTTGGTCCAGGATAGTAGATAGTGGAAAGTAGCTAGATGCCAGAGTACCAGACTAGCTTTAAGGAAAATTGACACAGGCATTGAAATTAATAACAGGTTTGAGGTACTGCAAGAGAGGGAGAGTAATGCTGCTAGGGATGGAGGTAGGAATGACCAGGTAGCTGAAGATAGAGAGAGGGAGTTTTAGTAATAGGAACTCAAGAGTTAAGTATACGGATCGCACATTTTGAAGTAGGAACCCCAGCAAACAGACTCACATTTGCTTCCCAGGTGCCGAGGCAAAGGATGTTGGGGATAGGTTAGAAGTAGTAATGAAGGGTAGTGGAGAGAGTACAATAGTAATTGTGCAGGTTGGTGAGAATGATGTAGGAAGAGCTAAACAGAGGAAACAATTTAAGAGTATAGGGCTTTGATAGGTAGGTTAGCAGGAAGTAGGAAGAGAGGAGTGGTAACATCCATCCTCCCAATGGTAAATGCAAGTGTAGAATGGTATTCGAGTCATTGGGCTGAATACCAGGATGGCCAAGATTTGCAAGGAGCTTGGGGTGAGGTTCTCAGATTTGTTGTGGGATTTTTTTTTGGAGGACTGAAATGTTTGTATTAGATGGGTTACATCTGGGCAAGAAAGGAGTGGAATTGCTCAGCAATGGGTATGAGGAGGCTCAGTAGGTAACAGGAAAACCAGGCAGGTCATGGGGGGGGGGGGATGTAGCTGATAAAGAGAGAAGTATTGCAAACAAGGGAAGGAATAGTCATCATGTTTTTATGTCAATCCCATAAGTGTGAAGAACAAAATTGGGGAACTGCATGCATATATGTTGTCTGAAAAGCTAGATTTGGTATGTATAACAGAGGCATGGGTTGATGAAAGCATTTTTGGACACAACTTGCAAGAATTTGAATTGACAGGCTACAACATGCATGCTCATCAAAGGAAGGCAAGGATAGGAGGATATTGTGGATATATTAAAAGCTAGCTTGATCTTCAAGATCCAGGAATGACTCAATGTTAGAAAAATTGTAAATATATATTGTGACGTTTCGGCCATAGGCCATTGTCAAACAATGCATTGGTTGCGATCGGCGAACAGGTCGAAAATTCAAATTACTGCAGGCACAAAAACTTGACAAAATCCATTCGTCACCTCCACTGCGAGAAAAAAAGCTAAAAAATGAACACACGCACTTAGAAACGCCAAAAAGGAAAAAACCTAACGTACACATGCATATACATGGACGGCCGGTGAAAGCCGTCGCGACACGAACGCGTCTACCTGGCGGCAAAGTGTACATAGTTGTGACATCAAGGTCCGTTTACACACATCAATATGCAATTTATTGGCCTTTCTCTAAGACCCTGCGCACGTGATATTTTTTCAGCCACACGCAAAACATCGGTAAAACTGGTAGCCTACGATACATGCCATGACGATTGGTGGGAATTCATACTTGGTTTCAGTTCACGAATAAACAGGGATTCTAAGATTTTTAAGTCCGCGCCGTCTTTCGCTATGCCTAGGATATCTATATTGAAATTTTCATTGGTTTCCGGATGGTTCATGTTCAAGTGATGCTCGGCCATGTGTTCGCCTAGGGGAGTGAAGGGACGCCGGAGACGTGCAACTCCCAAATGCTCATTAAATCTTTCCCTTACTGGGCGAATCGTTTCCCCAACATAGAGAGCGGACGGACAAGTGATGCACGTCACCTTATAAACTGCATTTTTTACTCGACATCTTCCTTTTAGGCCATTGCCACATGTGTGGCATTTTTTGTTACCTGAAGGGCAAGTGAGGATGCTGAGGGCTGACCTTACCAGATTATATTTTAGTGACGGTCCGCTGTACCACGCGATTCTAATTTTGTCTAGTTTTGATGAGCGTAAAATTTTGTTTACCGTGCAGCAAAGTTTGTCGGTGACGAAAGGTAATCGGATGTAGGTGTAGTTCGATTCATTTTTGCTTCTGGCACGGTGGTGTTGGACATGGCTCATTTTCCCCTGACGCCTGAACTGGTCCATTCCCTGGTCAATGGCCAGCGACACCTTCCTAGGCGGGTACCCATTGGCCAGGAAGAGGTCGCGCATGTTCTGAAGACTCCGCCTACACGCTGCTTCGTCTGAGGAAATGCGAGTAGCTCTCCTGATTTGTGCATGGAGCACTGAGGTTTTCGTGGTAATGGGATGTGCTGAGTTGTAGTGGAGGATGATAGGCGCCGCCATAGGCTTTATATACAGCTCAGTGGTGTATGACCCATCAGCACCGACTGTGAACAAGGTGTCCAAAAATGGAATGGAATTTGAAGTGAACGTGTGCTCTATGGTAAACGAGATGTCCGGATGAGTGGCATTGATGCTGGCGTAAAATTCGAGAAGGATCTTCAGTCCATGGGTCCAAATCCCAAAGATGTCATCAATGTACCTCAGATAAATTGCTGGTTCCAACATGACGCCATTTAAGGATTTGGACTCAAGAGCATGCATAAAGGCTATAGCGAATGGTGGGGCACACCTGTTCCCCATCGCTACGCCCTTACTATATCGGTATACTATATCGGTATACCGATAAAGGAAGGTATAGCTGCGGCCATGGAAATAATCACTGAAAATTATAATAGTGTCAACACCTTTGGGCTTACGTTAGAAGCCTGTGCCAAAGTATTGCACCATATTTTTCATAACAATATAATACGCTTTGGGGATGCACTTTTCAAGCAGGTTAAGGGCGTAGCGATGGGGAACAGGTGTGCCCCACCATTCGCTATAGCCTTTATGCATGCTCTTGAGTCCAAATTCTTAAATGGCATCATGTTGGAACCAGCAATTTATCTGAGGTACATTGATGACATCTTTGGAATTTGGACCCATGGACTGAAGACCCTTCTCGAATTTTACGCAAGCATCAATGCCACTCATCCGGACATCTCGTTTACCATAGAGCACACGTTCACTTCAAATTCCATTCCATTTTTGGACTCCCTGTTCACAGTCGGTGCGGATGGGTCATACACCACTGAGCTGTATATAAAGCCTATGGCGGCGCCTATCATCCTCCACTACAACTCAGCACATCCCATTACCACGAAAACCTCAGTGCTCCATGCACAAATAAGGAGAGCTACTCGCATTTCCTCAGACGAAGCAGCGTGTAGGCGGAGTCTTCAGAACATGCGCGACCTCTTCCTGGCCAATGGGTACCCGCCTAGGAAGGTGTCGCTGGCCATTGACCAGGGAATGGACCAGTTCAGGCGTCAGGGGAAAATGAACCATGTCCAACACCACCGTGCCAGAAGCAAAAATGAATCGAACTACACCTACATCCGATTACCTTTCGTCACCGACAAACTTTGCTGCACGGTAAACAAAATTTTACGCTCATCAAAACTAGACAAAATCAGAATCGCGTGGTACAGCGGACCGTCACTAAAATATAATCTGGTAAGGTCAGCCCTCAGCATCCTCACTTGCCCTTCAGGTAACAAAAAATGCCACACATGTGGCAATGGCCTAAAAGGAAGATGTCGAGTAAAAAATGAAGTTTATAAGGTGACGTGCATCACTTGTCCGTCCGCTCTCTATGATGGGGAAACGATTCGCCCAGTAAGGGAAAGATTTAATGAGCATTTGGGAGTTGCACGTCTCCGGCGTCCCTTCACTCCCCTAGGCGAACACATGGCCGAGCATCACTTGAACATGAACCATCCGGAAACCAATGAAAATTTCAATATAGATATCCTAGGCATAGCGAAAGACGGCGCGGACTTAAAAATCTTAGAATCCCTGTTTATCCGTGAACTGAAACCAAGTATGAATTCCCACCAATCGTCATGGCATGTATCGTAGGCTACCAGTTTTACCGATGTTTTGCGTGTGGCTGAAAAAAATATTGCGTGCGCAGGGTCTTAGAGAAAGGCCAATGAATTGCATATTGATGCATGTAAACGGACCTTGATGTCACAACTATGTACACTTTGCCGCCAGGTAGACGCGTTCGTGTCGCGACGGCTTTCACCGGCCGTCCATGTATATGCATGTGTACGTTACGTTTTTTCCTTTTTGGCGTTTCTAAGTGTGTGTGTTCATTTTTTAGTTTTTTTTCTCGCAGTGGAGGTGGTGAATGGATTTTGTCAAGTTTTTGTGCCTGCAGTAATTTGAATTTTCGACCTGTTCGCCGATCGCAACGAGTGCATTGTTTGATAATGGCCTATGGCCGAAACGTCACAATATATATTTACAATTTTTTATAACATTGAGTCGTTCCTGGATCTTGAAGATCAAGCTAGCTTTTAATATGTCCACAATGATTGACCAGGAAATACGGGCATTTCTGAACCATGTACGTGATAGGAGGATATATACTCTTGTATGTCAGGCAAGTAATGACATGCAATTCCATAGAGGATAGTGTACATAGTGAAGGAGTAGAATCCTTGTGGTTAGATATCATTCTGAAGAATGGAACAAATTTTAGGATTGGGGCATTCTATAGACCTCCAGGCCAGAATGAAAACACTGACAGGTTGATGCAGGAAGAGATAAGTAGGAGAGTGCAGGAGAGAACTGTTTTGTTGGGGGATTTCAACATAACAGGATTGGGAAGCAAAACTATAGGTCTAAACAAATCAGGAAGAAGTTACATGGCTTGTTTTGAAGAAAACTTCTTCTTTCAAATGACACATGAACATACAAGGGAAAATGAAATATTATAGATTGTGCTTACTAATGACGAAAATTGTGTACAAAATGTGAACATAGGAGAGACCCTTTGTAATAGTAATCACAACATTATATGCTTCTCATTGTATGTTGGAAGTGTAGGAACCAATAAAACATTGATTCCAAATTTTGCTAAAGGGAATTACAATGAGTTCAGGATCTTCTTGAACGAAATTCATTGAGAATACTTATTGAAGGGCTTAGATGCTTATGAAATGTGGAGAATTATAAAAGATAAACTATTTCAAGGTCAGGATAGGTTCATTCCCAATAAGCAAATTCGATTATGGGAAAGCACCCTTCATGGCTAACCAGGGAAGTAAAGCATTTACTGGAGACAAAGAAACAGGCATTCAAGAAACTAAAAGATGCTAAGTGGTGTGTAAAGAACATGCGACACTTCATCGGAGATCATCGAGGAAATAAACATCTCCTCAGTCAGCATGCTCTACATCGCATACTCAGCCCATGACATGCCGACAATTGGCGCAGTTGGTTAAGGCGTCCGCTTTCCGTACGGGTGGTGGCGGGTACGAATCTCGGTGCCGTCACGTTTTTAACCAGATCACACAAACGTTGGTTAATGTTGGAGGTAAAGGCCGTTGGTTAATGTTGCACTTTAGATTACTTTACACCATCATATGAGTTGCTTGTTGTAATAATATTTGCCCATGAAAGTAAAGAGGGAAATACTTAATTAAAGCACACTCATGCAATGAATGTCCAATTGGACCATTTGGAATTGTCATCGTGGAACTTTGTCTCTGGAAGGAAACATTGCATCCATATCCAGTTCAAGTTGTTTATTTCAACAGCCCGGTTCTGTACGCACCACATTCCGTTACATCTCGAGTGCAAGCAACGCTACCATAGGAAGTACATAAGATACCCAGTCAACATGCCTCTCACATAACGTTCACCGGAGGGGGAGTTTGGGCACCTAAGATCGGAAACTAGAAGCACAAAATTTGGAGGAATTACAGCTGTAGTGAACTCGCTGCAATATGCATTTCATGACCCCAGGTCAATGTCTTCAGGGTCAATTGAGGTCACAATCGCCTCCACTCCACCCCAGCTGGCAGCACCCGTACATACAGAAAGTATGCACGGTCCACTGCCAAGCAGTAGGTAGAGATGGTTCATACATACGCTCACTACATACGCTGGTACAGACTGTGCATGCTGTTGTTACGGTCGGTAGTACAGACCCATCGTGCGATGGTTACGGCCAGCGAAGATGCTAACTCTGAGGTAAACATTAAATCACATAAAATAGCCAGAAATAAAGTTAGGTGTGTTAGCGCATTTAAAAGACTGGCTGAAATCAAATTAGCTTGATGATGTTCAGCAGGTAATTCTAGGAGATTCCTCAGCTTCTACAAATTTAAGGCTAAACGGTGTAGTCTAGGACCACTGGATGTAGATGGGCAAATAGTGGTTAATGATTGTGATATTGTGGAATCCTTAAGCAAGCAATTCTCATCAGTCTTTACTAAAGATAATTCTGGTACAATAGAAACAGCCAAAAGTGATGCCATGACAGGTGATAGGCTGGAGGATCTTACAATAATTACAGAAGATGTAGAAAAGCAGTTGCAGAATGAAAACCTAATAAAGCTTCTGGTTCTAGTTGAAGCCAAAAATTGATTGGGAGGATCTAAAGCAACTAGACGGGAGTGCAAATTGCTGCTGTAAAACCACCTACTGTAAAACTGCCCCATGGGCCCTGCCACTAAAAATAAAAACGCACAGGTAGGTTCATGTCAAGTAGGCAACATAGTTGAATGTCACCAACAGTGCTTACAAAACGTCTTCTGCCACAATATACCTAGGCACCCTGGCAAGATAGGGGGAAAATTATTCCTTATTTAGGAAATTTCAATTAGGTAGTACCCGGAGGGAAGAATCACAACTACAAAGGAAAAATAAAAATTAACTCACTGAACCCGACGAACCACTTGTTCCCAAGTGTTTAAAACCGATTTCCAAGCAACAGGAAAAACACCTCCGAAAGCACCAAGGTCTTCAGGAGACCATAGGCACTGCGAAAGCTACGCCTGTCAAACCAGCGGCAGATTCACAGAAACCTGTGGGACCTCCTCTGTGGGACTTCGATAGGCCTTGGGACCTTCCAATCTTTTTTTTTTCTTCTACCATATTTTTTGTCGCTGATAGCTTTGTCGGTAAGCGACTCAGAGATGGTAAGGTTTTCCTTGACCAATTGGTCCTTAGTCCTACGAAATTATGACGCATGTGATGTCATTAATGAAAATTATTTCAATACTTTTGGGGCTTGTAAAATACTTGAGCTTTATCAGAAGGTGCTAAGAATATTTGACGCCATTGCGTTCAGTAATGGCGCAACTGTGACACCCATTCATTATTTTCGGTTGCCTGTGGTAAAACACCTTCTTTCGTACTATCGGTACTATCCGTGACTTTTACCTTATGTTGGGACCTTATGCATGTTTAAGGGTCTATACTTGTTCCAAGGCCCTTTACATACTTGTACTGTATCAGCCTACTTGAAGGATGGTGCTGTATTTGATCATTTAAAACGTACGACATGCATGACAGTTACCGTTAAAAACATCCCCAAAGACAATGAAACCCTGTGGGAACCAATGAGAAAGGTTGGAGTGTTCCATAAAAGCAAAATGGTTTCAAGTTGAAAGGCTTGCTGTTTACCTCTTTTATGTTTTTGTGGTAGTTCACTCTCAATTTTGTGCTTTATGTGGGTTATTCAGTTTGCATCCCCAGTAACAATGCAAATAAACTACTGGAGACTGCAGTGGCTCTACTAATAACAGTGCTGGTAATACTTTGCAATGTTGATGTATGGATAGCTACCTATACTACCTAATATGCTTAGAGTAGGTCATGCTATATTTTTCTGATCTTTTCCCAGACAGGATTTGCATACGTTGACAAAGATTAGAAGTCATGGTAGATATCAATATAGCCTGGTTGTTGGCACTTTAAGCCAAGCATGGCATTTGCAGAATACAGTGCTCTAATATGGTGTTTGTTGACAAGATTGACTTGATGTCATCACTCATTTTCATTGGAAATGCTTGCCTTTTCAGTTACCAAAACAAGTTCTCTGCACATTGCATCTCCTGCTATTGTCTACTGACTACCTACCAACTGAGTCATCCCTAGTTGATAGTAATGCAATGCAATATGGATTTTGCATTTTAAAACTTGAGACATTTTGCATACCTTAATTACAGACAACACATCTTGACTGGCAAAACATCATGGAAACAAACATTCTGCTGCAAACAAAAATGAATTGCATGTAGTGCTGAAGCAGAAATAAATACAGAAGAAGAATGTAAAATTATTCAACCTGACCTGACCAGGCCTAACCAGTAAATTTTCCCTGGACCTGATACATTTCATGAGAGCTGTGTGACCAACACAGACAATGTGTCTCTAAATCCAAATAACCAACATTTCATGAGAGACAATATAATAGGTATATATTTCTGAACATGATTAAGATGATGGTGACATCCATTCCCACAGGAAATGCACACTTTTCAGAACAAACTATTATGCTAATAGGAGTAAATAGGAGTAAATAATGTGGGTCCTGCTAGGAGTGAGGAGCTGCTGCAGGACTACAGGGCCCTTCTGGCCACCCTGAAGCAAAGCAATAGCAGAGTCATTGTGCCTAGGACTGGAGTCTCCCCTGAGTGGAGCTCTAGGGCACTGGCAGGTAATGTCAGGGTAGGTAGGCTCTGCAATGAGTTAGGTTTGACCTTTGTTGACAAGTGGTGCAGGTTTTATGGCTCATGGGACCTATCGTGGATGGCCTGCACTTCTCCGAGAAGGGGGTGCATGTGTTAAGCAAAGTACATGAGCATGTCCTTCAGGGAAACTAGACAATGGGGTGGGGAGGGAAGAAGTGGCATTACCATCTCAGGGAAATGCCAATAGTGACAGCCTAGGCAATATAACCTCACAGTCAGCAAATAGGGATAGCAGTAGTTCAAGGGGGCAGAGTGGTAGCTCATCCAGAGATGAAAGAGCCACTCAACATGAGAAAACCAAGGCTGGTTATGGAACATATGTTAAGTGTATGATGCTTAATCCTCAGAGTATTCAATCCAAACTTGATGAGTTCAAGTGTTATGTTGCTGAGCAGGAACCAGATTTTGTTTGCATTACTGAGGCATGGGTCCATGAGGGGTATTTTGGGGATAACTTGCAGGACTATGAGATCCAGGGATACAATATCTTTTTGTGCAATAGGGGTCTGGCACCCCTGCACACCAGCAATAAACTGAGGATAGGAGCTTTGTACCAATCAGGAACCTTGCCACATTCTCAGCAACTGGAGCTTGATGAGGTTATTTGCAAGGAAATCAGTAGAACCTTTAGGAGGAAATGCCTTATTCTTGGTGACTTTAATCTAAAAGGATATGAAAATGTTGGTGTTGGCTCCCCATCATGTAAACTGTTTAGGAAATGCCTTGAAGAGGACCTGTTCTTATACCAGTTTGTAACAGAACCAACTAGGCAGGGCTCATTCTTGGACCTTGTCTTCTCAGATTTAAGTGATTTAGTTCAAGACTGAACTGTAGGAGAAACTCTGGGAAGAAGTGATCATAACATAGTGAGATTCAAGGCACAAGTAGAGGGCACAATCAAGGATAATTTGGCAAAGGTTCCAAATTTTAACAGGGCAGACTGACTGCATGAGAGCAGTTTTAAGTGCCATAAAATGGGAAGAAGAATGCTCCAATTTAAATGCCTGTGAAATTGGGAAAAGTTAAAATCTTACTTGAGGGAAACTCAGATTAGACATGTCCCCCAAAAGGAAAGGTGCAAAAGAAGGGTAGGAAAGCCAGCATGGCTTATCCCAGATTTGATAAAAGCAATTAAGGCTAAGAAAGGTGCATTTAGAGTGTATAAGGAAGCTTCAAATATCATAAATCTATGGTCGTATCAAAAAGCTAGGAACGCTGTGAAGCAGAAAACCAGAGCAGCAGAGCAAGCAAAATAATTGGATTTGGCTAGGAACTGTAATGGGGACTGTAAAAAGTTCTTTAGTTTCTACAAGCTAAGCAAAGTTTCAAGCACAATTGGTCCACTAGAAGTAAATGGGACTATATTGAGTGAGGATGGTGAGATGGTTGAGGAGCTGAGCAAGTAGTTTAAATCAGTGTTTACATTGGAAGATGTTACTGATCTGCCAACCGTACACCACAGTTCAGTGACAGGTGATCGGATAAACGAAGTTGATTTCATTGATAGTGATGTTGTTTTCAATCATATCAGGAAAATAAAGCCAGACAAGGCAGCAGGACCTGATGGAATTTATGCTATGGTATTGTGGGAAGCTGGAAAGGAACTTGCAATTGCACTTAGTATAATATTTTGTAGATCAGTTTCACAAAATGAAATTCCAACAGATTGGAAAATAGCAAATGTAGTTCCTATTTTCAAGAAAGGAGAAAGAGGGAAAGTTGAAAACTATAGGCCAGTAAGCCTCACATCCCTAGTCTGCAAGGTACTCAAATCAATTATCAAGGATAGAATAGTTAGTTTTCTGGAAGGAAACATGTTGATTCAAGATACTCAACATTGGTTTAGAAAAGGGCGATCGTGTCTCACAAATCCCTTGGACTTTGTGAATCTTGCTACAGAACAATTTGATCAGGGAAATCAGGTTGATGTAGTACAGCGTTAAAATAATGGTTTTTCGTTAGGTGTGAGATGTCGAAACGAGAACAGTGGGATGTCGAAATTTGCTATGGAATTAGTGTCATTTAAAATGCTTTTGATATCGTTCAGCCGCAACTTTGAGCCAATGGCACACTTACGACTGTACCTTCATCATTTGTTTTAAGATTCAGAACTTAGCAAGCGCTATATTCGGGATAGCGAGAAAAAACCTATGATATCAATCACCATTTTATACAAAATCACATTAGAGGTAATCCATTTACCTGAAATTGAGGTGCGAAATGTTCGTGTATCACCATCCCTTACCGAGAGCATGAGCATGATACTATCAACGAGATACTGTTAGAAAGGACACAAGAAGACTTCATAAGGACGTATCACTAAGCAGGATGTCGATACTTCTTTGAGAAGGATGTCGATTGGGCGCTCAGAAAGTGGTATATTCCACCCTATTTCACGAATAATGTATCACTGATGTAGTATATCTGGACTTTAGTAAGACCTTTGACAATGTACCCCAAAAATGGTTAATGATGCAGTTTCAGGGTCATGGTATTGCAGGTAACATCCTACAATGGATAGAGTTGTGGCTTTCAGATAGACAGCAGAGAGTGATGCTAAATGGTACAAAGTCATCATGGCAAAATGTTCTTAGTGGAGTCCCCCAGGGGTCAGTACTGGGGCCACTATTGTTCATTATGTTTGTAAATAACATTGAAAGTGGCCTCAGTAGTAAGGTTTTGAAATTTGCAGTTGATCTGAATGTCTTTAGGGCAATAACAGGACACAATGAGCAGGTCTCGCTACAGAAAGACTTAGACGAGCTTGTGAAGTGGTCCGAAAAATGGCAAATGAAATTTATTTTTGATAAGTGCAAAATCATGCATGTAGGTAGGCAGCATATGCAGGCTCCATACTTGGCCACGTACTATCTGTGACTCAGCAGGAGAAGGACTTAGGTGTTATTTTGAACACAAAATTGGGGGCATCAGAACAGACCAAAGAAGCCAGGAAGAAGGCACTAAGAATGCTTGGGGCAATAAATAGGAATGTATCATACAAAAGTGAGGAAGTCATCAGGAAGCTTTACTGTGCATATGTCAGGCTACATTTTGGTTGCTGTGTCCAAGCTTGGTCCCCTGGTTATGAAAAATATTGTTGGCTTTTAGAGAGAGAGCACAAAAGAGGGCAGCAAAAATGGTTAATATTATAAACAACGTGGCATATGAGGAAAGATTGAAGAAATTGAATATGTTTTCACTTGATGTAAAAGGCTGAGGGGAGATCTCATCCAGGTCTTTAAATTTGTTAATGGTCAGGAACTGGGATATCTCAGGGAAATGTTTTAATTTAACAGAAATGATGCAATTAGAGGTCATCAATCCAAATTAAAGTTAATCACAGCAGGACAAGGTTAAGACAGTCTTTCTTCACCAACAGGGCAGTAGAACATTGGAACCAGCTGCCAGAAACCGTTGTCAGTAGCAGCACACTGAACATCTTTAAAAACAGCATAGACACTCATTATAAGAAAAGAGGGCTTGCTTTTTGGTATTCCAGGGAGGGCTGATCAACGGATTTGGTGGGCAAGTGGTTCAGTGTCCAAAGTGCAACCAAGAAGGGTTCTTGTGGCTCATAGTTGCACTGATCTTTTATGTCTTGATGTCTAATAACATAGCCTAACATAGCCTAACTTAACCTATCCTGACCCAACCTTAAGCTAACCTAACCTAACCATTTTTTAGAGACATAGTCTAGCCTAGGCTTTCTTCATAGTTTTCCTTTTTAAATGCATGAAGTAAACAAATTATTTCAAATGAAATGAAATGTCACATTTTTAATGGGGAATAAATGGTCTCATTGTCTTAATCTTATTCAGAAACAAGTTTGCACATTTTTTGTCTCAAAATACAATATTGGGATGAAAGGAAAAAGTACTGGCTAACCCAGCCTAACCTGACCTATGCTCATATAATAAACAAATAACAATCAACCCTAACTTAACAAGCATCATGCATCATCTTGTGATGTCACTATTTTGACACCATCAAAGTGCTTTCATAACAGCTATTGAAGATATAAATAACAATAAGTAGACAGTGTAGCAGGTAATATACGTTCCCATGAGATGTCACAATTCTGATGTGATCAAAGCAATATCTGTTTATGCTGTGATATTCTGCTGTTTACTTTGATCACATTTTGGTGTCATTACAGCTTGATGGCCATGTTCTGTGCATTTGGAACCATTGTATTGAGTGTGCAGAATTAACATTGGATTAGGTTGGCAACTTGCAAGACTTATGAATCTGGTCATCACACAATAATTGCAATAAGAATCAGACTCAACATCAAATATCAACAATAGTTTGATACAATTTTGTATACCCTGACCTTTCCTGAATTTTGTTAGCTAGTCTAACATAACAACCAAATCTAGCCCAGCTTTATTCAGCATAGCATAGCATAGCCTAATGCAAACAGAGATGAACAATCATAGAATGAGGCTATGGCCATGGCATCATGGCTTAGATAAGCCATGGTGCCAGCAACATGCAACTGTCAGCTGACATTTGATTTTTTGTTTTGTTTGGCTGATGTTAGATATATTGGCTGGTACACATATGTTTTGGACATCACAGTCTCTGATATATCCCACATTTTAATAATCATGCATCTTTGAACTATCCACATGCATTGGCTATTCTAAATTCATGGTTACTTAAAGCAGAAGAAAACTAGGGCAGAAGGCTTGCAAATGATCATGCCTGCATAACACAATGCACCTTTGAAATTGAAATTTAGACATAAAGGCATAGCGACATAAAAGATCCGTGCAACTATGAGCCACAAGGGCCCTTCTTGGTTGCACTCTGGACACTGAACCAGTTGCACAACAAATCTGTTGATCAGCCCTTCCTGGAATACTGAAAAGCAAGCCCTCTTCTTATAATGAGTGCCTATGCTGTTTTTAAAGATGCTCAGTGTGCTGCTACTGATAATGGTTTCTGGCAGCTGGTTCCAATGTTCTACTACCCTGTTGGTGAAGAAAGACTGTCTTAACCTTATCCTGCTGTGGTTAACTTTAATTTTGAATTGATGACCTCTAATTGCATCATTTCTCTTAAATTCAAACATTTCCCTGAGATATCCCTGTTCCTGACCATGGACAAATTTAAAGACCTTGATGAGATCTCCTCTCAGCCTTCTATATCTAAGTGAAAACATATTCAATTTCTTCAATCTTTCCTCATATGCCAGGTTGCTTATACCATTAAGCATTTTTGTTGCCCTCTTTTGTACTCTCTCTAAAAGCCAACAATCTTTTTCATAACTAGGGGACCCAGCTTGGACACAGTATTCCAAATGTGGCCTGACATATGTGCAGTAAAGCTTCCTGATGACTTCCTCACTTTTGTATGATACATTCCTATTCATTTCCCCAAGCATTCTTAGTGTCTTCTTCCTGGCTTCTTTGGTCTGTTCTGATGCCCGCAATTTTATGTTCAAAATAACACCTAAGTCCTTCTCCTGCTGAGTTACAGATAGTTATTGGCCACCCATGAGGTATGGAGCCTTCATATGCTGCCTACCTACATGCATGATTTTGCACTGATCAAAATTAAATTTCATTTGCCATTTTTCGAACCCATGTATTTTCGAACTATTTTTCGGACCCATGCAAATGCCAAATTTCCAGACCCATCCATGTATATGGGAGAGGTGCGGAGTTGGAGGACAGCAAATGGTCATGGAGTGTGAACAACTGTGTGGTTCAAACATAATGTTATTTAATTTTTGAAAATACTAGCCAGGTTTAAAAGAATATTGAAATAAAGGTAACTTAAACCAATGCTGTCAATAACGTGTATTTTGAATTCAACATCTTCTGAAAAGATCAGTTTCCCCAAGATGCAGTCATCTTATATGGTGATGCCTCATTAGTTTCATTGACCTCATTGACCTCCTTTATCGGTTTTGACACTGGCATCAGCAACACACATTGAGATGAAATTCATGTAGATATGTGACCTGGAGAAGTCCTTGTAGGGGTGCCTTCAGCTGTTTTTTTTTATTAGGAGAGTGCACTCAAACTTTCCATATGTGGGATGCCTTTCCCTCCTAGAGGGGTGCCCTGGGCTGAAGAATGTTTCGAGCAGCTGAGGTGTGCACCAGGGGTCTATTTTCTTGGTAATATAGTAGCTGGCATTATACAGAATTTGGTGTTGCTCAGGTGACAAATTTGGCTTTCCAAAGGAATGGTAGCTGGGAATTGTGATGCCATGTGGCAAAGCGACTGCAGATTGTTGGATCAGGGGTGAGAGGGTTCTTGGTTGATTTTTTTCATGCAAGGCCATAGGAGTACCGTGACATTTCCAAAATCCTACCACTTTCTGTTTAGGACACTTTCCAGCTACTTCCAACATTTGTTTATGTGAAAAATATCGCCTGCAGATTTTTCGTGAGCAACAAATCTCAGCATGTATTGACATCTGTGTGCGCTTTAGACTCACTGGATGGGTGTCACTTTTCGATGGGGGGGAAGGGGTGCATGCATCCTGTACTCCTCCCCTGTATTTGCCCCTGGCAGATAATATAGATATCCCTGATTTCCCCACATGTGAGTCAGTGTATAGCACACTTCACAGGCTATATGCCACAATAATGTGCTGGAATTCCTAAATTTATGCGAAAATGACACCTATCAGGAATTATTCACTTCCTGCACATCAAGTTTTGACTTCCTGAATTTATTTTAATGAAGATTAACAATATAGAACTGTAGTAACTCTTGCTTTTTCACCATACTTTGATTCATGGCATCTGTGTCATTACAGTCTCCTGGCACATGCGATGTTCATCTGTTAATATCATCTTTCACCTGTATGCTTTCCTATCATGCTGCCATATTGTTTCAACATCATCAGGGATTTTGACATCTTCGGCTGGTACCCTCTACTGTAAGAAGACTGAATTCCAGGACACTGTGCTGCAATCACAGCATATGTTCTACCATGTAGTTACGTTCAAACTATGCTGTGTAGTTACTGTTGAATGGAGCACAGCTACCTCAGCAAGGACACCTACATAATGCTGGATGGATTTCGCACCTGCAATAACCTCTCTGTTAATGCATATGGCAACAAATGAAAAATATCATGCAATTCATAATGCCACAGTTACTGACATTAATGTATGCACAGTTTGTGCTGGTGATGTTATACATGGTAGCAGACACTTATTGGTACAGTTGTATGCTCTGTATAAGCTGTTCATGGTTGTCCTTCTCTATGATCCTCAAAGTTATCGATAATTTGGAGAGTGACATAATGTCCAAATATGTTTAATTGTCATATCAGCTGTATACAGGGTGGAGTTTTGGCAAGTATGCTGCAGAGCTTCGTGCCTCAAGGACATGTGGTCAAAATACTGGCAGGAGCTGGTGGCTCTAAAAAGAGTTAGAGACGTTTCGGCCATGTGCCCTCTTCAGTTCTGTGCATAGCCGAGTAGTATCACATGTACAATTCTGCACATTGACAGCTTGCGAGTGACATCGAAAGCAGAAAGTAGGAATAACGTCCTTTTTCTGCTGATGGCAACATTCGTGGCACCATATTGATGTCATTGTGTCCTCATCCAATGAATTCTGATGGGTAGGCAGAGTTGGAAGCACGACCTTCACCTAGATGTTCGTGATCCAGAACATTATCCTCTCCGGGAAATCGTTACTCTTTTTTCATCAAAAGATGAATGGCATTGATTAAAGATGATTGCCACCACATTGCCCTTTGATAAACAGTCCCGAAAGTGGCAGGAAAGCACAAAGAGGAGTTATTGATCTCAGAAACAGAAAACAAAGTTATCCTCCAACCTGAAATCCACCTCCCAAAACAATTATGATTCCAAAGCATAAACCCAGCCCTGCTGGTGGGCCACACCTATTGGTAACTACAGGAGCCACCGCCAGAGTGCCCCACCGCCAACTCTAGCCCCAAGTAATGCTAAGACAATGGGACATTGTCACCGACTGGTGGGCCAGAGCCAGGATGGTGGGCATGCCTCCAGCTAATGTATTAGGGGATGCCCTGGATTGTGTTCTCCATCTAACGAATATTTATTGTCTTGCGTGCCGATGGACGAGAATGTACACAATGCAATCAGGTATGTCAACTATAATTTGTCTCACCAGTACAAGGTGCCATCACGGGCGCTTAATGAGTGAGGACAACAGACTGTCTTTGAGGCTTCCCTGATGCAGGCACATGATCGGGCACCATACCACGATAGGCACTTGTGAACCGACTGCAACTATGCTGTCTTGGCAGCCCGTAATGGCATCCACATTATCGTGTCCAGTATTGACGGAAAGGTACGGATTTCGGAGGCATATATCGTTTAGTGTTTGCAAGTAAGGAATTATGATTATCTACAGTTTGTACCTATAAAATTACGTTCCTTACAATGATGCAGAAGTTAATCAAAACTTCCGCATCATTGTGAGGACGGCCATTTTATAAGTGCGCACAATTCAGAAGTGCTTTAAACTGATAATTTGGCACAGTGTATCCAAATTTGGGATGTATGCCCAATATTTTAAAGAAGAGCCTTATTGCGCCTTTAATTTTAGCGTATGTGTATTGAAAGAAAACAATCCCCTTCGGCCGAAATTGGCTGCAACCGTCGCGGAATCGAGTTCATGTGCCGAATATCGTGTACGTACCTGCAACTTTAATGCATTATGCTCAATTGCCAAGTTGGCGTAGGAATCATGTTGTGCCACGATTCTGCTTATTCTCACAGTCTTCCCGTACAGTTCATGCCGCATATTGCCGTTCAGCGCGGCACCCTTCACCGGGCTGGCGCCAACAACGCGACTACCCGGCCTTTGAGCAGGATAACACAACCTTGACACGTGGCACACCTGCCTGGCCCATGGTCGGTGCCAGTTAAGTTTCGCCATAAAATATTTTCTTGGAACAAAAATGTGTGCACTCCAAAGATATTGCCATGGTGAGAACTGTCCAATATCTTAATAGAGCAAGAATAATTCTGAGTAAGGGAAGGAAGACTTGAAACTCCATACAAGGAAAAGTTATCAAGGTGTCAAAAGCGTGGCAGTTAGGACAGGTAGGGTCGCTGAAAATAAACCTTTGTCGTATATACACGTACATGCGATTAGACTCTTTCTCTGGCTTCGCCCTGGGTCTTCAGCAGATTTTAATTGGTATATGCATTGATATTCTTGTTAGTGAGCATATTTTCTTTTTGCAGTCAGCATGTTTTTTCCTGAAAACTTGTGAACCATTGCATCTGTGTACCATTATATCAGCGTGGCGATGTTGCGTGTTTTATCGTGTTCCTAACCAGTTCGTAATCTCAGTGATGGCATACCCAGTGAGGCAGTATCTCAATCATTATCGGGTGCACATATCATGTAAAATAGCATGCCCTATTTCGTTATCTGATCGCTAAGTTTGTTCATTTCTACTACAATAATTTAGCACGAGGCAAGAATGAACGTCTCTTCAATGTTGAAAAGCAAATATGAATGCATCGAACCGAAGCAATAAACCTTCAGACTACTGCCATCATTGAGTCTAATGTCTCTCTTTTAATCGTCTCTTCCAACCGCTGTTACTTTTGTCATGCCACCGCAGGTCGATGAAGTCAGAGCACCTGCGAACCCTGAGCTTCCTATTGGTTGGGCGACACTGGCGACACTCTCGACATTTCTGCTCGCGGCTGCCCACGTCAGCCGGCAGCTCGCGCCGCCAACTGCAACGCCAGTTCCAAGCCGCCGAGCGTCGACTTGAGCAGCACGTGCGCTGGGAGACGCTCACCCAGGCCGAGCGTGACATCCACCGGACTCACGGCGTAGCCGTGCAGCGTGGCCACTTCACCTACGGCGACCCGCAGACGGGTCTGCGCGTGCTGACCCGTCTGCGCCACTATCTGCGCAGAAGTTGCTGCGGTAACGCGTGCCGCCACTGTGTGTACGACCACCAGGCGGTGCCGGAGCAAGTGCGCACACGCAGGCGGTTCAACTCGGCGTTCTGGGTGGATCGCCCGTCGCCGCCCGACGACGCCGCGCAGTGAAGACCCAGACGACGTGAACTTTGTGTGAACTTGAGACTAGCCGAAATGTGATCGGTATATGCCGATGGAAGACTTAAGGTGAATACTTTTTCAAGACTAAGTTTGATGGACTGGCCTTGGAACATGAAGTGAATCGCTACCTAAACAGGAAGCTATTGAAAGGGAGAAAGACGTCCTCTTCACACCGAGATCCGGCAACCAAAAAAAGTAAGATCAGCGTTTTCATGCATTGATAGAGCATATGTATGTATCCTCTTCCCCTTAATCACACATACCCTTTGTCATGCAGCTTAGATGACCAAAGCCATGTTTTGCACTCAGCAACCTATGTTCCAACTAAGTGTTGAAAAACAAGGGTTATCTTGATCTTTCAGCACCAAAAAAATTATGCGCTTAATTGATTGTTATGCTGGATTTAGCGTTTGTGTTCAAAACGGTGTGATCTGTGATCTAGAAAAAGAATGTTCACGTCTCGTTCAGATCGATGTCAGTTGATGGTAAAGAGGCACTGTAAGTTCCATCCTGTGCTGTTAATTTCCCCGGAGGTGTACACTCCGGAACGAGGAGCCGAGTCTAAAACCCCCACCCTGTTCCGGGCCCTTTATTTTCTTCCACCAGTTAAGGTCAGCAGACCTGTGTACATGGATGACGTATGCCTGGATTGGAAACTCCGCGTCGGCGCCTTTGCTCTGCGCGTATCAGCGGCACCAACCTGCCACCTGCCAAATTGTTGTCCAATTAATTCAGCCACCCCAGGAGGATTGCATCTGCCTTTCATGATACATAATTGATCAAGGAACCTTACCATTCTTTCCTTATTGATTTATTACGCTCCGTTCCGAAGTTGTCGTGATGCGAAGTGAATGCATCTGTAAGAGGGAGCCCATATCGCCGAAAGGGTCGCCCACCGATGTTGATTTCTTAAAAGGATCAGAGGGGCAAAGTACATGAAGGCAATAGGCAGACAAAAATGAATAGGGGTGGTCACATTTCATAGGCTCCCATGTTAGAAGTTGAAATTATTGTGGGGGAGGCAAGCATTGAGGGGGCAGTTTCACTCTCAAAGACAAGAATGAGCGGTTCTGCTTTCGCCCCCACCCTCCTAGCTCTCTAGATGTGTGGCTGATATTTTCAAGTGGAGTGGTTTACACAACTAAATGGGAGAGTACAGACTTCGGCGTACCCATCAATCCGCAAAGAGCATTGAGCGGAAGTTCCATGGAGTGTACAAGCCCCCTCCCCCTACACCATACCACTGACAGATTTATGATTTTTCCAAGGAGGTGTCATTTCTCCAGAGGGGCGGCTCTTGGTCCAGAACATTTGGACACTCCGATCTCCCAGAGGGACACCATTTGTTTTTGTTTGAAGAGTGCCTTTCGCCGAGAAAAAAATCGAGGCGTGCGTTCGGACTCCCAGAGGACTGCTGTTCCCAGGCCGAGGAGCGCGTTGCGCTGATAAATTCGAAGGAGGGGGTACACTGGAACCTCCAAGGGAGGCGTCCCTCGGGTCATAAGTGGCGCCACTTTCGCTTCCTCCCACTTGGATCAGCCCTTGCAACATACCCTAGCTGGCAACGCCAGCTACTTGCCACTTGCCAGTCGTTCGACTCAGGTGTTTTATATACATTGGGGAGGGGGAACTGCCACCTCAAAGTTTGCTTAACCCACCCCCGCAATTATTTCAACTTCTAACATGGGAGCCAATGGAATGTGCCACCAATTAATTTTGGTCTGCCCATTGCCTTCATGTACTTTGCGTCGTCCAATAATTTCAAGATCAAGATAAAGACAGAGAGATAAGAGATGAAGATTCAAGATACAGATCATCAAGGTATCAACATCGGTGGGCCGTCCCTTGGGGCGAGGTGGGCTTCCTCTCACAAATGTCTTCACTTCGCACCACGACAACTTCTGAACGGAGCGTAATAAATCAATAAGGAAAGAACAGTAAGGTTCCTTGATCAATTTTGTATCATGAAAAGCTGATGCAATCCTCTTGGGATGGCTGAATGAATTGAAAAAATGCCAATACGAAATGCATACCCTGAGCTCCCATAGGCGCACGGCCTAAAACCGGCCGCGTTTCCGTGTTTTTACTTACCCTCTGTTAGGTGGGCTGACACGCAAACAGCTGTTGGTTTCAAATCCAGACGTACATGATCCATGCTGTGTACTCCACTTTAGTCTGTGTTGCCCGACTGGGATCCGTTCCGCCTGCTGGTGTCCCCGCTGCCATTGGTCTCCGCCACTGCCTATGACCCCCCCCCCCCTACCTGTGCCCTCCCCCCGTTGCCTGTGGTCCACGTCCCCCTGTCTGTGCCCCTCCCCCCGCTGCCTGTAGTCCATTGCCAGACCGAGTGCAGCCTGCTGTTGTCTGCCGGCAGCGGGCGCGATGCCGTCGCTGTCGTCACTGGAGCGGTACAACCGCGCGGCGCTGCGCGTCTCGGTGGCGCAGGTGTGCCAGACGCTGGGCTGGCAGGGCTCGTCGGCCGTGGCGCTGGACGTGCTGGTGGACGTGGCGCAGAACCACCTGCAGGAGCTGGCGCGAGTCACCGCCAGATACGCCAACCAGTGTGAGTACGCCGACTCGGCTAGTTGAATCTCATGTCTTCAACGGATACGTATGGAATCTGATCGGACACATTCATTTGGTAGCTTTGGGAATATTCCACCCCAAGCTAGCATTTTACTGAACTGCTTTTTTGTTTGCTTAAATATGGCCACAATTGGTGGATGCTATGCTATGTTCCTGTTTAGCAGGTTTAAAATAAAAATAGTCAAAATATAATTTTAGTTCCAAGTCATGTCTTCTTTGTATGTTGCTGATCTAAGCCCTCTGCTGTCATATCTGGTTTGGTGGTGCACCGTGTAGTCTTTCCATGCAAGTTGCCGTACATGTTGACACACTGACAACTCATTGTCATATTGACATATCATTGTCGATTGTTTGAGCCCCGACCGCATGGATGGCCTTGTTCTGGGGCTCCAACACGTTCACCATCGGTGCGCCTGACACGCCGGGCAGTTGACCGCACGCTGGCTAACCTGGACGACCTCGGGCTGGCGCTGCGCGAAATGGGCGTGTCCGTCTCCGAGCTGGAGGAGTACGCGACGGCGGCCGAGTCGGCCGTGTTCCCGCAGCCGGTGCCGCGCCTGCCGGTGTCGCGGCCCACCAACCTCAGCTTTCTGAAGCCGGGCAGCCAGGAGATCGTCACACGGCCCATCCACGTGTACGAGCACCTGCCTCCGATGCACCCCGAGGCGGCAGGTACGGGGCGCCGTCCTCGTGTGTCTTCGCGATGTCCAAGCGTGCCGTCTGGTGGCGAGTCTTGCTCGCCATGTCGTTGCATTCAAGCCATGTCGTTGGTCGCCATACCGCGAGCACCGTTCTTAGGCATCGTTGACTGACTTGAGACCCGTTGGCGCTGGATTTCCATTATATTTGTTATTCTGATGCGATATAACTGAATACCGCCTTACGGTTGACTCCATACACAGTAATAAATTATTCGCGTATTCGTGAAATAGGGTGGAATGTACCACTTTATGAGCACTGGATAGACAGGATTTCCAAGGAAGTATCGACATCGTGCTTTTTGATGTGTGCTTATGAAGACTCCATAACTCGTTTCTAAGAGTATTTTGCACAAAGTTTCATGCTTATCCTCACCATTACGGATTGATTACACAAGCGTCTCGTAGCACAATTCCTCGTAGCACAAGAGATTATGTATGATGTGGTGTGTTAAACAATGCATCAGCTGATACCATGGCATTGCATGTTTTTGGTTCAATTTGTGAGATGCCTAATATAGGAATACCTGTGTTAATGATAACGATTGCAATGACATGGTATCAGCAGATGACATTGTTTAACAGACCACATCACTTATGAGTACATGGGCGCTATATGATCAACATGGTCGATGCGCCCTAAAGCCCAAATAACAATCAACTTATGAGTACATTATTGGCTCAAAATTGAGCTTGAAAGACTGAAACGATATTTTCAATTGGCACGCTTCCATGACACATTTCTACATCCTACTGTGCTCATTTCGACATCTCGCGTATAACGAGAAGAATACAAAAAAACACTATTTTAACACTGTGGCCGTACGCCGCCCTGGTGCGACAGAGGATGAGCTGAACGACTCTCTGACGCTGGACTCTCCCGGCGGCCGATCGGGGGCTGGCACCGGCACCAGCGGCGGCCTGAAGCGGTCCGCCGACGGTCACTCGAGCGATGCCAAACGCGGCCGGTCAGTGCCTGCGCGACGGAGGTGGTTCGCATCGGTCGACCTGTGACGGTGCATGTATCCCACAGTGCCGGAGGGCTTACGATAAACTTGTCTCCCCGCGTCAGGACCGGTGGTCGCTGCCTGCTGTGTTGTTCGTTCCCCTGTGTCAAAGGCGGTGGTGGGTGTCTGCTGGAGAGACCTGCTGTTTTGTTTTGTTGTTTGCCCTCGTGTCAAGTACGTTTGCCGCTGTCTGTTGTGTTATGTGTTCCCCCGTGTCAGGGTAGTGGTTAACAGGCTTAAAATAATAGGTTTTCATTAGATGTGTGGTTTCACAAGAAGTACAGTATGATGTCGAAATTTTCCATGCATTGCCATTCACAATGCTTTATGCTCCTGTAAGCTCCATTAGAACTCAGTAGGATACTTCTAGCGACGCCTTCTCTTTGTGTCTGTGGTTTATTGTGTCACAGACCGCACTTCAACGATTAGTATAGGTAGTCACTGTGTCTGGAAGTGTATCATAGGATGTGGGTGTTTCACTGTATAATAGGGAACATGTGCATGCTAGTTCTGAAGATACAAACACAACATTGATCTAAGCACGAAATGCAAACTGTTTAACTACGCATCTATAAGCAGTATGTTCAAGTTTGGTGAAAAATGATGCGAATTCATAATTCGGTAACTTGTATACTCCACCAATTCCCACGAACAATTAATCACTGGTGTTTGGTGTCTGCTGTTTGTCGTCTGTATCAGGAGCGGTGGCCGCTGTCAGTTGTGTTTATTCGTGTCAGGGACGGTCACCGCTGTCAGCCGTTTGTCGTCTGTACCACGGGCGGTGTGCCGAGTTAATGCCGTATCGGAGAAACGGCTCGTTTCTTGCTGATTAGTAATGCGCAGTAGCTCTTCGGGGGATCGGCGATTTGGCTGTATATTTGGCACCGAATACCACTGGCTGGTATTTCCTCTCGTTTTGTCGGCATCGGCACTGAACTCCGTTTTCGTGTCTGCAGGTTTGCACCGGAGGAGGAGGGCAGACCGATGCGTGAGATCCTCAGCGTGATGATGACTACTTCCGGCTTCATATCGCCGGCTCGTGAGGGAAAACTGCCCGAGACACGACTGCCCGAGCCGCTGGACGACTACGGCGACGACTACCGCAACGTGAAGACGCGCAAACAGCGCGCAGACACGTATCGGCGTCTCTCGGAGCGCGAGAGCGAGCGGCGCGCGCGCGACAGAGAGCGCTGGGTCCGCTCCATCGACGAGGACGATTTGTTTGACATCATCGACGTCAAGGTGGATGAGGAAGACGTCAGTGCGGGCAGCAGCCCAGAAAAGCTGCCCACCGTTAAGGAGACAGCCAAGCTAAAGCCGTTCAAAAAACATCACAAGTCGGAGCCGGTGGTGAAGGCGGATATCTTGGATCCGCAACCGGCGGTGCCTCCAAAGGCTAAAGTGGACGACAGAGTCAGGGTGAAGAAGAAAAAACTGAAACCGGTGGAAGGCAAAAGCTCCAAGTTGTCTATCTTCAAGAAAATGGCAAAGAGTAAGCAAGACAAGGCAGCTGTGGAACGCTCGGCTGCACCCGGGAAGGAAGTGACAGTGAAGAAAAAGGCGAAGAAAAAGGTACCGCCGAAGCACACTGGTCCAAAGTTATTTGACGTTGATGCCAAACAGCCTAATAAGTCTGCGGATTGCACGCCGGCAAAATCGGCGGAACGTTCTCAATCAAAACCCGATCAGACACTTTCAAAATCTGCCAGCCGTGCACCTCCTAAGAGCATTGACAAACCACCCACCGGTGTCGAAAAGCCTTCCAAGAGTGCTGAAAAGCCGCCCAAGGGCGCTGAGAAGCCAACCAAGAATGTCGAAAAGCCGCCTAAGAACGTTGAAAAGCCAGCTAAGAACACTGAAAAGCCACCTAAGAACGTTGAAAAGCCATCTAAGAACGTTGACAAACCTTCAAAGAACGCTGACAAACCTTCAAAATCTTCGGATCGCACCCCAACCAAGCACGCTGATCGTACCCCGCCCAAAGCCGCCGAAAAGACTCAGAAATCGGCTGAGAAGCCGTCGAAGCCTGCTGCCAAGTCGGCGAAGGCGGCGCGACCCCGCTCGCCGTCTCCGCCGGTGGTGAGCACGAGCAGCATCACGCCGCCGGGCACGCCGGGCACGCCGGGCACGCCGCAGGTTGGCGAGCCGCGCCGCAAGCCGTCCGAGCTGAGTCTGGGCGAGCTGTCGCCTGGCACCGACGGCTCGCGCACGCCGGACCGACCGCGCACGCCCGAGCTGCACGTGAGCCGGCACTCGCCGCCGCCGCCGCCGCCACCGCCGCCCGACCCGGCCGAGCTGCTGAACAACCCGCTCATCCCGCGCTTCCCGTTCCCATTCGGCACGGCCGGCGGCGACGCGGCCGTGCCGACGCCGCCGTTCCCGGGCCTGCCCGGCCTGCGGCCGCCGCCGTCGCTGTTCCTCAACCCGCCGTCGTCGTCGGCGCGCTCCAGCTCGCCGGAGGAGCAGCGCCGCGACAGGTCACGTCCGCTGGCGTCTCGCCAGCTGGACCCGCGCCGCAGTCCGGCCGACGAGTCGGACGCGTCGCGCTCGCCCACGCCCGACTTCGCCAACATCACGCCGCTCAAGCGGCTCGAGATGGTGGAGCGCGCCGAAAAGGTAACTGGCTCAGTTATCGATCGTGAAAAGGCACGTCAGGTCAGATATCGATCGTGCAGACGTTCCAGCGCTGGGTGCCCTGCTAGGCGGCAGACAGGTAGCTGACATGTTAGTTGTACTGCTAGGCGGCAGACAAGTAGCTGACATGTTAGTTGTTCGGTTATTTAGGTTCGAGTGTTTTTGAAGTCTATTGTTTTTGCAACGCTCAACTGAAATGGTAATGATTGGATTTTAGTTAGACTCCGCATTTGTGCATGCAATGCATGTCTATATTATCGAGAGGGCGAACAATGTAAGTTGAGAAATCGGTTGCAATATTGTGTGTCACTACACTATTTTCATCTTATAGACCATCGCTTCGATCGTACCGTCATGCAGTTTTACTCATCTCACTACGGTACATGCTTTTTACCTTAAAATACTCTAAGATTCAGAGATCGCCACTGGATGCTTCAAATAATTTGCGTACCCAATGAATGCCTGGATCAAGCATCCCGTGATGTGGATACACACGGGGCAAAGCGAATAGGTTGGGTTTCGCCCAGAGGCGCAAGCAGGGTATTGTGATTTGGGGCCTAATGTATTATTAAGGGCCCAACCTGCACCAAAAATTAAAACGTCCTCGGATTTCAACCGTTATTTATTCGCGGGCTCCCTTTTCAATTTTGTGTAATGCAATCATTTTTATCTCGTGTTATCTGCCCCGGATTCTAGGTTTCCATTGGCAGCTCCACGGGCTGATTGCTGTGGGGGACGAAACTATGGGTGTAGGAACCAGAAACTTATTGATATGGAAGAAATAGCCGAAGTAGCTTTTTTCCAGTGAATGTTCATCGGTTCCATTTGTATGGATAAAATTATTCCAACGGAATATGTGGCATGTAGTGATGGAGCAAATAAGTGGATGCCTCATTACCTGCCGTTCCTACACTCATGGACGAGATGCATTTTCGCTCGATCTTTCCATGCATCACCATAGGTGTAATATTAAAGTTGATTATAAGTGTGGGGTAAACGTCTCCACGTCCCGGACGGCGAAGCTTCCCATGCAGGTTTGTACTGTCAGGGGCGCAATCGTGGGTTGATGCAGAAGGGATCAACCTTTCGCTCGCCAATACCAATGGACCCTCTCCCCCAAAAATGATCATATAGCACATTTACCATGAGCACAAAACGTGAATCTTACCTGTGTCAGAGCGAAGCCTGATCGTGAAGCACACGAGTCGCCCTCTATCACAAATCCCATTGACAACCAAAGACCTGTCTTTTTAGCAGGTAAGGACCATCCATGGAACTGAAACAAAAGAAAGCGATCGAAGGTAGTCACGTTTTAGTCCATATTCCCCATTTTTATCTGCCATGCATGTATGTCACTTGTATACTTCACTGCACTGGTATACTTCTGGGATTCTCAGTAATAAGGCAATGGCCGCCGCAAGAATTCATGCTAGTGATTGTAAACGCGTGCACCTCGTTCACAATAAGGTATTGCCTGCCATGTATGGCAGCAGCAGCGACCTCTCTAAGCCTAGCTATCGCATTACAATGATTCACTTCTAGGCCAGGGTAGACTGTGATAGAAAATATAGATAATAATTTACTGATGTGTAAAAAATGTTCAAATGGCTTGAGCTGTTCTATCCTAAAGGCTGTTCTACGTGGTTTCAGTGTGCTATTTGTTGTTCTGTATGCCTTTCCGTGGTTATCTTACATGCATCGGACGGGGCAAACGTTTTGAGTGTTGTACAGCTTTACACTCAGCGGCAAAGAGGGCGGAGATTTATTAGGTGAAAAAAAATGCAGATATGCAACCGCCCTTTAGGTTTTTCGAGAATAACTTTTGTAAGGTTGTGCCTTAGAGAGGCGTATGGTTTGCGGATAGCTGGTGGGGCATCCGTTACGAGCCTTTTGACGATTTTCCCAGGCTATGTCTGGTCACGAAGCAATCACGCAATAAGTGAAGTAACATCGGGCCACTTTTGGGCAAAATCTCTGCTTTTCGCGGTTTCTTGCCCTTTATAGCACTGAGGGAACAATGTTTGGTCTTTTGGACCGCTTGGGGTTCATCCTAACACGATGACCTTCACCTTTTTGTTGATTTTTATAAGGTTATCCGAGAACATTGACTTAAGGTGACCTCGGATGACAATTGTCGGGATTGGAACCAGTCGGTTGTAATTGTTGGTGCTGAATTCGAATTAAACGTGCGGTTTTGCCCCAGAGAAGTAAAAACTAGAAACTAATCAAAGTTTACAAAAGTTGGAAATGGGGTCACGACTTTGACCTGACCTGGTACCTTCTTTATGCGGCAAAATGTGACACGAGCGATACGTCACTGGAATGACTCTAAGGAATACGCTGGAAGGCATTAGGACCGCAACCCAGCAGTAACGTGGCCAAAATTTGCTAAATTAATTCCACAAATATTTTATCTTTGACTTCACCCCAGAGGTCAGCCAGTGACTCTTTGGGGTCAAATTTGATGAAAATTGCAAGATCTCATCCGAAACTACATGTTGGTTGGCGTTTCTCTGGTATGCCCGGCTTGGAATCGGCAGGGCACGGGTGTTCTATCAACCATCAAACCACCTTTGCCGTAGAAGGTAGCAAAATTAGGAATGCTGTTCTGGGTCAACCCTTCGGGTTCCGGGGAGGTCTTTTTACGCCCCATAAGGTTTTCCGTGATCAAGAAAATGACGGCGCTCGTCGCTGCGAACTGTTCAGCACCTTTTTCTTCGTCTTTTTGCGTCGGATGCGAAACTTTGAACCCCAGGTCGGTAGGTAGTTATGTACTTCGGTACTTTTACGACGCATCCGACTGCTGGGTCATATGGCGCCGCCAACCTCCCACGCCGGTTGGTCGTGGATAGACTCAGTAACACCGCCGGTTGTGGGATTCGAACCCACGATCTTACGACTAAGAGCCCCCCCCCCAAACCAAACGGGAATAATTGCTTGGCCCCAGCGCAATTTTTCGGCGCCCTGCTATATTTTTTTCGGTGCCATCGACCCAAATTTGTCGTGCCCGGACATCAAGTTTTTCGCACCAAGATTGTTTTTTTTTTTGGGGGGGGGAACCTAGCGCGCTTTTTTTGGGGCCCGGACACGCGTTTCGCTGTATGTAGCTGAGGTTACGATAGGCATTTTGTGACCCTAGCGCGATGTTGGGGCCCAACGTGATTTTCGGGCCTCTGGGTGAATTTTTGGATCCACGCTATATATTTCGGACTCTCGACGCCAATTGTTTGGGCCAATGTCATATTTCGGGGCCCACGCACAATTTGGGGGCCCCAATGTGATTTTCGGTCCCCGGTCCCTAATGCGATTTTTCTGGACGAGGCTGTATTCATCGGGGCCCCCTATCTAAATTTTGGGGACTCCGACGGGGATTTTGGGGCACCAGCGCAAGTTTCCTGAACCCCGCTTTATTTATTTGTGATCTTCGACGCGAATTTTGGAGTGTCCCAACGCGAATTTCGTGGCTGAAAGCGAATTTGGGTTCGAGCGCCATTTTGGGGACCCCTGTGCGATTTTCGATCCCCGGTGCGAGTTTTCGGGGCAAAGCTGTCTTTATTTGACCCCCGACTCGACCCCCCACCGGGATTTTGGGTGCCCGGACGGCAGTTTTTGGAGTCTGAGCGATTTTTGTCCGGGCCCCGGAGCAATTGTTCCAAATACCGACTCGATTCTTGGGAGCCCACCACCTCTCAGGGGGTCCCCAGTGGGAAAAAAGGGTAAATTTCGGCGCGCGAAGCGCGCAGAAATGGGATTCCTCTGGCAAGACGAGGGAGGCACATAGCCCCCTTAGCCCCCTCTGGTTGTGCTGCTGGTCTCATCACAGCGATGCTAAGCAGCTTTCTTGTATATCGTCATTCAAGACATTATGCTGTCTGGAGCATTATGCGCTCTTTTTCCATGATTGATTGAGATGTACTGCTTGACAATAAATTATAATTAATCTTCCTTAAGTTCTGCACATTCTTTTTATCTCCGCATTCCATGGATTTCCCACCAACACCTTACCTCAATGTTTAGTTGACATACTAGAACTAGTTTAGAAACGGAACCATGCCCGCATGTCGTAGCACTTCATCTTTTGCTTTTGCTCGCATGATTTGTGAATTGATAACACTAATTTAATCTGGCAGGATGACATGAAATAATATGATTTCATATGATTTAGTATTATATGATACTCAATACAATATACATGGTTTCTGAGCGAAATGGTCCAAAATTAAGCTCTCCCTATAGAATACTTAAAATGTATCCTCTCAATATCCAAGACTTCAAAGTATGGATGCAACTTTGGTCTTCATCAATGCATGTGCAAACTGTTATTGCCCACGTTGACGTCAATGCCAATGTTTCAGAAAAAGGAGAAGGAGCATAAGAAAAATAAGAAAGACAAGAAAGAGAAGAAAAAGAAGGACAAGAAAGACAAAGAAAAGAAAGATCTTAAGATGGAGAAAAAGGAAAAGAAGAAAAAGGATGAGAAGGAGAAACTACCTGCAAAAGAGGTGCCTTATTAGCATTTATGTAGACGTTCTTGAATTTGTATGACGCTGTGAAGTGGCATTAATTCAATTTTAGCTAGCCTTGGACAGAGGGAAGAGTGGAGGTTTTAGAAATATCTACAACATCTTTGTACATTGCACAATATGCAAATCACCGCAATGCGAATTATTTTATTTTCTCCATGTATTCGGCACACCTCTAAACACCAACCCACCACTATCAGCTCTATGTTTTTCTAACATAGAGCTGTTATTTAGAGAGAGTTATTTATGTTTTCATAAAACATAATGGTTTTATGAAAACAGAACCAAAATATATAACAGCACAGTGTTTCCTTGCGGTGGGTTCCCTTGGTATAAAATATGTAAAGTATGTCTTTATTTTTAGGAACGTGAGAGTGATTCCTCTTGTTATCACAGCATATAGCTTTGGTGTTTTTCGTTTTATATTTCAGTTCCGAAAAGCTTTCCGTTAAAGGCAACTACCCAAACGACGGACAACTACCCGTTGTTTAGTTTAGCGCTTTAGCGCGATTCGCCTGGTGATCCCAGTATATGTAGTCGCTGGCTAGTTCAGTTCGGGTGCACGTTCATAGGGTATACCTGGCGTGATATAGACATCTCAGTGACAGGTTTCAGGATCCCTCCGCCCCGTTCTTCAGATTGTTTGACATTTTGTTCGGTGTCAGTAAAAAATGGCGTGTGGCGGATGGTATATTTGCATATGCACACACATTTGCAGGCAGCGTCCGTTCGCCAAGGATTTTGTTTAAGTAAACCTTTCGGTTTCCTTGGTTCCATAATGGATGCATATATGTGAGGTGCTGGGTAGTACAGACCACACATGTATGCACGAACACATGCACAAATACACGCACATACACACGTGCGCACACATATACGTACATATGCTCACACACATACACGTAGGTGGAGTAGGTGTGGTGGCTACCCTAAACTGTGCGCACTGCGCACGGTTTCGTTGCGGCTGTGATTACAGTTGTTTCTGCTGGTGGACAGGTGAAGGACGAGACCGTTCCGAAGCTGATGTTGCGGCTGTCCAGTCAGGATTCGTCCAACAGCCGGTCACCGTCGCCCGAGCCGGCCACGCCCAAGCTGTGAGTACTGCTGCCACACTTACCCGGGCCCACACAACTCCCGTCCCGGACATGTACCTCGGGACAAGCGCTGAGCATCACACCGTAAAAAACACCTGCCACGACCCGAGCATTGACCTGCATACTGACCCCGGCCCAGGAACATCCCCAGTCCAGGCACATGCGCCATCCGAGTACTAGTCCTGACGTTGACACTGACCCCGTCGCGGAGCGCAGTCTCCCCTTACATTTTTTCCCAGCTTTGCTGCGCAAACCGGTCAGGATTTTTGTTTGTGGGGCGGGGATTTGATGGTTTGTCGGGAATTTCCCCCCCCCCCCATCCCACCGACTGATCCGCCCTTATGCGGAGAGGGCACCACACAGTGCAGACGACCCCGCATAGTGCAGACGACCCGAGTGGGGAACTCCAACCGATACATTCTGTGTCGATTGGAGGGCAGAGGGGACGCGAGGTGCGGGCAATGCCGTATCAGGGGAGAAGGGCGATCCCTTTCTCGGTTGGACTGCAAGGGGACACGCGGTGCGGACGAGGGTGGTGTAGCGGAGTGGTATGGATCCAACTTCCTAGCCGCACCTCGTTCCCGTGGTTTATCCTGTCACATGGTGCTGTGCAACAGGCGGTATTTGTTTGAACGATTCGGCATCGCGGCGTGAAAGTGCCCTGCTATACTTAGTGTGTGTCAACATCTCGCATTTTGATGCTGAATGGCCACGTTGGAAGATCTTGTTAGCGATGAACGAATGGAACTTGATTGTGAAGGCGGAGGGGGGGGGGGGAAGGAAGGGGGATTTTTAGAGTCGTGCCGGACCATAAAGGTCATTTGCTTGGTTTGTCCCGTTGTAACCAGAGGTTTTTCTGCAATCAGTATGAGGCACCATTATGTGTGCTGCATGCACTAGAACAAGAGGCACGCTGTGGGGCGCCAGTCGTGCTACAGGGGGGGGGGGAGGGGGGGTGCACATGACACGGAAATTTCCCCATGAGACTGATCTTTCTCGTTTTCCGGTTCACAGCTGGCCGGTACGACCACTTGCTCCATTATTTAGCACTGGCTTGCCCCGGTCGCCTGCGACTACCCTGGGTGCGCTCCTGTGGACCCCCGTGCTGCAGTGGTATATTTGCGCGAATGATCAAAGACCGGTCGATGCGCCATAAAGCCCAAATAACAATCAGGTATTCGGCGCCTTTGTCGACAGAGCGATTGTCGTCGAATCGCAACCGCCCTTTCGTGACGAATTGTTCCTGCATACACCGGGTGGCCTTCATTGATTGCGTGCCGCGTTGTATGACACGGGTTAGCACCGCCCAAAATAATTTATTACAACAAAGATTTCGTAGAGGATTTATCTCCATGGAAAAGAACAATGCATTGGTACTTCCCCCTCCCAGAAGGATGGTCACACTCAGAGGGCACCATAAATGGGTACCACCTATGGGAGGCACGAAAAGGTCCGAACTTTCACATTAGCAAATTCAGTTTCCGCATGTTTTAGGTGGATGACTGACCAAAAATCAGACGTGCGTTCCTTACTGTTGCTAGGTGAAAGTTATATCAGTATCAAGCCAGTCTAAAACAGATACATAACCTTCCATGTATCATGCGCACTTTCGTCAGGTAAGACTTCGTAAGCTTCAACGCATACTTGAACATTTGGGACAGGCGATAAAGAATTCAGAGTCCCGTAATTTCCTGCTTTCCACACAGAAACGGACATTTACTGTCACAGGTCCTTGTGTACAGATAGCCATTGCTTGAAAAGCGAAATAATACAAGGAGGTGTAGAACAGCAATGTATAATACGTGAGAGGAAAAGAAAAGAAAATATATATATATATATATATATATATATATATATATATATATATATATATATATATATAAATATATATATATATATATATATATATATATATATATATATATATATATATATATATATATATCTTCTCTTTCTCTCTGTCTCTCTGTCTCTCTGTCTCTCTGTCTCTCCGTCTCTCCGTCTCTCCGTCTCTCTCTGTCTATCTGTCTATTCTATCTATTCTATCTATTCTATCTATTATCTCTCTCTCTCTCTCTCTCTCTCTCTCTCTCTCTCTCTCTCTCTCTCTCTCTCTCTCTCTCTCTCTCTATCTCTATCTCTATCTCTATCTCTATCTCTATCTCTATCTCTATCTCTATCTCTATCTCTATCTCTATCTCTATCTCTATCTCTATCTCTATCTCTATCTCTATCTCTATCTCTATCTCTATCTCTATCTCTATCTCTATCTCTATCTCTATCTCTATCTCTATCTCTATCTCTATCTCTATCTCTATCTCTATCTCTATCTCTATCTCTATCTCTATCTCTATCTCTATCTCTATCTCTATCTCTATCTCTATCTCTATCTCTATCTCTATCTCTATCTCTATCTCTATCTCTATCTCTATCTCTATCTCTATCTCTATCTCTATCTCTATCTCTATCTCTATCTCTATCTCTCTCTCTCTCTCTCTCTCTCTCTCTCTCTATATATATATATATATATATATATATATATATATATATATATATGTGGGGAATAACGACACCGCCACCACATTCACGATACCATTCGGTGATTTGCCATTGTCACCGCATGTGAGAATGTCTACGGAAGCAATGACGTTCTCGCGCACCACCCTCTCCGGTTATAAGCCTCACATATGCGCGTGACAACGCTCACAATAAATACATACACTGCGGCCGGTCAGGTCACGGTACACAGGCCATATGACGGCCCTGACGACACCCTTCTGCTGTCAGGCTGATCAAGCCGGTGCGAGAGCAGGCGGAACCGACCACGTCGGCGCCGGCGGGCCGAACGAAGAAGGAGAAGGCCGACAAGAAGAAGGCTGCGGAACCGCCGCCCCCGCCCCCGCCGACGACCCCCGCGCAGCCCAAACCGCCGCCGCCGGCACAACTGAAGCCGCCCAAGAAAGAAAAGGAGAAGAAGAAGTCGCCCACCGGCAAATCGAAGAAGGCCGTCTCAGCGGTCAAGGCGGCGCCAGCGGCCGTCATTGCGGAGACGGTCGGCTCGTTCCTAGTAAGAGGCTGCTTGTGTGGTGGCGCAGGTGGACGTGGTGGTGTGACGTGGTAGTGTGGTGTTGTGTGATGTGTGGTAGTGTGGTGTGGCGTGGTAGTGTGATGTTGTGTGGTGGTGTGACGTGGTGGGTGGTGTGACGTGGTAGTGTGGTGTGACGTGGTGGTGTGATGTGTGATGGTGTGGTGTGGTGTGTGGTGGTGTGACGTGGTGGTGTCATGTTGTGTGGTGGTGTGACGTGGTGGTGTGGCGTGGTGGCGTCATGTGTGGTGGTGTGACGTGGTTGTATGGTATGGTGGTGTGGTGTTGTGTGATGGTGTGGCGTGGTGGCGTCATGTGTGGTGGTGTGACGTGGTTGTATGGTGTGGTGTTGTGTGGTGGTGTGATGTGCAGTGGTGTAGCATGGTAGCGTGATGTGTGATGGTGTTACGTGGTGGTGTGATGTTGTGCGGTGGTGTGATGGTGTGACGTGGTGTGATGTTGTGCGATGGTGTGATGCTGTGTGGTGGTGTGACGTAGTGGTGTGTTGTGTGGCGTGATAGTGTGGTGGTGTGACGTAGTGATGTGGCGTGGTGGTGTGGTATTGAGAGGAAAGGTTCGTGGCGCGGGCACCGGGCGCCCCTGCCCGATCATGTGTGTGCTTTAAATATTCGGTTAAGGTTGTTCTATAAAACTGGAATTTCTCGATCGAGAGGTACGTCCAGAGTCGATGCAATAAGTTTCACGTTCTTAATGCAATAAGTTTGACGTGCAATAATCAGTTTCAGAGTCTCACGAACTCTGATTTCGGAATGCATCCCCGGCAACGATTGGGAATGATTTGTCAACCTTTTCTAGCCTAACGTAGTACTTGTAATTTCGAACCAACCATCAGGTTTCAGACGGATAGATCAGACAGCGATCAGTCAAGTGGGTGCATCAACCAATGCAAACAAGGTTCCGGGTGCTGTTTTTACCGAACATGCATGGCTTTAATGAAAACCGTGTATTCATCCAGAAGTGTCAAGCTTTTGCATAAACCAGTTCCAAAGAAAGAGAAAGAGAAAATAAACAACGTATGCATGCATTAGGTAATCGTGCTCTGGCGAGGCATGGTCGATTCTTTGATATTCTAGTGTAGTATAATTAAATGTGAATATTAATTGGTGGGCAGGGGGGGGTCGACCATCCTGGGCTGAAGCTTTCGCATCCTAGTGGCTGGCATCCAGTGTGAAATTGAAACTGGTGGTTGTGAGGCCACCATACAGAGGCGGGTCACCCTAGTGGTCCTTCAGAACCTCTGAGACGAGTGGCTGTCGTGTAGTGAACCCCGAGACACGTCAGCGTGTGTGGCGGGAGACCATTGGCGCGGAGCGGCCCGTCTCTGATGCTGTGACCTTGTGCGGCAGGACCACGACGGCAACCGGATCTGGATCTGTCCCGAGTGCGGCCGCCAGGACGACGGCTCGCCCATGATCGGCTGCGACCGGTGTGACGACTGGTACCATTGGTGAGTGGCTCGGCCGGTCAGCCTCGCGCCGGCACGCCACGTACTGGCATCGCTGTCGCCCCCCCCCCCCCCAATAAAAAAAATCCGTCGACAACCACAAATAGCGTAAGGCCACCAGTAGTATCCTTTTCTGACTTGGACTGCAGCTAGTATTGGACGAAGCGAGCTTCTTCAGCATAGATAATGCTTCAGAGATATTTCAATGCACTAGTACAATATACTGGTTCTCGCATCGTATGATCACAAGCGTCTGCCTCGAAACATCGTGCAGCGCAGTTTTTCGTCATCGACTGCCGTGCGTGGAAACGCTGGCGCTCAAGTGCCCATTGTGGTACTGCTTTGGCTCTCCTACCGTTACTCTGAAGTGGAAGTGTTTTGTCTGTTTTATCGGTCTTCGACAACCACGCTCCTGTCCAAACCATGCGAACTGTGGAACCCTAGTGCCTCAGCGGTGTCTAGAGACATTAGGGAGCTTATGAGCCGCCGCTAGACGGCACACGGCCACGGGTCGTGACCTGAACCGGGCATTGCGGTCCGCAACACTCGCAGTGATGCAGAGAGGCGCATCCGGGAGGACGGTAGTCTGTCCGTGTGTAGGCACATCAGTTCCGTCGTGGGCAGCAGCAAGACCAACCGCTAGCTGCCAGATGCGACGCCGGGCCAATTCAACCTTTGTGTGTGTGTGTGGGTTCGCGCGTAGTGGGCGAGGTGAGGGATATTGAAGATACGCAGCATCTCGCATGTCATCTGCCGCGTGTGGGCGCCTGCTCGCTGGTGCTGGTGCCGTTAACATTGTCGAGGCTGTGGGCCATCGTCATCGAGATGAATGGCTCATCGGCCTGCGGTGAATACGGCATCAGCATTCGTATGATGCAGCTACCGTTTGACACGCTCGGCACGGTGCTTCTGCATCTGAACTCCAGCATTACCCATTCCGATATTCTTGCATCCTGGAAACGCTCCCTCGTCTGTCCTACTTTTAACTCGATGATCGTACCAATCCATTCAGCTATCGTCCTATTTCCATTTCCCCTGGCATTGCCAAGATTATTGAGCGCGCCGTCTACCAGCAGCTCCACAACTGCATGTCCGAAATCCATCTCCTTTCCCACTCAGCATGGATTCCGCTTTCGTCAGTCGGCGGAAACTGCTCTGATTTCCATATCCGACCAAATCCTTTCCGCCAACGACCGAGGGGAGCTGTTCTTTGTCTGCTGGATTTAAGAAAATGTCTTGATGCGATAGATCATTCGAAGCTCCTTACAAAATTAAGCCTGTACGTTATCGACATTTCCTGGTTTTCAGCTTATCTTCATAATCACACCCACAGTGTTAGCCTCACCGACAATCTAGGGACCAATAAAAAGTGTGCCATTGCCCAACGGCATCTGATTCTTTCAAGGATCCCTCTCGGCCCCTTGCTCTACTGCATCTTCTTCAAAGATATAAATATGTTTGCAGGTGCAGTAGTAGTCCAATACGCACATGACACTCAAATTTTGGTCAGTTGAAAACAAATCTGAATTGCAAAACGTCCCCCGGATGGAACAAGTTCTGGCCTCTCTTTGCATGTGGTTTTGTGTGAATGATCTCAAGATAAATGCAGTAATGACTCGGCTGATGTTGCTGGGCAGTCAGCAAGATCTTCGTTACGCCCCAAACCTCTCGGTAAATTTCGCGATAATGCCTGCCCTGGATTCGAAAAATATCGGCCTTACTTTCCATGGCTCTCAGCTGGGGCTCTCACGTCTCCATCACCACAAGACGCCGTTTCGTCATTTTGAGTGATCTGTCGCATCTGAGGGGCCTGTCATTTCCGACCTGCTCAATGCCCTGGTTCTCTCGCAGATTCGGTACTGCATTCCGGCATACGAAAACGGAACGGACAAAAATCCGTCTCGACTGCAAAAAAAAACATTACTTTCGGCCAGCAAGAAATTTGATCATATATTGGATCTGCTAGAGAGGCTGGGCTGGCTGAGTGCGGAGGATCTGGTATCGCACCACACGCTGTGCTTGGTGCACATGGTACGGCGACACGGCGAGCCCAGGCCGAGACTCGCGACCGGCCCACGGGGCGAGATTGCGACTCGTCACCGAATCCGACCCCCGGTCACGAACCGAAATTGGCAAGACGATTTTGCTGCCGAGCAGCGAGGCCGTACAACGGCCCGCCTCCCGACGTTCTCAGACGTGCAGCCCCATTGTTCGGTTCCTACCTGAAGCGCCACCCGCGCAGGAATCGAATGACACCCTGCTTTACTCCGTACACCGTATTATAATATATGAGTGTGCCGTGTGTATGCATGTATGTTGCCACCACCGACCTCTTCTTATACCACTGACGTAGAACCGTAATATCCCCACAAGGCGATTGTGGGTAGTTCTAATATATGTCTTAGTCTGAGGAATCATTTCTCCGTTGGGTATTTGGGTTCTTTTACGACGCATCCGACTGCTGGATCATCTAGCGTCGCTAACCTCACGCCGGTTGGTCGCGGGTAGACTCGGTGATCCAGCCGGTTGTAGGATTCGAACTCACGACCCTACGATGAAGAGTCCAACTCCCCACCGATTGAGCTACCGCGGCCCCGATCATCTCTTCCTGTCGTAATGAACCGTATACTCTGCTGCAGGGTTTGCGTTGGAATTCAGGTGCCTCCTGACAAGAACGAAGACTGGTTCTGTCCCCGCTGCATCGCGAAGATGCAGGACAGCGTCAAGCAGAAAGGCAGGGGAAGGGGAAAGAAGAAATGAGTGTTTGGAGAAATATTCATGCGGACATTGTTGTTCTGTATTACATTCTGCAGCAGAATCGGCTCGAGTGTGGGGTTCAAGTGCTCCTATTCGTTACAAGTACAGTGACTGTCCGGTCACTCGAGCGACGACATAATGGCTCCAATCACTGATGTGCACACAGATGCCGGTAGCTGTACGTTATGCTGCTAAGCGGCCAATTGTGCGAATTGTTCACGTCGCGACATGCCAAGTACTCGCAGCATATTTGTTCTCTGTGCACGATGTAGCAAATTTATTCACGCTCGGTTTTAATACATATGTAACCTGGACAATGAGACCTGTACCAAATCGTGACGAATTACGTGCAACAATTTAGGTACTTATTTATTCGAGCTTTAGGGCGCTTCGATCAGTTTTGATCGTAAGCGCCCAAACATACAATGTGGGTTCTACAGATGCGTCGGACATGCATTATTCATATGCAAAACATGATTGACAGGACCATGTCTGTGAACTCTAGGGAGTGCCGAAGCACCAATCGTTATCACTGGCGTGTGCATTGTCGACGACCTTCACCGTATTACTAACGCAAATCAGGGCGTCAAACATATCTACATGGTAGGCCTAATGCATGGTAACCTGGTTTCATGCATTGCCTAGATCCGACCACACTGGAGTAACGGTTACAGTAATGTGATGGTTCGCACATTGCACACATTATTTTGTCCAGCTGACTTTCGGGATGTCGAAGTGTTCTGTCAAGCTATCCAGATGTCGGTTGAAGTCCTCCACCCGCTGTTTGTGCGTTTTGGAGGCCTTCTCCATGATGCGCTTCAGGTCCTGGAGGGGAACAACAGTAATTAGATCACCATATCGAACATATTCATAAGATTCACATATTCATATTCACATATTCATAAGATAAACGTGTTATGGAGAAATGCAGACATTTCCACTAGAAGATATACAAGACAACAAAACCCAACGAAGGAACATGCTTACATTTTTTTCTCTTTGTTTTTCAAATGCCAACTGTGCCTTGGTTTTGCTTCTTGGCAGGTTCTTTGAGTTTTCATCTTCTGCAACCGAACTGCTTTCTACCGCGGCATGGACAATAGCTTCCAGGTTCTGCTTGTCTTTCTTCTTTTTCTTTCTGAAACATGCAGAAAGTAACAAGTTGACAAACAACTAAGATAAACATATACAGAACCAAAAATATTGGAAGTTGCTTGGAACCAATAACACCCAGACACATCAGGTCTACATCAGGTCTGTATGGATAGCGGTGACGGGATCAAACTCGAATTGGCTGATCAATGATTGTATGAGATGTGTTCCAGTCTGAGCAACAAACAAGGTACCCACTTGACTTGACATGATCAGAACCAGGACACTCACATCTGAAGTGTTTTTACCCGAATCAAGCCTGTTATACTATGCACCAGCACCACAGCGGCTATGTTTCACATGATAAATTTGTCATTAAATTCTGTGATTTATCCAAAATATGATAGGGTCAATGGGTACCTAAGAGACAAATACCAGTAGGAGTGTTGTAAGTCAGAAGGCCGTGCTTGCCCATTGTTTGGAATTGACATCCAGGGTTGGATTTATGCTTTGGAATAGTGATAAATTATTCGTGAAATAGGGTGGAATATACCACTTTCTGACTACCCAATCGACATCCTTCTCCAAGAAGTATCGACATCCTGCTTCATGATGCGTGCTTATGAAGTCTTCGTATCTCCTTTCTAATAGTATCTCGTTCATGAGTATCATGCTCATGCTCTCGATAAGGGATGGTGATACATGAACATTTCGCAACGCAATTTCAGGTAAAGGGATTGCCTATAATGCGATATGGTATACAATTCCAGTTTATAGCATAAGTAATTGTCTCGCTATCCCGAGTATAGCTCTTCCTAAATTATGAATCTCAAAACAAATGATAAACGTACAGTCATAAGTACGCCATTGGATCAAATTTGAGTCTGAAAGACATCAAAAGCATTTTAAATGACACTAACTCCATGGCAAATTTCGACATCCCACTATGCTCGTTTCGACATCTCGCACCCAACGAAAAATCATTATCTTAACGCTGCTTTGGAATCCTGAATGTGAAGATGATAATTGGGGGCATTTCAATTATGGGAGAGTGTCGTTTCTATTTCTCACAATATTTGTCTATACTTGCTAGCCAGCATCTGGTATGCTTACCAATGGCAATAAGTGTGCTGTCATTTTAAAGCGACAACATTCACCCCTTTTGAAAAAGAGTGGATAATCATTTTAGAAGATAGTGTTCTGGATGACAAACATCCAGTATATATAGCTGTGCTTCCAATTTTGTTACAACCCAATCTGAGAACTCATGTGACAAGGACACCAATGGCCCACAACCAGGAGCACCTCATTAACATGCACACTGTAGGGAGGGGATGGAATTTGCCCACCCTTCCTGTTTTTCCGATATCTCATAAACTGACAACACAGTGGCAATGAAATCTTGCAACTGTGCTGCAAATTGATAAGCACATCCAATGCAAAAAGTATAGTTCAAAATCTGCTAGTAAATATAGGTACTGCAGAGGTGCAATGTTGACCAACCAACTGCTAGCTAGGGTTCAAAGTCGGTTCGGTTATTGGAGTTTCGGGGCGCATCGACTGTGTCGGTCTTGCAACGCCCATATCATCGTCAGTCAAACAGTGCGATGCAAACAAGAGTCAGTAGAATGACATGTCACGAGGTCAAGCACAAGCGTGATACCATGGTCACAAAAGTTATGTCGGCACTGTGGCAGTGTGCTGTCCTCCCAGACCTTGAAAGCATTAATATATGATAATCATATAATTTATACTGCAGAGTTCACTACAGCAGCAATCTGTACAAATGATATGAAGTCACATGCTACTAAGTTACCAAACGATTTGAAGAAATCAAACACAAGAAGAAAGGCAATTGATGGGACTTGATTTCACTTGTGCCAATAATGTCCTTCGCCAGTTATAGGCAAATGGCTAAAATAGTTAGAATTTAGAGCATTTTAAAAACATCAAAATTCTTGTAGAATGCAAATTGTTTGTAAAATCATGTCTGCAGTAACTGGGAACACAAAAACGAAGATTTGTTGCGACCATGCCATACTATGAGCATTACTATACTTATAGTATGCTCTTGGTAAATATAATAACTCCATATCCAAATGTCGATGGCTGGGCGCATTCGAGCCTCCTGGAGGAATACCTTTGGCTGGCCATTGGAAGAGAGGTGCGCAATTGGTCTTACCCAGTGGGATGTCATCATCGGATCATGGAGGGGCAGGTCTCTAATCAGGAATATATGCCCCTGGTGTCCTTCATCCTCCAGATGTGTAGAGTGCTATGATTGCCATGTATGCATTAATATGCAATTATTTGGGGAGTGGAAAAGGAAAGGGCAGATTTGGAGGGAAGAAGCAGGGCCTTGGGTGCCATGTTAACTGCAGGGAAGTTCCCCCCCCCCCCCACACACATTGGTGTGATGTTGCCTTGCAGTTGAGGCTGTTCCCATTGCTTCAGCATTAGTGTGGAGAGCAATGGTTCTTCGGCTAAGCCACAAACAGGGTTCCAGGAACACAAATGACAGCAATTTTTGACATTCATAATTAGATAGGCATTTAGAAATAGTTTAGTTTAGCATTTGGAAATAGCATCAATTTCGTTTCAACAAAACACAAGTTAATCAAATCCCATTGCTAATTTTATCAGCCATAGCCCGAGGAAGAAGTTCAACGTGGTCCCAATACAGCATACTCCATTTTGTGTGCATTTCATACTTGTAATGTTCAAGATCTTTCCATTTTCCATTCACTTCCATTCCATTTCCACTTTCCATTTTTGGAAACCCTCTTTCCCAAAACGAAAACTTGGTCCATCAGCTGGTGTAATTTTTGCCTTCTCTCAAGCAATGATAGCACATAGATATATGGAGCTTCTGGGGTGAGACATCATTTGACAATTTGCATCAACTTATTGACTAAATACCCAGGACATAAAGTCAGCTGTTCCTTGAAAAATACTTTTGCTATTTACAGGTGACAGCAGCACAATGAGCATATTCCGATGCACAGTGTATTTACTTCTCTTATGCACAATAGCTTCTCAATGCACAGGAGCTTTACTTCTCTATATTCAGAATATAGATATCTCTATATTCAATCTCTGTATTCATCTCTATATTCAATCTCTATATTCTCTATTTCATAAATCTTGACTGACAACATATTACCAGATGTAGTGTCTACTCTAAGCATACAAATTCTGCTTAAGGTACACTTTCCAGTTCCTGTGTCTTGCCCTGTCTATCTGATAACCATATTTTTCATTAATCTAGGGGACTGGCATACCTGCAGACACGGGCTCCCCTTAATCGGGCACGGAACTCATCTCTGGGTGAGTGATGGTATTTTTTAAAAAAGGTGTTTTCAGATTTTGTAATTTTCTTTCGAATATAATTTTTATGAACATGATTCAGAAGATGCAACCACTCGTTTTCTGGGCAAATGCTTACCTCTCGGTTTATCATAGCTATAATTTATACAATGCGCCATCAATGCCACACTGCTGTTTTTTTTGTGCGATGGTTTATCAATCCCTGACCTGGCGCTTCTCAGATGTGATGAAAGGAACACCCAACACACCATGCAGTTGATTAACACTTCTTCACGTCAAAAATTGTTATTTTCCGCCTCTTTATCACACATCATGTACCACTGTTATCCGACAAGAATGCCGACAGAGCATGCACATGGTGCGCCAATCGAGTTGTGACGCATGACGTTACGATATACAGTATGATTGTGTTTTATATAGTATATTAGTTAATATTAGTATATATTAGGTTATATTAGAGTATATTGTATTGTATTAGGTTAGGTTAGGTTTTCCTATTTCATTATCAATTTTCATAGTACTTCTTACGAAAATGAATAATGAAATAGGCAAACATAACCTAACCTAATATAATACAATATATTTGAATCTAAACTAATACAGATTAATATAAACTAATACAAACGGTTTATTAACTCAGATGAGTTCCGTGCCCTTAATCGGGCATGGAACTCATCTCTGGGTGAGTGATGGTATTTTTAAAAAAAGGTGTTTTCAGATTTTGTAATTTTCTTTCGAATATAATTTTTATGAACATGATTCAGAAGATGCAACCACTCGTTTTCTGGGCAAATGCTTACCTCTCGGTTTATCATAGCTATAATTTATACAATGCGCCATCAATGCCACACTGCTGTTTTTTTTGTGCGATGGTTTATCAATCCCTGACCTGGCGCTTCTCAGATGTGATGAAAGGAACACCCAACACACCATGCAGTTGATTAACACTTCTTCACGTCAAAAATTGTTATTTTCCGCCTCTTTATCACACATCATGTACCACTGTTATCCGACAAGAATGCCGACAGAGCATGCACATGGTGCGCCAATCGAGTTGTGACGCATGACGTTACGATATACAGTATGATTGTGTTTTATATAGTATATTAGTTAATATTAGTATATATTAGGTTATATTAGAGTATATTGTATTGTATTAGGTTAGGTTAGGTTTTCCTATTTCATTATCAATTTTCATAGTACTTCTTACGAAAATGAATAATGAAATAGGCAAACATAACCTAACCTAATATAATACAATATATTTTAATCTAAACTAATACAGATTAATATAAACTAATACAAACCAATATACTATAATCTAAAAACACAACTGTACTGTGCATAGTGACATCATTCATCACAACTTGATCGGTGCACCATGTGCCGGTTCCGTTGGCGTTCTTGTCGAGTAATAGTAGTACGTGATCTGTGTGATACAGGCGGAAAACAACTATTTTTGACGTGAAGAAGTGTTGAATGAACTGTATGGAGTGTCGAGTGTCCCTTTCATAACATCTGAGAAGCACCAGGTCAGGAATGGATAAATTATCACACAAAAAAACAGTGCTGCATGGATGGCACATTATATAAATTATAGCTATGATAAACTGAGAGGTAAGCATTTGCCCAGGAAACGAGTGGTCGCATCTTCCAAATCACATTCATAAAGATCATATCCTGAAAAAAATCCAAACATTATAAAAACACCTTTTATCAAAAATTTACTGTGATGTTTGAGTACCTATTTGGGGAGCCAACCAGGTGAGAGAACCAGGTGAGAGCATTATTGTGGAATAATAATGGTACGTGATCTGTGTGATAAAGTGGTGAAAACAAAGCATTTTCAATGTGAAGAAGTGTTGTATCAACTGCATTGAGTGTTGAATGTCCATTTCATCATGTCTGAGAAGCACCAGGTGAGGGATAGCTAAATTATCGCACAAGAAACGGCAGTGTGGCATGGATGGCACATTATATAAATTAGGTGTTGTGTAAAGAACATGCAACACTTCATCGGAGATTGTTGAGAAAATAAACATCTCCCCAGTCAGCATGCTCTACATTGCGTATTCGACTCACAACGAGCCCGACGATTGCCGCAGTTGGTTAGGGCGTCCGCCTCCCGTACGGATGGTGGTGGGTTCAAATATCGGTCCTGTCATGCTTTTTACCCGATCACAGTCGTTAGCGGCCAGGGCCATTGGTTAATGCTGCACTTTAGATTACTTTACACTATCATGAGTTGCATATTGCATATTGGACATATTGCATTGCATGCACTGTCATATGAGGCATTCAACTTTTCGTATCTTCAAACCAAAATAGTCGCATACCTACCTCCCAGCAAGGGTGTGACCCCATGAAACATTGCATCCATATCCATTTCAAGTTGTTTATTTCAACAGCCCGGTTCCGTACGTACCACATTCAGTTACATTTTGAGTGCAAGGAACACTACTGTAGGAAGTACAGATGATCCCAGGCAACATGCCTCTCACATAACGTTCACCTGTGGGGGGAGGTCGGCCGGTAATCTTTACCTTTTGGCCGACACACACTGCCAAGGTTAGTGATTTGGAAAGAGGTGTTGCATACAATGTCGCATATATTTCATGACGTCATGGCCAAAAAATTTGCTTTGGAGGATTCTGGTTTTCTGGTTAGGTTAGGTTAGATTATATTATGCTATGCTATGATACATTTTGCATATTATGCTACATTATCTTAGTCTAGGTTAGGTGGTAATCTTTACCGACACCCGACTCCTGTGACGTCACTTCCGACTCCTGTGATGTCACTGTTCCCCACTGTACACCTCTTTACAAATCACTAACCTTAGCAGTATGTGTCGGCCGAAAGGTAAAGATTACCGGTCGGCCACCTAAGATCTGGAACTAGAAGCACAAAATTTGGAGGAATTACAGCTGTAGTGAACTCACTGCAGTATACATTTCATGACCCCAGGTCAATGTCTTCAGGATCAAATGAGGTCACAATCGGCCACCACCCCACCCCAGCCGGCACCTCCCGTACATACATAAAGTATGCACGTTCCACTGCCGGTATGTGGAGACCAGGGTGGGAATTAAGGCACTCCTTAAGAGATTCCATCTCTGAAAACATTTCTGCACTCCGGGTTCATACTGGATAGGATGGGCTTCACATGTACTCCGACACAAATGTGGGAACAAAGATATGAATAAAAACAAACACAGAAATACACCCAAAAAATGCCGGTTATTACACTTACGGTCACCACTCAAACTAACCACTTTTTGTAGCAGTCAGCAGCCGGACCACATCCTCACACACTCCATCAATCTCAACCACCGATTGCTGAACCTCAATTTCCTTAAATCTCAACCTCAATTGCCGACAACAACGCGCAGACTACAACTTGCAAAAAGATGCGCATGCGCACTCAGTACTGTTCTCCGGCTTTGGAGCTGCGTCTCGAAAAAGCTGTGTTTCTGCCACCCTATAGTGGGAAAGTTTGACAGTTTTAAGAGACGTTCTCCGGAGGCCACCGATCAGAATTGGCTGCGTTAGCGTTTTCTGTTACAAAATCTGTCCGTCAACTAATCAATGTCAGGTAATTTTTATATGACGTCATAACCATTAGCAACTTTGAACACATGGTTAACAGTGTCCACACAAGTTAACAGTAAACACAAGACCTTGACTGATCCTTTGCTTTGATCACATCCAACTGTGGCGTGTGCGGTAGCGGAGTTGCGTTCGTATTACGTGGGAAATTGGCTGTGTTGGTAGGTATGCGCTCTGAGCTGAGGGTGAAGTGTGAAGTATTTTTGTTTGTTTTTCATATGGCTAGCCTTGTACTGAGCCAAAAGTGAAAGGAAAGCACATTGCTCCTGTGAGTTACGAGAAACGAAACAGTGCTGATTATTACGAGTCACTGCCGGGCGGTGCCATCCATTGTTCACTTCCTTGTTCCTATGTTTTGATATTTCATCTGACCAAAAATGAGAATGATATTACTTATGCATATTATGTAGGTCTGATTTAGGTTTTTCTGGTCAGTTACTGGTAAACAGATTCCATGCATACAAAAATAATGTCTTATGAAAATGTACTCCGGAAGATATCGGTTGCACTCCGACCCCCAACCTGGAAAGTAAGTTTCCCACTCTGGTGGAGACCGTTCATACGTACTCTGGTACAGACCGTGCATGCTGTCGTTATGATCGGTAGTATGGACCCATCGTGCGATCGTTACGGCCAGAGTATAAATTATCTCTGATCAACTGAGAGGTAAGCATGAGCACCAAAAGCAAGTGGTCACATCTTTAGAATAACTTTCATAAATAGTATTCTGAAAGAAAATTCCCAAAATAATCAAAATAATATATTTCTCAAAATAACAGATTTTTTTCTCAAATTAAAAAAAATAACCAACCAAACCAAACCCCTTTGCTTGCTTCATAGAGGAAAAATGTATGTAAAACTTGTGTGAATAAAGCACAACAATACAACAAGCACAATAATATAAAATGATGTAGGATTTAACCGAAAACCAATTATTTGAAACATGGGTAAAACCCTGTAGATAACAAGTTTCCAGGATGTCAACAAGAAATGATTTGCGGGCGACTTACTTTTTAAGGGAAGGACCAGCGACACCCTTGAGTTTCAATCCTGGCTTCCCTAACATTTCATACTCCGACATACTCAAGATAAACGAGATGAAACAACTACGTATAAATGGCAATCCTATAACTAAATAGAAGTGAATTCCACTGATTCAAGGTTACATGCAAGGCTATAGATGTGAAACTCTGTGCTGGGGTAACAAGCTATGACGTCATTACCGCATCTGGAAATGGTGCACATTTTTAAGTGTACAGAACCGAGTGGCTTATCGAAGGGGGGGGGGGCCAAGCGGGCCGTGCCCCCCCCCACCGGAGAGGTTGTGGGACCCCAAGAATCGCCCCGGGTTCGGAGAAATTGCGCCAGGCGCCCTAAAAATCACCCTGGAGCACCAAAAAACGCACTGGGCCACTAAAAATCACATTGGGGACCAGAAAGTCTAGCAGAGCCCCTGGAAACATCGTTAGAGGGCAACAAAATCGCACTGAGGCCTCTAAAAATCACATTGGTGGCCCAAGAGAAGTCGAGCAGAGTCCCTGAAAATGACGCTGGGGCCACCAAAATCGCACAAATTTTCCTAAAAATCACATTGGGGCCAAACAAGTTGTAAATGGAAATAAATGCCACGGAAATGACACTGGGGGCCATAAAATCGCACTATGGCACCTAAAAATCAAATTGGGGTCGACAGTATCCATTTTTTTGACGCTAGGTCTCCGAAAGGTCGAAACGGGTTGCACTAAAATACTACTGGGCCCCCAAAAATCGCACCTGGGCCATTACAAATCATATTGGAGGCCCCAAAAAGTTGCACAGAGGCCCCTGAAAATGACGCTAGGCCCCAAACGCGCACCAAGGCCCCTGAAAATCACATTGAGGGCCCGAAAAATCGTTCAGAGGCCTCTAAAAATGACGCTGGGGCTCCAAGCGTGGAACCGGATCCATGAAAATAGCAGGCCCAGAAGTATCTCTGGGATAACCAAAAATCACCCTGAGGCCTCAAAAGGTCGGGTCGGTGCCCCTTGAAATGACGCTGGGAGCTCAAGAAGTTTCGACGTGGCCACAAAATGACGCTGGGGTCCAAAAAAGATGAACCGGGCCCCTGCAAATCCAGCTGAGGACCAACAGATCGGGCCGGGGCACTTGAAAATCGAGCTGGGGCCCCAAGAAGTCTGACCAAGGCCCCTGAAGTTCACGCTGGGGGCCGCAAAACTTGGCACCTGAGCCTGTGAAAATTACGCTGGGGGCCTAAAATAGTGCTCGGGTTCATGAAAATCACGACGGGGGCCATATGGTTGGGTCGGGATCCTGAAAAATCACGCTGAACCTGGGGTACAACAAAAGTCGCGCCCGGGTTCCTTAAAAACACCCCTGGGGCTTGACAGGGCGCACAAAAATGTATAATCGGGACCACCCAAAAAAAATGAAGTCGGGGCGACGAAAAACAGTCTGAACATGCATGTAGTTTAGGGGCACATCGACTGCAAAGGTCATATAGCCTGGGACATACATGAATAAAAAACACTCTGGGATCCCCAGAATCTCTCCAAAAGCCTCCAAATCGTGTTGGCCCCCCACAAACTTGTCGAGGCCACTAAAACTCGCGCTAGGGATATCAACAAATGACAACGGACTGCGACCACTCACAGACTGCAGACAATCAAGACGGACAGCCTACAAGACAGACCTTACCACACACCACCACCCTATCAGGCTACCCCCCCCCCCCCCTCGCCATAACCAGACCGACCCGACGAGACCCCCCCCCGCCCTACAGTAGTCGAAAGCGGTCCCGATGACACCAAGGGGCCCAGGCACCTGAACACGACCCAAAATGGTAGGGGCTCCCGACAGAAGGACGTCCCATGAGCAGGAGTCACTGGAAAGAGGCCGGACCTCCGAAGGCGGTTCCTGCATGAGCCCGATGGCGAAAGGGAGCTTCGAGAAACAGAAAAGATAAACTTTTGGCACGAGGGTGCGCCGAAATGTTCCCCTGCCTGATCGACGGGTGGTGGGAGGGGACGAGGATACAGACCATTACCCTCCACGGCACGGTTTCGCTCTTGTTTCCAGTCGCGCGTTCCCAGTAGGATGCCGGTTTTCATGCCGCCATCAGAAAGGGCGCCTTTTACCCTTTCCAATAAAAAAATGTTTAAAAAACATTCACATTCACATTCAACGGCCAGCATACAAAGGTACCGCTACAAGAAATTCATCGCCAAACGGGGAGGTAACCGAGACCATTCTGCTCAAAGCATTGTATCAGGAAAGGAGAGAGGCAGGGGCCTGGCCCAGACTTTTGGTGGTGGGGTCCATCAAGGGAGTTAGTCCCCCACTTGCACTGGTTCTCCCATTGAAAGAGAGCAGCTAAATAGCCAGATAAAAAACAACAACTTAAATGATGCAGAATGACTTGGCGCTCATTTAGATATCTCACTCAAATTATGCATAGGCCACCACACCATCTCACTATGACCATCAAATTATGCGTACGTCATATTTTCTATTTGTTTCGGCAGTGGAGAAACGGTCGAAGCAACACTCGCAATTTTAAAATGCATTGCACCTGGAGCCGAATTCAGAAGTTTTAATTTAACTTTCGAAACAGCCACATACACCCCCACTCCACTTAGCGTCTGTTCGGTTCATGTCGGCCCAACACGCCCCCAACTTCTCAGACTCGTACGCCTAGTGGCGTACTGGCATAGTATGATTGGAAGTAGCCGAGTTTTAAGTGTGGCCAAGCGACAGGTGCCTCAATGTACAATGTGCAGCCCTAAAAAATGGCGGCGCTCAGCCGACAACGCTCTTTTCTATTCTACTGAGGACAGATGTACCTATGGCAGCCTCCCGAAAACGTATGTAGCCGTGGGGACAAAATTGTTACTGATTTTTTAGCAATGGGTTGCATTAGTTTGACACAGACAAAATTACCTATTATTATTGGAAGGATGACCAGTGCATTCAGTAGTCGGTCACTAGTGTATTCAGCCGTCTGCGATCAATATACTCGAGCTGGCTGCCGGTGTATTCAGTATTTAGCGACAACGTATTCAGTAGCTGGTAACCAGTATATTTAACAGCCGGTGTCCATCGTGTTCAGTGGAGAGGCGCCGCTCAGTAGTCGATGGCAGCCATTGGCACGTCCTCTGACAACGGCTGTTTCGAGTCGGAGCCGCGTCGCACATTCACCGGGTCGATCGAGTCGATCTCGGGAGGTGACATGGGCTCATCGTCCAGGTCGCGTGCACCTGTCAGCACGCACATCACATCCCGCGGCACGTGGTCGCGCTGCGCGTCACTGAAGCTCTGCACGTAGTCGCGCAGCTGTGAGCGCAGCTCGGGCGCCGTGTCAAACACGTCGCGCAGCGGTTCTGATGGCAGCTGCAACAACACCTGGAAGCTGCTAGGCTTTGTGCGCTGGCAGCATTTGATGAACCCCTCCCACACCTTCTTCTGCGTCCACACCTGTTTGGTGGTGAGCCGCTGCAAGATGTTGATGACCAGGCCGACCAGTCGGTTGTACAGCGCCAGCGACTGAATGACAGTGCGCATGAGCAGCGTCGGCAGCGGCGTCTGCTCCATCAACTGCTGTAGTACCACCGCCAGCACCTCCTGCGTGTACACCTGCTTCTCAGCGAAGCAGAGCGCAGTGGCCTTGATAATGGTCTTCATGTCGCACTTGGCCGGGTCGATATTGTGCAGCGCCACCAGCAGCTCGACGGGCGTCAGTGGCGAGCTGAAGTTGGCCGTATCCGCATGGATGCCCAACAGTCGATTGAACACCTCCTTGACGACTACAGGGTTGAGTCGAATGAGTTTTGGCAGTGCGCCAATCACCTCGCCTTTGCTCAGCCCGTTCAGCACGGGGATCAGGAATCGCACGTCGGACACGCGCTTCTCATAGAGGTCACGCACTCGGTCTACCAGTTCGGCTGATGGAGGCGCTTTGTCGGTGAGTATGTGGATAACACGGGTGATGAGAGTCTCGGCACCCTTTGGACACGTCTCCACCAGCGTCAGCAGTTCAGGAGACTCCATGCCCATGCCCCGGATGGGAATCTCCAGCACGCGCAGAATCGTGCGCTTCACGTCTGCTGTTGTCTGCACGTACACATGTGCTAGCTCGTGGATGAGATTCTCGCGCGCCGGCAGCACGGACAGGTACAGGTGCAGGCACAGTTTGGCCAGATCGTCGGTCCACTCCCGGGTCACGCCCTCCAGCACGGGACTCTGGTCGTCCTGCAGCAGCGCAGGCGGTGATTCCAGTGCCAAGTACTTGAGCTGATCCACAGCGTGCTCCTCAATGACGCCGGCCAGCGCGCCGTTGCTACGGTGCAGCTCCAGCACTGTATCTAGCGCATGGCTGCGCACCTCCTGGTTACTCGCACTGGCCAGCTCCAGCAGGGCACTGACGTACACCAGCTGTTTGCTGGGTCTGCGCGCTATCAGCTGGTTCAGGAGCTGCACACCCATTTGGTATGTGGCCGGGTCTGCACTGAACCCCTTCAGGATATCCACCGACGAGTTAGGCACAATAGGAGCCTCAAGGAACAGGCGGGTCAGCAGCGCCTCTCCATCTTTAAGGTCGGGCCGCACCATCAGCGCCGAGATGAGCATACAAAAGATCTGTTCGTAGTTGGCCGTGCTGCGCATCACCTGGCCAAAGCTACTGAAGCCCGCCACGCTCACGTACTCTTCGTACAGCCAGCTGAACACAAGGTCCGAGCGACCGCGCAGGTCCTCCAGTACGTGAGCCAACATCTTCTCGAGGAAGTCGTCAGTGAAGTGTGAGGACATCATGCTGAGTAGCTTGGCCCTAGTGGCCGACAAGCCGCCGGCGCGCGCCGTCTTTTCGGCGGCCAGCAGCCGGTCCAGTGCGGCGGTCATCATGCGTGTCACCTCCTCAGGCGGCAGCGGTCGCGTGATCTCGGTCAGCCGCAGCGGCTTCGCCATGTGCTTTTTGTGCGTCTGTCCGGACGGGACGAGGGCCACCTTCTTCTTGGTTTCGTGTCCCGACACGGTACCGGAGAGTACAGTAGCTATTGTTTGTCGGGCACCAGTGGCTGGCTCCTCCTCGTCCAGCATCTCCCAGTCGTGCTCCGTCATCTGGATGCCCTGATTTTTGGTGGCCTCGACGCCGGGTCCGATGCCAGCGTGAGTGAGCTGGGCAGCTAACAATCGCGCCACGTGCTGGATCTGGGAGCGGGTGCCCGCCGCCGAGATGGGTGTGAACGTGTTGCTGAATAGCGCCGGCGCCGTCTCCGGTAGGTTCTGCATCGAGACGAGCACCAGGCTGGCGGCCATATCCGGTGTCAACCGCTCCGACGCCCACGCCTCGGTAATGTCCACTGCGTTGGCCTTGTGCTGGCGCTTGTCAGACTGGTAGTTCGGTGGCCGCGCCGGTGCGTCGCCATCCTCCTCGTCATCGTCATCGTCGTCTTCGGCGAATTTATGCCGCTTGTTGAGAGGCGTGTCGTCGTCCGCATCACCTGGTGCTTCTTCGGCGCGTCGCTGGCGCTTCCGCAGCTCTTCTGTCGGAGGCATCGCCCTCATCACTTCACTCTGTGACGCACCCAGATCAGTGAGCAGGGTGCAGATGTTTCGGTGGCTGTCGTACGAGGCCGGCTGCTTGAGCAGGTTCAGCAGCTGCATCTTCATGTGTTTGCGGACCGAGTTCACCTGGGACTTGGAGAGCGTCGGCGGTAGGTTGGCGTGCAGCGACTCGAGAGCCGAGATGACCTGCGTGAGCAGCGAGGGGCGACATCGTGCTATCAGGGTGAGCGAGCCCATACACGCCATCAGGTTCACGCTGCTTATGTGCGGCGAGCCGTGGAACTTGATCATCTGGGCGAATACAGAGCGGGCCTCCTCTTCCAGCTTCCGAGGTCGCGCGATCTTGAGGGTCATGGGCACACCGTCCAGACAGAAGTCGGCTCGCTTCAGGCCGCCCGACTCCAAGTACGTCTGCAGCAGCACCACCATCTCCATGAACTTGACGGCCATCGTCCGCACTCCGTCGTTGTCGTGGTCGACGTAGCTGACGATCTGCTTCTTCATCTGACCGAGCATGCTCCAGGAGGAGTCCATCACGTCGGTGACTCTGCGGGCCGTACTCAACCACTGTAGAGTCACTCGATAAATGCTGGATATAGCCTGGATTGTGCGCTTAACAACGGCCATGGAGAAGCTGTCTTGTAGCAGGATGTTCAAGTTGGCCATCACCTTGGGAATCATCTCGTTGTCCTTTTTGCACGCCTCCTCGATGAAGCCCAGCACAGTGCGTCTGACGTCAGGAGCCAGGTCATTCTGAAACGCCACCACCTCGTCCAGTAAGTTGTCCAGTAATGCCGGGTCCTGATGGATAATGAGCTCCTGCACCTTCTTCAGGTTGGCCACCTTTTGGGCAGCATCTTGCAGCAGCGCAGCCTGGTTCAAGAGTTCCACACATTGTTCTTGAACATCAGTTGGAACTTCCATATCACCGGAGGCCATTGCCTCCGAACTTTTCAGCAAGATATGAGGAGCTCTTCAACCTGCGAATGGTACAGTAAGGTCAGCTTAGAATACAGCAAAAAAGTCAAATAGTACAAGAATACAGCCTGGGTGAAAGGAAAACTAGATGACTCTGCAGGCCGTACTCAACCATTGTAGTCACTCGGTAAATGCTGGATATAGCCTGGATTGTGAGCTTGACAACGGCCATGGATAAGCTGTCCTGTAGCAGGATGTTCAAGTTGGCCATCACCTTGGGAATCATCTTGTTGTCCTTTTTGCACGCCTCCTCGATGAAGCCCAGCATACTCATGGGTTAGTACAGTATAGAACCCATGCATCACAGTGCGTGGGTTCTATACTCATAACCAGAAGAGAATCATACACTGTGCATCGGAATATGCTCATTGTGCTGCTGTCACCTGCAAATAGCAAAAGTATTTTCCAAGGAACAGCTATGTCCTGGGTATTTAGTCAACAAGTTGATACGAATTGTTAAACGATGTCTCACCCCAGAAGCTCCATATATCTACGTGATATCATTGCTTGAGAGAAGGCAAAAATTACACCAGCTGATGGACCAAGTTTTCGTTTTTGGAAAGAGGGTATCCAAAAATGGAAAGTGGAAATGGAATGGAAGTGAATGTAAAATGGAAAGATCTTGAACATTACAAGTATGAAATGCACACAAAGTGGAGTATGCTGTATTGGGACTACGTTGAACTTCTTCCTCGGGCTATGGCTAAGGAAATTAGCAATGGGATTTGATTAACTTGTGTTTTGTTGAAATATAGCTGAAACGCAATTAATGCTATTTCTAAATGCCAAACTAAACTATTCCTAAATGCTTGTCTAATTATGAATGACAAAATTGCTGTCATTTGTGTTCCTGGAACCCTGTTTGTGGCTTAGCCGAAGAACCATTGCCATCCACACTAATGCTCATGCAATGGGAACTGAGCCTCAACTGCGAGGCAACATCACACCAATGTGTGTGTGGGGGGGGGGGGGTATCTACTGCAGTTAACATGGCACCCAAGGCCCTGCTTCTTCCCTCCAAATCTGCCCTTTCTTTTTCCACTCCCAAATAATTGCATATTAATGCATACATGGCAATCATAGCACTCTACACATCTGGAGGATGAAGGACACCAGGGGCATATACTCCTGATTAGAGACCTGCCCCTCCATGATCCGATGATGACATCCCACTGGGTAAGACCAATTGCACACCTCTCTTCCAATGGCCAGCCAAAGGTATTCCTCCAGGAGGCTCGAATGCGCCCAGCCATCGCCATTTTCGTCTCTTGAAGGTATCTCTCCCTGGGAGATTGGCACACCTGATAAATTTTTCCAAGTCAGCCAATTCCATCCTTAGAATAGCACCATCTGGATGAGACAAGGTCTTTCAGAGAATTCATTGAACATCTTGGATGTCCAAAGTACACCCATGGTTTGCAGATGCACTAAGAGCTACATACCCATGAAGCATCATGGGAGGGAATCTGGAGAATACCCTTGCCCTGGAAAGGGAGCTCACAATGAAGTGCACATCCAGTTAGCCTGCTTCAGAAGATCCCCCCCCACAAAAAAAACGGTTGGGACCATAATTTTCGCTTAGTAACTTGCTACTATGCATAGTAGTAAGCATACATTTAATGAGCAATTCACATTTTTTCTGAAGAATAGGTTTCATTGTGCACCCAGTATTTATTGGAACAATCAAATTTTCCCAGCTCCAGCACATTCCACTAGAGGGGAGACATGGAACTTCTTGTTTCTCATCAGGATAGTTGTGGAGAGTGGGAAAAGGGGTGGTAATAGAGCAGGGTTGGGTCTTCTGATCTTTGCATGCGATGAACACAAATTTATAGGATGAACATGCCATAACGACTAAACACATGAAGTGTTGCCTTCATGATGCCATTCAATTTCTTAATCACCAGCAAAATGACTGATTTCTCATGTTTGTACTTTGTTGGTTGTAGAAACTGGGATTTTCAACTTTAAACTTCCATGCTGCTCTACAGCAAATATGTGTCAGATAAAACGTGGTGGCTACAATATGCATATTTGGCATTTTGTACCTCTCACTTTGCATGCTTTAGAGGGATGAATAATGAATGAGTGGATCAGTTGGAGTGCTGGTTTCTCTTCAAAACATAAAGGGAGCATGTCATGGCACTTAGATGACAAAACCACAAGTTACGGAAGGAGGAGGGCAATTGAATCCTCAAAAGCATACAAAGTGCTTTCCATGGTGAGTGGGGAGGAATGGATTAATTTCCTCTGGCTCCACATCTGATAATGAAAACTATTCATTGAGAAATAGCACTAACTGCCATATAGTTACAAGTGGCTGGTAACCACAGGCAGCTTTGAAGCATGGGCTAAGTCAATGTTGGTAGCATTGTGAATATAACTTTCCTGAGGTCTCATTGCCTTCATTATTCAAAACAGCAATTAATTATCATATTCATAGTCATACAGCTTGCAATTTATAACATCCCCCACTACTGGAATGAGACATCAGCCTGCCCAATGCCATCAACTTATTATGACAGGGCTCTGATAGTCTGCAAAGTAGTTAGCAGGATGGGGGATGACATTACATCATACAGTAATCTAGTCTAGGTATGTCAGGCTTCATTGGGCTGGATATTCAACTTCCTGTTGGCATGGCCATGAGTGTTGACGTCGTAGGGGTGGTTAGCAGAATAAGGATGGGAGTGTAGTTGTGTTCACCTGGGATCTGCTCTGGGCCCTATTTCCTTTCTTATGTTTGTCAATAATATCTGCTCAACCTTGACATGTCACTGTCAAAGCATTGTTCATTACCATACTATATACACTCGCCATCAGCCAGAACAACAATGTGTCTGCAGTGTGCTAGATACATGAGCATTCCGAGTCAGAAAGCATCTTTGGGTCTTACAATGAACAGACAGGAATATGCCATGCTTAGGTGTGGCTGGGGCTTTCATGATGTAGGCATTCCAAAGTGCTTGCTGAACAGTGATAAATTATGTATCAAATAGGGTGGAATATACAACTTTCTGAACACTGAATTGACATCCCTCCCAACAGAGTATCAACATCCTGCTTCATGATGAGTTGTTATGAAGTCTTCATATCTAATTTCCAACAGTATCTTGTTGATAAGGGTCATGCTGATGCTAACCATTGCAGATTGTGATGCACAAACATATCTTAGCACAATTCCAGGTACAAAGATTACCTACGATGTGGTCTGTTATACATATCAGTTGATATGGATAGGTATTTTGTATTGCTATTGCTAAAATATGCTAAATATATGAAATATTATCCCCAAATTAGGTATATCAAAACAAAGGAAAAAAGTGCATGTGTGAGTTATGCAGTTAGCTCAGAATTGTGTCCGAAGAACCTATCATTTCTGTTCAAACATGGAAACACGGCCGGTTTTAGCCCGTGCGCCTATGGGAGTTCAGGGTACGCATTTCGAATTGGCTTTTTCAAATTGATTGAGCCATCCCAGGAGGATTGCATCAGCCTTTCATGATACATAATTGATCAAGGAACCTTTCCGTTTTTGCCTTATTGATTTATTGCGCTCCGTTCAGAAGATGTGGTGCGAAGTGAAGACATCTGTGAGGGAAGCCCACCTCGCCCCAAGGGTCGGCCCACCGATGTTGATATCTTGATTTTTTTCCTGAATCTTTATCTCTTATCTCTCTATCTTTATCTTGATCTTGAAATGATTGGACGGGGCAAAGTACATGAAGGCAATGGGCAGACCAAAATTAATTGGGGGGCACATTTAATTGAACAGCAGACAAATGACATATGTATTGGCATCCTGAGGCATTCCTAAGCTGGCTGTCCTAACTTTTGAATAGCTGGCGATGGGAAAGCCTAATATCAATCGAGCCTGTAATAGTGCATGTAGCCAAATAGGATAGGCTGCTGCATACGAAACAGGGGTCGACATTAGGGGACAAAAAATTGGCTCCCATGTTAGAAGTTGAAATAATTGCGGGGGTGGGTTAAGCAAACATTGAGGTGGCAGTTCCCCCCCCCCCCAGGTATATAAAACACCTCTGAGTCGAACGACTGGCAAGTGGCAAGTAGCTGGCGTTGCCAGCTAGGGTATGTTGCAAGGGTTGATCCAAGGGCGAGGAAGCGAAAGTGGCGCCCCTTATGACCCGAGGGACGCCTCCCTTGGAGGTTCCAGTGTACCCTCTGCCTCGAATTTCTCAGTGCAACGCGCTCCTCGGCCTGGGAACGGCAGTCCTCTGGAAGTCAGAACGCACGCCGCGAATTTTTCGGCGAAAAGCACTCTTCAGACAAAAACAAATGGTGCCCCTCTGGGAGATTGGAGTGTACCCCGTCCAAATGTTCCTGACCAAGAGCCGCCCCTCTGGAGAAATGACGCCTCCTTCGCAAAATCATAAATCTGTCAGTGGTATGGTATAGGGGGAGGGGGCTTGTACACTCCATGGAACTTCCGCTCAATGCTCTTTGCGGATTGGTGGGTACGCCGAAGTCTGTACTATCCATTCAGTTGTGTAAACTTCTCCACCGGAAAATATCAGCCACATATCTAGAGAGCAAGGAGGGTGGGGGCGAAAACAGAACCACCCATTCTTATCTTTGAAGATGAAACTGCCCCCTCAATGCTTGCTTCCCCCACCCGCAATAATTTCAACTTCTAACATGGGAGCCTACGTAATGTAACCCCCCCCCCCCCCTATTCATTTTGGTTTGCCTATTGCCTTCATATACTTTGCCCCTCCGACCATTTTAAGAAATCAACATCGGTGGGCCGACCCTTTCGGCGAAATGGGCTCCCTCTCACAGATGCCTTCACTTCGCATAACGACAACTTCGGAACGGAGCGTAATAAATCAACAAGGAAAGAACGGCAAGGTTCCTTGATCAATTCTGTATCATGGAAGGCAGATGCAATCCTCCTCGGGTGGCTGAATCAATTGGAAAAAAATTCCAATACGAAATGCCAACCCAGAACTCCCAATAGGCGCACGGACTAAAACTGGCCGCGTTTCCGTGTTTTTACTTATCCTCCGCTAGGTGGCAGGTTGGTGCCGCTGATACGCGCGGATGAAAGGCGCCGACGCGGAGCTTCAAATCCAGGCGTACATCATCCATGATCTCACACCCAATGAAAACCCATTATTTTAACACTGTTGCTGAATAGCAGATATATATCTGTAGTTGACCCATCTAGATTTGGTGGTCCTTGTTGACTCCAATTAAAAATGTTATCCTCAAGTTCATGAAGCAACTCACAAGGTGAGAGGACTTGCCCAGAATCTACTGAAGTCAATTGTTTGGAAAAGTACAGAGTTTATGATATGCTTGCTCACCACACACTTTTTCCAAATAATTGATTACTTTCTGTGGTTAGGACATGGGCCACTGTCAGGACTTATGCCTTTTATAATCTATTCAAAGAAAACAAACCAAGGAAGTTACTAATCTGGGTGTTCTTGAATATGGTGGCCACCTTAGATACCAAAACTGGTATGCAGTTCAAAGATGTCTATTACAAGCCAACCCAATCCAGTATTTGAAAAAATATATTCTGAAAAGAGCTGCATCCATACAAATGAGCTGCTTGAGATGGCTCCCTAGACAGCTGCAAGGACTTGTGCAAGCAAATACTGGTATGCCATTCCTTTCCTTGATCCCTTCATTCTGATAATTACCATCCTTAGCCTTTGCCAAGCTGAGTACAAGGAACTTCACCATAAAGGAGAACAAGATATGAGAAGGGGCACATACAGCCCCCTTCTCAGATTGCCAAACTGGCTATTGTTCATGGATAAAGGCAATGACCTGTTTGTGATGTGATGAAAAATTACAGAAAACAAGTCTTTTTTTGGATGGGGATAAAGATACAGAAGAAAAAATGTGGGAACCATAAATTTTACACATCCCACATCTATATTTTGCAGCCTAATTTGTCATATTTTGCACCATTCCACAGCCAATGAAATGATCCTTGAGCACAAGTGAGAACAAATTGAGTTTTAAAAAATCATAGGTGAGTCCATGCCAGGGTTGGATTTGTACTTTGTAATTCTGGATGTGGATACCAAAATTGTTGGGAAATCAAATATACAGGATAATTTGCTTCAAATCTGTAACATCAGAAGCTCAGTTTGCACCTTCCATGGAATTTTTAGCACGTTGTCAGAGCAGTTCATTGTCAAGAACCACAATTCAACCTCTAAATGATAAAAATTAAAGAATATCTTTTTGGAGAGGATAATGTTCTGGATGCAAAACATGCAAAAACAGGCTGTTTTTCCAACCCTGGTTATCTGGAGTAGTATTTTCTTGACTAAGCTACATACAATTAGGAAATTATTGCTGCCCTAAGGGAAAATAATGACCTCAGAGGCATACATATGTCAATAGGATACCTTCAACATGGTCCAATAAGCAAATAAAAAAGGAAACAACCTTGATATACACCATGGTGACAAACATGCACATTATTGTACACTCTATCATTAATACTTCAATGTTTGATTTGGAACGTTTTGGGAATATCACATTCTAACCCACACCGTCTCTGAGGGGGGGGGGTCGTTAACCCCCCCCCCCTAAGGTTTTCCGCGGATAGTGAAAAAAACGGCGCGGTAGCACGCCGAAATTTTGCATACCTTTTCCCACATCAATTTGGCATGTTTTGAAGTCAGGTCATCTAAGATCAACAAGTTAGTCAAGGTCAAGTGAGATCACCTCCAAAAAAGTTCAACCAGTCGTCGCACTTTAATGGATAAATATATTTTAATGAAACTTTCTGCATGTGCTTATCGTTAGGGATGCAACAAAACGCACCAGATGATTTTTTTCCATTTTTGATTACATATTAGTTTTGCATATTTGCCCATTAGAGTTAAAACTGATGATTCTGGCTAAAGTAAGCATTTTTTTATGGGAGCAAGTTGACTTTGAACAACGTTTTTCGGTCCGCTCTACCCATTACAAAAGGAAAATTAAAGAACTTGAAAACTCAAAATTGTGAAATTTCAAAAAAACAAATTTTGATTTTTGGGTGGACACAATTGTATGGCCCTGGTCGATTTCGCTTTCCTTTTCTGATTCCGAATAATTTTTTTTTTTTTTCAAATCTCCCCAAAATGAACTCTCCAGAGCCAAAAACATGATGTAAGTCCTGAAAACCTAGGTCCCCTAGTGACGTCATTTTGGGGGGTGGGGGTGATTTTTGGGGGGGTGGTGTCTGGCCCTACTCGTCGAGAGCTTTCCGGTGACACCGGATTCATTTTCGTGCCACCCATAGTTTGGAAGATAGAGGGGGGGGTTATCCACCCCCAGAGACAGGGTGTGAGGATCTGACCGGAGAGGACGAAGAAGGTTAATAAAATATCACCATAGGCAAAATTAGGGACACCAAGATGGAGGTTATCTTCACTGCATGGTGTAAATGTGGACTAAACTAGTGAAGTTTAAAAAATGAAGAATGATGGCAAAACTATTTTCTCCTCCCCCCAAAAACCTCCATCTGGTGCTACTCTTGACAACTTTTAAAAGATGCTAAAACTTTTCCTTAAATCATCAGGCTCCTCAATTTATATGCACATGATGCAATGTTTTGGAAAAATATGCCACCACTTCTAGCCATATCTGGAACTGCCATTGATGATGAGCAATCTGTATTCATATTCTTTAATAATACAAAGAAACATTATGCTAAGCTACATTCTAATCATCTTTTCAGGACAATAGCAAACTTTATTTATCAGGTAAGTTCTCAAAGTAAAACATTTCTTAAATGGCATTGACATCCTCAATGAAGCATGCAGTGTTATAATACTATTTTTTTGTTGTTGGATGTGATATGTCGAAAAAGGAGAAAAAAGATTAAAATCTGCAGTGGAGATATTATTTAAAACATCACTCAAGTAACTGAAACTCCATTTGGAGTCGTACAATTGCTGTATGCTTGTACCTCTTTGTTTGTTTTCAGGCACCTAACATAGGAATACCTATATTAACAATGACAGCAATATCAATACCTTCAACTTGCATTGCATAACAGATCATATCATAGATGACCATTTTACCTTGAATTGTGCTACATGTTTGTGTAACAAGGTCTGTAATGATGAGCATGGGCATTTAACATATATATATATATATATATATATATATATATATATATATATATATATATATATATATATATATATATATATATATTATATATATATATATATATATATAAAAATCGCATTTACCTAATCTAAATACCAAATGACAACTTGCATAGCAGTACCAACCGGTCTGCCTCAACCCACCTGACCTCCACCATGGACTTAAACACTGCCAACACTTAAGGAATATATCCTCCATGACCTTCACGTATTATATATATATATATATTTTTTTTTTTTTATGTTATTTATTTTTTTTTATGTATTTTTTATATTATATTTTTTTTTATGTTTTATATTATATTATTATTTTGTTTTTATTATGTTATTTTTTTTTTTTTTTTTTGTTTTGTATATGATATTTATTTATTTTTTATGTTTATGTTTTTTTTATATTATTTTTTTTTTTATTTATATATATATATATATATATATATATATATATATATATATATATATATATATGAGATACTGTGGGAAGGATCATTGGAAGGAATAATATTCCTTAAGAATGATGTGGACTCAGTGTTTAAGTCACATGGCTGGAGGTCCCAGGTGGGTTAGAGGCAGGACCACCTGGTTTGGTACCCTGCTAATGCTAAGTTGTCATTTTGGTAAATTTCCAGAATTAGGTAAAATGCGATTTTTTGGATTTTTTTTTAATACAGGGTATCTTAACGTAAAAATCATGATGCGACCACTCATTTTCTCTGCAAATGATTACTTTTAAGTCAGCGACAATGAACAACTGCACAATGAAGCCATTATTACACTGCCGTGTTCTGCTTACGGTCAAGAGTTCAAAAATTAAATATGAATATATAAATAATACAACAAAATAAAATAACCTAACCTAACCTAGACGAAGATAACGTAGCATAATATATAAAATATATTATATCATAATATAATCTAACCAAACCTAACCTAACCTAACCGGAAAACCAGAATTATCCGAAACAAATTGTTCGGCCATGACGTCATCAAATATATTTAAATAAAATAATACAGCATCGCAAGGAATGTTGATGCCACCCTTATCGACGGTGGCTGGCGCGGCATGTTGCGAGTATATGCATTCTCGGAGATAATGTCGAATTAAGGCAGAAACATAAGGTTTTCGATGTCAGAGTATCAAATCGAGTGCCTGAAGTGTTGAATGTCTTCTTTATCACGTCTGTGACACACCAGGTACAGATAATTATACGCGATGTGCTATGTTTGCAGAGTGAAGATTATGGTCGTGTATTTGTTTGCCAACTGAAAAGTAATCATTTGCAGAGAAAATGAGTGGTCGCATCATGATTTTTACATTAAAATACCCCGTATTCAAAAAAAAATCCAAAAAATCGCATTTTACCTAGTTCTGGAATAATACCGTCATTTGTCCTATTCAATCTGAAAATGTCTTGAAAATAAGGACTTGATGCCCCTGGTTTCATGAAAAAAAACCTGCAGCCCTGGCTCAGGAAGTGGTACATTCCACACTATTTTCACAAATACCTACCTAGTTCACATTGCATGCATATCAGTGTTCAGACTCATACACATTTCTATTCTGACCTTTAGCATTGCTAGATCACCTTCATCTTCAGAACACATATTTGTGTAAATTCTGACACCTGTAAATCATGGGATATTCTGATTAAATATCATCAATATTCCAGTGGCCCTAAAACATGCAGTCATGACTTTATGGTCTCATACACCAGATTTAGATATATTGCAACCATCTCATGTCATGCATCTAATATTCAACATTGAAATCCAATGTATTACGCAAATGCACTATAACTTGCTTCTTTTACTTCGCATTCATGCACCTTGTCCTGCCTTCATCTGCAGCTTAGCCCAACAACCTGCTGGTAAAGCTATGCAAAAGCTTGGCCACCAAAGATACATGATGGGCCCAAGAAGGGCCCTTGTGGCTCATAGTTGCACTGATCTTTCATGTCTTTATGATGGAGCAGATATAGGTACATATGGACCAAAGATACATATGGTTGCAACATAGCTCAAGACAAGGTGAGCTAAAAAGTCCCACAGATAAGTTGAAGTGTGGATATAGGAACCATTCCAGCAGATTGTGAAAATAGAGACAAAAGCTCTGAAACAATTATCCAGTCCACCAATTTGCTAGACATCAGCTGTAACAATTAAATACCAGGGAATAAATAGGCACATATGACTTCTGCACACTGCATACATGCTTTAGTGACAGAAAGGCTTGCTACGGGGAATACCAACAGCCATGCAAAGTTCTTCCCAGTCTTGTAGGTAACTAGGTCCCTAGGTAGGTACCTACCTGGATAAAACAATTTACGAGCAACTTGGAGCAACTTAGAACAATTTACGAGCAAACATATGACATACCTAATCCATTGCAAATGCTTGCACTTCGGCGGCTACACGCGACTTTCATTCGATAATTTTGAATACAGATATATGTAGGTACATATATGGTAGTACACTTCACCACTTTCACTCCGTATCCAAGTCTTTCCCTGTGTACCCCACGATATCTTGCCATTTGCCTGGTTCTGCGCCAGAATACTTCGCGCAGGATTTGTCGTACATATAGTGGTTCCAGTACTATTATCGTTAAACTCAAAGAATCTTTGAACATCCATTGGCAACAAATTCGCACAACAAAAATATGCTATTTGGCATCGGATAAGAATTAAAATTACGATTTGTCTTCATGAAATGAACGTAAAGCAGCAGTTATGGAGCATAGGAGTATTATACAGAAAACTGAAACACTATCGATAAATATGAAGCATGCCCTAAGGTCACTAATCAAGCCTGTGCTTTGAGTCTCGAAGTGAATAGCCGTCGAGAAGAGGCGTTCGTTGCCTTGATTTCAGTTTGTAAATGATTGTAGATCGAATTTGAAGTCTGTTGTACAATGGCGAAGACGTATGACTACTTGTTTAAGCTATTACTGATCGGAGATTCCGGTGTAGGGAAGACTTGCGTTCTCTTCAGATTTTCAGAAGATGCCTTCAATTCTACATTCATTTCAACAATTGGTAAATGCTGTTTACCTTGGTGGTTAATGCCATCATTTGGTTATCAAGTTATTCATAATTTTCATCGAATGGTTGTATAATATAGCTGTATGGCATGCATGTATTACAGGCTTGTAGGTAGTTTATATGAGCATAATTGATGTGGAAGCTAGGTAGGGTATATAGAGGAAGAGGGGCAGTTTCCAAACACTTAAGACATCATGCAATAAATGGTTCTACTGCTGCTTCTTTATGGCTGAACCAGTAATTGTACTGTGCTTACCAAACACAAAAATGAACAAGCTATCTATATTCAAACTTCCTTTTGATGGAAATCCTAACCACTCTTATATAGCAACTTTATAATGGACAATTATTTTGTAGTAGTGTGTCATATTCTGAACACTGAAATGTGGTTTTTCTGGATTACATACACTAGGTGTGTTGTTTCCTGAAACTTTAAATTTAATCAAATATATATCATACAGAAATGTTTTGCTTCATAAAACCTCATTTTTGGGTTTCTGAATTTTCCAATCATGATCCTTGACACATTAATTAATGAACAGCTCGATATTGATATGAGCTGGGCAGGGGTGGATATAGGAAGTACATTAGATAACTGATGTTTTTGTTTTACTTTTAGCATTCGTATTGGAGAAGATGCACCTGATCTGACATAATAGACAGGATGGTTTTATATGTACTATATATGCCCTTTATAAGAAGGCCTATCCTGGCAGGATGGGTGCCACCTTTCCATGGGATGGGGCACACACCACCAGTACCCCCTGCATTCACCCCTGGTATATTCACTAGCAATGCCCCACAAAGTCTCTTGTACACTGTGGGAGGACTCAACTACCCATCTCAATGCAAGAACATGGTGATGATGATAGGCAAAGGCAGCACTGTCTGCAGAGAACAATGGGCTCAGCCATTCTGACAATGCTGTGCAAGCCCTCCACAGACACAAACACAAAGCAACACAAACAAGTTAAACACTAAGCAAGCAGGCACCAGTGCATGCCTCACACACAATGTCTGCAATAGCTTCTTCATCATGACCATTATTGTCCACCAGGTAGTTGATGATTATTGGGGTATTAGGGTGCATCAACCCATGTGGGTTATATTGCACCCAGTCCACCAGGTGGGTGTAGTATCCTGCACATCAATTTAGTCAATTCAGATCGATTAGAATTGGACAAGTCAAGGTGTAGGACAGTTAAATGCCAACAAGTTTTCAGTCAAAAAGTGGTTTATAAATGGAATAGGCTGCATGCTGATGTAGTCAGGATAGTCATGGAGTGTATTTAAAAATAGGCTGGACACATGTTTAGGTCAAGGAACTTGTTCTAGAGTTAAACTTGTACAGTAGGAGCAAGATGGTGGTTGGGGTGAGATTTATGCTTGTGGGTGTGCACTGTTCAGGCCCCATTAAGCAGACCTGGGTGAAGGAGTTTGAAGATTATTGATAGGGCATGGGTGTGGAGGAGTGTGTTATGCAATATCGAATGAATGGCACTAGATAAGTTGTGGTAGACAGTCTTTTGGAGCTCGAATATGGTATTGATTGGGGTTTGTCAGTAGTTTTTTTTTCTCATCTTATACTATCTCTTATTTATAGGCTTAACTCAGATGACCCTCTGAGGCTCTTATTTAGCCTGATCACTTTTTGACTATGATTTGAAGACAGGAAGTAGGTGATTTTATGTCAGTCATGTGTATGTATGTATGTCAGGAAAACCATAAAATGTCACTGTAGATGAGTGTTTGTGCTGAAGGAGTAGAACCTTTATGATTATATTCAAGGTTAATAATTGGGGGATACCATAAACACCAGACCAGAATGAAAATGTTGACAGGTTGATGCAGGAAGAGATAAGTAGGAGAGTGTGTTGTAGGACTCTATTGTTTGGTGACTCAGAATTTTGCTGAAGGGTTCATAATCTTCATAAAGTCATACAGGGCTTAATAAGAGTTACAGGGGACCATCTGAGTTAAGCCTATAAAGAAGATATGCTATAAAACAAGAAAAAGGACACCAACACACATTCATCAATACCACAGCCGAGTTCCAAAGGACCTATCTACCCCAATTTATCTACCACCATTCACTTGATATTGCATAACATTCCTTCGCACCCTGTTCCATCAATCATTTTCAAACTCCTTCACCCTTTGGTCGAAGCACCCTTAAACCCAAATAACAACAAACTCCTTCACCCATGCCTGCTTAAAGTGGGTCGCACAGTGCACTTAGCATAAATTCCACCCTGATCACCACCAATTATCTTGCTCCTACTGCACAAATCAAAACTAAAAAACAAGATACTCATACCTAAACCACCAGTTTGTTGTCCACCATATTTTACAAATACATTCAATAAGGGACTCCCCACTACATCAGCAGGCAGCCTATTCCATTTATCAACCACCCTTTGATTGAAAACCTGTTGGCATTTAGCTGTCCTACACCTCATCCTCTTGGGTGCTGTGTAGCCTATGCAGTTGATGTGCCCCTAAACCCCAATAACAACAACACCTCATCCTATTGATATTTGTAACTGACAACTCGCTGAGAATTACCATTTGTATTGTGTGATGGTGCTTTTATTTGTACAATGCAATCCTCCCCTCCAGTATTCCTGCTTCCACTCCAAGAGGCGACCAAATAATGTCATATAATTGAATTATATCATTCTACTCTGTTCTGTATCCAACACTACATGTCTTAAGCATAAGACATTAACATTGGTTGCACAATATGCATTAGGGTCTTCAGGATAAAATTGATTAATGCCAGAAGAAGTTGCTGATAAATAGAAGTCATATGACTTGTGATGTATATATTTGTCTGATTGCTTCATTTTCCACATATATTTCATAATTTGTATACTGTACTGCAGTGCTATCCCATCGATCAGGAGTCAGTTTAGTCAGTAAATAAATTGGCTATTCATACTCCAAGGTTGCACAGCCTAAGAACCATCATATGGTGCTGCTGTGAGAGCTGCTTATTGGAAGTGTATGAACGAGGTTCTTGTTAGTATGGAAACGATTCAGTGTGGCCGGCAAACCGCTGATCCCTTCATCAATGAACTGTCAGTGCCTGATCAGAGTGGATTTGATAATCATCTCCAAACCCAGGGGTATTCTTTTATATACTTTTGATGGGGAAAGTGTCCCCTCAATGTAGGCTTTGCCCTCTCCCAATAGTTTCAACTTTTAGCATGGGACCCTATGGGGTGTGCCCCAATCCATTTGGGCCTGCCTGTTACCTACTTGTATTTTGCCCCCCCCACAATAATTTTCAGAAAGAAACACCCATGCTCAAACCATGCTATAAACAGCGACATCTCGAGCACGAAGCTATACGTTTGTGCGGCGGTGTCTTATTCACAGTCTGTAGCAGATGGGTGATCTCCACTGCTAAAGGTAATATTTCAACCAACCTATTTTGTTTGATGATCTCGTGTTTCAGTGACGATATCCGATAATTCCCTGCATGGTGTTGGTGTCAATTCCAGTACTGCCTGAGCCAGTTTCTGAAGGTAATTTTCACCCAATGGCATGGCTGGAGATCCCAGCTGGATCGGGGGATCTAGAACCCCCTGGTTTGGTACCATGCTGATGCTAATTTGTGATTTTCCCTATTGAATTTGAAAATATATCCTTCAAAATATCGTCTTGGACCACAGCTTTGTGACAGATCTCCAGCTCCAGGAACAATATATCCCATCATGAATGCATTTGTAAGTTACAATACCACTAGCATCGTATATCCTTCATTTGGCAAAGAAGCTACTTATGCTGGTATTGAACATCAATGTTTACCTGTGATTTCTGGTTTGCAGGTATCGACTTCAAGATAAGGACAATTGAGCTGGATGGGAAAAAGATCAAATTACAGATATGGTATGGAAATTTGCACTTTTTTCCCTTGCTTTTATGCCTGTGTAAGCTTTAATGCTTTTAATGCTTGTAATGCTTGTGTTTTAATGCTTGTTTTAATAATTATCCCTGGCTGTCTTTATTTGTCTCAAAACTTGCCTAAGGTTAACTGTTACCAGTGCCAGAAATACTGGGCAGTTCTGGATGAACGCACCAGAGAGCAAAAGTAGCACCATAGTCCATTTTGCACGCAGTCCCCACCCACACCGGCTTGCTGGTTTGCATGACAGGGAGTAGTGTAGCGAGACCGGTCAAGGTCGTTCGATCGATCTTGTCTCAACGCGCAGGAAGGGCCCAGCGCCCATGCATCCTCTCCAGAGAGGGCATCCATAACAGCCAGTATTCTCAACGCTGGCTGTTACACATGCTTTTACACTTTTGTGCACAAGTCCTTCAGTTACATTGAGAGAAGATTTGATGTGCACGCTGTCATCGTAATATCGGTGTGCAGCTGGCACTCATTGGTGTCTGGTGAATTGTGCACTACCAGGGGTGTGCTGCACCCATGGCAGTGCACCAATGTTGCTCGTGGCATCAATTCCAGGGAGCTTGTGCACATGCAAGATCCTGGAGCACCTTAGCAAGGCAGCACAGTGTGCTGCGAGTGTTACCGGGTTGAGAGGTTGGCAACCTTCGACAAAAGGAGGTCGACAGCCTTGTGGGACAGGGTCGAGTGGTTGCGATTTGAGGTCGTTAGGTGGCGTTGCACAGCTTGAATCTGAGCGGTTGTCGTGTCCCCAGTCTGGCATCGTCTGAGGAGACAACGCTGTGGCACACCAGGTCGGATTGATCGTACACGTGTCCGGTGCACAAGCAGTATTAAGCGTGATCACTGTCACTCAGTTCAATCGAGAGCGGAGCGCTGCAAACGGGTGGATACTTTTCCCGAATCAGTTGTGGCATTTGAGCTCTGAAGGACTGGAGGCATACAGAGGTGCTATGTGTGCTGTATGTTGTGTTTCATTATGGAGGGGATTGATGCATGTTGCGCCAGCAAAGAGGGGAATTTACCCGGTAAAAGAAAAGCCCCTGACCTAGAGCAGTGACCACTAAACGAGGCTCAGCTTTGTTTTTGAAGAGCCTGCACTTCATTCTCAGAACAAATTTTACCTGGGTCTTGCTGTATTTCCTTTTTCGGATAAAGTAAAGATAATTATCTGAAGGCTGCATTAGCGCGTCATAGACAGGTCATCACTGTATTGTTTATTTAGTGTGTAGTGCTGCCTCCACACTTATGAAGCACTTAGTGGAAACGGTGAACCGACTTGCGCAGTTGTAATGCCTGGGGCGAACGAAATTGTGGATTGAAACGAAAATGTGACGAGAAAACGAAAATGAACAACGAAAATGTGACCTGAAGGTGACCGGAGAAAGCGTAGTTACAGGCCAAATGACATCAGTTGTAGTGGTGCACCCATTGTTTGGGTGTTGCTCCAATAGTTTTTCAGTGATGCATCCCTTGGTTGAGGTGTTGCTCCAGAGTTGTTACTTCGTGGGTCAGCTCATTAGTTCTTGGACGCACCTCGCATTCCAATTTACCAAAGGTGAAGACAATGCTCAGAAGTGTGCCAGTGTTTCAGTCATGAAGTACGCGAATGTGGAACAAGCCCAAAACGTGAATTTAAGTTGCAATCCGACCACACACTATCTACGGCTAAGAAGATGGCTGGCACCGAAAATGCTTGAAGTCGTGTCAAACTTGAAGATGATTTGTAGTTCAAAGTTCAAAATACATATAAGGTTTATATTAGCATGCCCTGCAATTTAACATTTGACATGCTGCCGACCACCACGTTCAGCTTTTACGTTGAATCTGTTCCAGAAAACCTCATTTCGCCCATACGCTGTCCACTGAGCTTCCATTCAGGGAATGTCGTGTGCTAACGCGTAGGCAGAAGATCGAAACAAACTCGTCGTGGCCGAGAACCAGTCACATGCAGCGGGAGGACGACCTTTGCTTCGGCGCAGCTGACGCTGGGATGACTAGGCCCGCTGCAGCGGCCGATTGGACTGTCACCTCCCGTGCTGTGCTGACTGGTTGGCCGTCTGCGACAGTGCTGTCTAACTGCGCGGCTTCCGCCGTGTGTCAATTTCCGCCAGCTGTCAATGTGGTGGCGGGCGCGCTGCCGGTGGGGTGGAGCCGAAGGCCGGCGGGTGGCGTTTGACCGTGGGTGGGGGTGAAGCGGAAGGCCGGCGGGTGGTGTCTGACCGTCGGTGGGGATGGAGCGGAAGGCCGGCGGGTGGCGTCTGACCGTGGGTGGGGGGGGGGTGGGGGGGTCTGACCGTCGGTGGGGATGAAGCGGAAGGCCGGCGGGTGGTGTCTGACCGTCGGTGGGGATGGAGCGGAAGGCCGGCGGGTGGCGTCTGACCGTGGGTGGGGGTGAAGCGGAAGGCCGGCGGGTGGTGTCTGACCGTCGGTGGGGATGGAGCGGAAGGCCGGCGGGTGGCTCTGTGGGGGAGGACGGCGATGGGGGCGGCGGTCTGACCGTCGGTGGGGATGGAGCGGATGGCCGGCGGGTGGCGTCTGACCGTCGGTGGAGGGTGGGATGGCCGGCGGGTGGCGTCTGACCGTGGGTGGGGATGGAGCGGAAGGCCGGCGGGTGGCGTCTGACCGTCGGTGGGGATGGAGCGGAAGGCCGGCGGGTGGCGTCTGACCGTCGGTGGGGATGGAGCGGATGGCCGGCGGGTGGCGTCTGACCGTGGGTGGGGATGGAGCGGATGGCCGGCGGGTGGCGTCTGACCGTGGGTGGGGATAGAGCGGATGGCGGGGGGGGGGGGGCGGTGGGGATGGAGCGGATGGCCGGCGGGTGGCGTCTGACCGTGGGTGGGGATAGAGCGGATGGCGGCGGGTGGCGTCTAGACGGGTGGGGATGGGCTGCCGGCGGGTGGCGTCTGACCGTGGGTGGGGATAGAGCGGATGGCGGGCGGGTGGCGTCTGACCGTCGGTGGGGATGGAGCGGAAGGCCGGCGGGTGGCGTCTAACCGTCGGTGGGGATGGAGCGGATGGCCGGCGGGTGGCGTCTGCCCGTCGGTGGGGGTGGAGCGGATGGCCGGCGGGTGGCGTTGGATCAGTGCTAAAGTATTGTTTTTTCGTTAGGTGTGAGGTGTCGAATTGAGTACAGAAGGATGTTTAAATTCGCCACGGAAGCATGTCGTTTAAAATATCCTTTAAGCGAAATTTTGAGCTAATAGCGTACTCATATGTGTGTTTTTATTTGGGAGATATCCATTATAAGAATACATATATTAATGATAATGATGGCAAATACCATCAACAAATGATATTGAGTAACAGATCACATCATAGGTCTGTACGTCTGTATATCAGATATGTATCTGGTAGCACCCTGAATTGTTGCGAGATGCTTATGCATCACAATCCGTGTTGAGGAGCATAAACATAATATTTATGCAAGATAATCTCTTTAAAAGCGAGGCATGGATACTTGATAAACACATCAAGAACCACGATGTCGATACTTCGTGGGGAGGGATATCTATTAGGTGTTCAGAAAGTGATACATATCATCCTATTTCACCAATAGTTTATAACTGCGTCGGATCGTCAGTGGGGGTGGAACAAAGATTAAGTAAACTTTATGGATAATATGTTTCCCTAGATATCCTATTCAGATGTGACAATCTGATCCGTGCTTAAGCTAGCTTGTTATGTGTGCAGTATAATCCACATGGGTTGACGCACCCTAAAACCCCAGTAATCGATCAGTCAAGTACACTTTATGAAGACAATTCGGGTACAAGATTGGTAAAGATGAAAATTACAACAACAAAAAACATCCCACTGAGTGAGCAAAATTAGAACACTGGCAAAGCGTTGTTGCAAAAAAGTGTTTACGGTTTCAAAGGCGTGGCGATGTGACCGAGCTAGCCGGGTCGCTCCGATTACACGGAGTAGACTCACTCGAGCATCACCCTCGTAATTACCTCGTCATAATCGGTGTGTTTATGGGGGCATCGTTGGATGTTGGCATGGAGCCTCTTTAACACGCGCACTGGAGGGGGGGCGAAATCCGCCCACCCCTCCGATTTTTCGTACATAACTGCAGATTTTACCGGTCGATATACGCGATTTTCTGCGTACCTTCTGAGAAATGCCTGGCGCGTCGTTTAAAGCAAGAAAAATGGAAATCGGGCGGAAAATTTTTCGAGTTAGGGCCTTAAAAGTAAAAAAAATTATCACCGCCAGACCACAAAATTCGGCGCTGATGCGCTTCCCGTATATCCGCAAAAGGGAAGTGTTTTTGGCAACACTAACGACTAGTTTGATGTATATTGATGTGCTATATAGTTACAGGATCATGTTAGGTCACCGAGGTCAAGTCAGGTCAAGTTAATGACAGGTTAATGGAACCAAACTTGGTCAACTGGAATGTTGTCATAAATGCACTACTGTTTCTCATTTGTACTGTTTGTCATTGCGTTTCCATACTTTATTCATGTACTTCACTCCTTTTTTCGCGAAGCCGATTGCGCCGAGCTGCCCGACGGAGCAGTCGGGCGGGCGGCCCGGTTCCGGTAACTGGAACAGGTAACTGACCTGATAAAGTGCTGCTATATAGGTGACCTGAGGTCAAATGTCGGGTCTAGCATCTGTATTGCATTATTAGTAATGTCCAAAACATCATTGATGCCCATTTTCGAGCATTTAAACACAATCACAACGATCCATAACAATGACAAGCCAAGCCACGCAAAACAAGACAATTCTGACAAATGTGACCTCATTTGACCTTGAAGATATTGACCTAAGGTCATTATTTTTGCACACAATAGAGTTCACTACCGTACCCATCCACCCTGCGAATTTTGTTCCTCCAGCTTTATTAGCAGCCGAGATCTTAGGGGGGGGGGAATCCGCCCCCCCCCCGCTCCAGTGCGCGTCATTTTCAGAGGCCCTTCAGGGCTCGTGTTAAACGCTACTTTTTCTAATGCGTACTCTCCAAAGAAGATTGATTTTGTCCCTGAACTTGCATGTCGAAAGCTCCTTTTATTTGATCGCTGCCGTGGCTGCGGAAGACTGCCGATCGCGTCCGACACCGCTCACTCGCTGGCGGGCTCGGTGTCGGCGGCTGGACGTCCGATCGTGCCCGACACCGCTCACTCGCTGGCGGGCTCGGTGTTGTCGGAGGCTGGACGTCCGATCGTGCCCGACACCGCCCACTTGCTGGCGGGCTCGGTGTTGTCGGAGGCTGGACGGCCGATCGTGCCCGACACCGCCCACTCGCTGGCGGGCTCGGTATTGTCGGAGGCTGGACGGCCGATAGGAATCGAATCAGTTGGGCGTACTGTCAACGGCGACGAGACTGGTGGTGGAGGGTGATGAAGCGAAGCCGGCTGAGTGAAGGCGCCGCTCCTCGGAGCCGTCGTGACCGCCGGCGAGCCGGCCTCCAGCGGCGGCGCTGCTATCTCTGATTGAGTCGGCCGTGCCGGTGTCGTCGCCGACTATCAATCGGGCCTCGCCGTCCCGGCTCGCTATGGGCGCTATGTGACCTACGTAGTCGATGCGCCCCTAAACTACAATAACTAACTAACGTCCCGGCTCACCGACCCGCTTCCATACGCGATGAATAATGGCGGCCGGCCAGACAGTGGTTGCATCAGCCCGGTGGTGCTTTCTGGGTGTCGCCTCCGGCACTGGTCTGGCGGCCCAGACAGCTGCCGTTCGGCGTCGGCTCCGGCACTGATCAAACAAGTGTTGCTCGGTGTCGGCTCCGACATTGGCCCGGCAAATACAGTTCGGCGCCGGCTCTGGCACTGACCAGACAAGTATTGCTCGGTGTCGGCTCCGACATTGGCCCGGCAAATACAGTTCGGTGTCGGCTCCGGCACTGATCAGACAAGTGTTGCTCGGTGTCGGCTCCGACATTGGCCCGACAAATACAGTTCGGCGCCGGCTCCGACACTGGCTCGTCAGATGTCTCTGGGTGTCGGCTCCGACACTGGCCCATCAGATCTCTATAGGTGTGGCCACTGGTCCGCTGGGTGTCTGCCCCGACAGGCACTGCTGTTCTCACCCATGATATATTTATATCTTGGATATATTTATATCTTGGTATATTTACATGTTGCTGTCGCGTTTCCGACCGTTCGCCGCCTATTCAGGATCAATCCAACACTTGGCTGATGGCCGTATAGGTGGCAGCACTGTCGTGTGGGAGTCCGAGGTGCCGGTGCTGGTTACTTCGCCAGCAGTGTTTACGGGGACATCGGCTGTGTTAGATTCGCAGTTACCAGTTGACCGCATGGAACGATTGATGTGTCCGGACGGGCGTACGTTCGAGGGTTCTTGTGGTCCGGGTATACGTTCGAGAGCCACTATGGTCCGGTGGTACGTTCGAGGGCTCGTGTGGTCCGGGCCTATTCAATCACCACGGTGTGTGTGTTGGGCAGTGTCACCTCTCGCCGGTCGGACTGCTCGTCGGGCTTCAAATTCATCTCAATTTGAGCATCAGATACAAATAAGAATTGTTCGATTTTGTCACGAAGGAGGCAAACAAATAATCGAGTATTATGCATACGACCCGAGAAAATTGCACGTTGATTTCAGGCCTGCAAATGTGCCCGGCAGACCTATGTAGACCTGACACTGAAGACCATTAATTTTGGTTGCGTTTTTACTTCACGAATTCTTCGCCGAAATTAGCATGGGGCAGTCAAGATGTCAATGGGAAGCAAACGTAGAATGTAATATAATTGTAAAAATTGAGTGTTGTCTTCCACTTCAATTCCCGAATTTGGGCTGGTCGGCAGCCTTGCCGGAAGTCCGGCCGGCAGTCTATCACCAGCGGTCCGATCGGCCGTCTCTCGCCAGTAGTCTAATTGGCAATCTGGCCGACAGTCTTTCACCAGCAGTCTGGTCGGCAGTCTCACCAGCAGTCTGATGGACATTCTCGCCAGCGGTCCTGTCTGCAGTGTGGCCAGCAGTCCGGCCGGCAGTTTGGACAGTTTCTCGCCAGCAGTCCGGCCGGCAGTTTGGACAGTTTCTCGCCAGCGGTCCCGCCAGCAGTCCGGCCGGCAGTTTCTCGCCAACAGTCCGGCGGACAGTTTCTCGTCAGCAGTCCGGCCGGCAGTTTCTGGCCAGCGGTCCTGTCTGCAGTCTGGCCAGCAGTCCGGCCGGCAGTTTCTCGCCAACAGTCCGGCCGGTAGTTTCTCGCCAGCGGTCCGACCGGCAGTTCCTCGCCAGCAGTCCGGCGGACAGTTTCTCGCCAGCGGTCCGGCCGGCAGTTCCTCGCTAACAGTTCTGCCGGTCGGCCGCCTCATTGTGTTAATGCCCGAGCGTCTGCACCATATGCACCACAGATGGCGGTGCCGCCCGGGCAGGGACGCGTCGGCAGCGAATTAGCTAATGCAGCCGCTGCGGACACGGTGTCTCCTGTGCTGCACCGCCGCGTAATGGCAAGCGCAACGGATGTATTTTTTTTAGCCGTGCTCACATCTAGATGATTGCGGTTCGAGTTTTTGATTGCTGGTGTAGCTGCTTGTCGCCACCGGTGGCGGTTTGTGGCTGTGTCATCTCCGTGACGGGAGCGTTCCTGACGGTGACGCCTGTTCCGTTGCGTCGCTGGCGTCGATATCATGGTGGTGCCCGCGTTTGGTCGTGACTGACTGAACATGCAGTGTGTGTGTGTGTGTGTGTTTCGGCATGTGCAGAGCCTTCAGGCGGTGTAGATGGTGCCAGCTGTCTGGTGAGGGAGGAGCATATGGTACCGACCGGTGACCTGACCTCTCACTAACGAGACGGTCTCACCCCGTCGGTCTGGGGCGTCTATCGGTGGCGGCAGCTGGCAAACCGGCCGGCTCGGTTCGCCGCCCTGCCGCGCCGCTGCGTGTGCCAGCTTGGTGCTGTGGTGCCAGTCACTCTCAGCTTGGCGCTGTGGTGCCAGTCACTTCCAGCCTAGTGTTGTGGTGCCAGTCACTCCCAGCCTGACACTGTGGTGCCGGTCACTCCCAGCCTGACACTGTGGTGCCAGTCACTCCCAGCCTGACACTGTGGTGCCGGTCACTCCCAGCCCGACACTGTGGTGCCAGTCACTCCCAGCCTGACGCTGTGGTGCCAGTTACTCCCAGCCTAGTGTTGTGGTGCCAGTCACTCCCAGCCTGGCGCTGTAGTGCCAGTCACTCCCAGCCTAGTGTTGTGGTGCCAGTCACTCCCAGCCTGACACTGGTGCCAGTCACTCCCAGCCTAGTGTTGTGGTGCCAGTCACTCCCAGCCTGGCGCTGTAGTGCCAGTCACTCCCAGCCTAGTGTTGTGGTGCCAGTCACTCCCAGCCTGACACTGGTGCCAGTCACTCCCAGCCTAGTGTTGTGGTGCCAGTCACTCCCAGCCTGGTGTTGTGGTGCCAGTCACTCACAGCCTAGTGTTGTGGTGCCAGTCACTTCCAGCCTGACACTGTGGTGCCAGTGGGGGACGAGTGGTCTAGGGGTAAGATGCTCGTCTCACAATCGAAATATTGTGGGTTTGAGTCTCACCTGTCGCTACTCTTCGCCCGCGACCAATCGGCGTGAGAGATTGTCGACGCTATATGACTCAACGGTCGACGTGTCGTAAAAACCAATAGCCAACCTGTGGTGCCAGTCACTCCCAGCCTGGCGCTGTGGTGCCAGCCGACGGCCGCCGGATGCCCACTAAGCCCGTTACGTCCGCCACTGTTGGCTGATGGATTCGCGCCTGATGGCTAGCGCTGATCTGTAACGCGGTCGGCGATATGACCGCGCAACTACGGAACGGACCACTTGAGCCAGCTGTGTCGCATTGGGCCGTGTGTGTGAGTATGTGTGTGTGTACGTAATGGCGCTCAGTTGGCTGACAAACACGCCTGGGGGCATTCACACGAGCGGCGGCTTGTGTGGGATGTCTGTGGCCTGTATGACCCGCGTGGCCTGCCCACGTGGTCTCTGCTCTGCCCGTGTGGCCTGTTCGTGAGGCTTGTGTGGACTGCCCGTGTGGTCTGCGTAACCTGCCAGTGTGGTCCGTGTGGCCTGCCGGTGTTGCCTGTTCGTGCAGTCTGTGTGGCCTGCTCGTGTGGTTTGTGTGGCCTGCTCGTGCGGTCTGTATGGCCTGCCCGTGTGGTCTGTATGGCCTGTCCGTATGGCCTGTCCGTGTGGTCTGTGTTGCATGATACGTATGTGTGTGTTTGAGCGAGCCACACACATGATATGTGAGGCTTGCTCGTGTGGTCTTCTGTGTGGCCTGTCCGTGTGGTCTGTGTGGCCTGCCAGTGTGGTTTGTGTGGCCTGCTCGTACGGCCTGTATGGCCTTCCCGTGTGGTCTGTATGACCTGCTCGTGTGGCCTGTCCGTGTGGTCTGTGTGGCATGATACGTGTGTGTGAGCAGGCCACACACGTGATGTGTGGCCTGCTCGTTTGGTCTGTGTGGTCTGTGTGGCCTGCTCGTGCGGTCTGTGTGGCATGATACGTGTGTGTGAGCAGGCCACACACATGATGTGTGGCCCGCTCGTATGGTCTGTGTGGCCTGCTCGTGCGGTCTGTGTGCGGGCTTTGGTGCGCGACTGGCGTGTCTGCCGCCGCGACGTGACCCTGGCGCCGGCCGAGTCGTAGGCGATGGCTCACAGTGTTCGGAGGTCAATCTGGCCGTGGCACGCGGTACGGCGAGACCTATGGCGTGTTGCATGATCTCGCTGTCGGCACACACCTAACTAAGCCACAATAATCAGCCAGCGACACCTAACGGAGTCGTTGAGTAGACTCGGCGGGCCGGTCTCGGAGCACGGTGTCTAAATGTATTACCAGATGGGCGTCGGATGCCAATAATAATCTTAGATCTCTACTATGGTGATGCATATATATAGGAATACTTTTAGATTCCACAATAAATAAATTTACAACTCTACAATGCAATTTCAAATACGAATGTAAAAAGATAGCAGCAGTAAAGGCCCGAAAGTAAAGATAATTTATATTAATGTATTATGTTAACCGTAAGCATGATTGCATCGCGGTAGGAAATCGGGACGGAGATAGAAAGTAAACAAGCGCCTTCGGCACTTGCTCCGCTGCGTTAAGCGAAAAATTTGATGTTGGTTTCATGTGAATCGGTCTAATGGTTCGGCGGTTATGCCCATTTTAACGTAACGCTGATACATTTCCGTGCTCCCAAATATTTTTATCTAAAAAATATCTCCCGCGGAGGTGTCGCCGCCGCAAAAGCGCGCGCTGGCATATTTTTTTCGACTGCTCGCTGAACATCGTGGGAATCGGTGGTCAGGCGGCTCACGTGTTCAAGCGCAAATTGACGGCGAAAAATGTCGTCTGGTAGCGGTTGCGGGCATCGACGATTACAACCAAACTATTCGCGATGGGGAAATCCGGAGGAACCGTGGGCATCACAAAGAGTGGGGCTATCCGCGCATACAACTTTTTCCGCATTCGACAGTGGAAAGCGGAGCCACTTTCACGGACCGAAACACGTGCAGCCCGTGTGACGATGACGGCGCCCGCACACACTGCAGCCCATGATAGTCAATGGGAAAAGGGTAGCCGGTACATCCGTCCAGGTGGTGAACGTGACTGCAAGTCGCCAAGTTGAGCCGTTTCCGACAACCAGACCCAATCGTGAAAAATGCTGAAAAACGTCATTTCCGCTTTTCACACCCCCCTCGCGTGCGCGTGACGTGTGACCCGGGAACGGTTGACATGGCGATGTTGGCAATGTCGTGGCAACGCTAAGGTGTTGGTTTGGTGTCGATCGGTCCATTGGTTGTCGAGATATGGCGCTCTGAATCGGGTCGATCGGGAGCGCTAAAATTAGTGAAAAAAAATCCCGGTTTTACATGCCATTCCTATGGGCAGCCGATGGTCCTCTCAGGACCCCCGTGACGCTCACGCGCAGCACGTTGACCCGATCGTGAGAACATTTTGTTCCGTGGATAGCCAACATTTGGGGCTTTCACGTGATGTCAGCCATATTTCGTTACCTGTGTTGTGAGCCGTGCCAGGCGCCAATATGCGCCGGTTTCGGTCTGTGTCGGGAGTATTGCGAATCCCATGTTAAACCAATGAGGGGGTCGTACCAACTTTGAGCACGTGCCACATGCCCGACTTCCACCCCACGACAATGAAAGTCGGCACAGCACATCATACATCGATTGTCTGTCGGCTGTGAAAATTTAAAGTACGTGCGGCTCATAGTCTGACCTACACACGACGGCAATCGACGCAATAACAAAAGACGACAGACAAACAAACAAACAAACAAACAAACTTTTTACTCAAATAGTATATTAGAGAAGAGAAGATGTTATGGAGTATGTCAGCGTTTGTCTCGCTTAGTGTGGTTTTGCATTTCTATGTCGAATTTGGACACACTGTCCTGTTGAAACACTGTCTTGTGGACACATCCGTCTGCCTCACACCGTCGTGATCACAAGCTGTGTTAGATGTGCGCGACTCCAGTGTTCGCTTCGATATGTTTGGTAGCATGACTGCTGTGATGTAGCCGCGATCTTCCTAGTGATGACAGTGTAACCTCCCGTATCATGTCAGTGCTACCCCCGTGAAATACCAGTGTCAACTCCCGTGGGATTGCAGTGTCACCTCCCGTGCGATGTCAGTGGCACATCATGTGTGATGTCAGCGTCACCTCCCTTGTGATGTTAGTACCACCTCATGCATGATGTCAGTGTCATCTCCATGTCATGTGTGTACTCGTGGATGGAGTGTCACCTCACACGTGTTGTGGTCACCCCCGTGCGTTTGGTGTGATGTCAGCGTCACCCTTGTGATGTTAGTACCACCTGATGCGTGATGTCAGTGTCATCTCCCGTGTCATGTCAGTGTCACTTCTCGTGAGATGGCAGTGTCACCTCACACGTGTTGTCAGTGTCACCTCCCGTGCGATGTCAGTGGCACATCATGTGTGATGTCAGCGTCACCTCCCTTGTGATGTTAGTACCACCTCATGCATGATGTCAGTGTCATCTCCCGTGTCATGTCAGTGTCACTTCTCGTGAGATGGCAGTGTCACCTCACACGTGTTGTCAGTGTCACCTCCCGTGCGATGTCAGTGGCACATCATGTGTGATGTCAGCGTCACCTCCCTTGTGATGTTAGTACCACCTGATGCGTGATGTCAGTGTCATCTCCCGTGTCATGTCAGTGTCACCTCTCGTGAGATGGCAGTCGCCACCCATGTGATGTTAGTGCCACCTCACGCGTATTGTCTGTCACCTCATGCGTGATATTAGTATCACCTCCCGTACGACATCGGTGGCACCGCATGCGTGATGCCGATGTCACCTCCCGTACGATGTCATGTCAGTGACACCTCATGCGTGATATCGGTGTCACCTGCCGTGCGATGGCATGTCAGTGACACCTCATGCGTGATGCCGATGTCACCTCCCGTACGATGTCATGTCAGTGACACCTCATGCGTGATATCGGTGTCACCTGCCGTACGATGTCATGTCAGTGACACCTCATGCGTGATATCGGTGTCACCTCCCGTGAGATGTTTGTGTCACCTGGCGTGAGATGTTAATGTCACCTCACGTGAGGTGTCAGTGATGCATCACATAAGATGTTAGTGTGAACTTTGTGGTGTCGCCTCAAGTGATTTCAATATATCATTATATGATGTGATTGTGACCTGTCTGTATTACCTTATCTATGTCTATGTTCTATGCTATTTTCCTTGTGATGCTGAAGTCATTGCACTGGCTGTGAGGCTTGCAGTGGGTGTGAGGCTTCAATTAAGACGTCTTCTTTCGTAATCGTGTATCATATGCTGTTGTCTGAATAGGCTCAGCATGACCTGTGGCGTGACCTGGTGTGCCGTCCCAGTAGCGATACATTTTTTCGTGAAATAGGGTTTAACATACCACTTCCTGAACGCTCAATAGATACGTTATGGGCTCAAGATTGAGCTTCAAGGACTTGAAAGGGTTTGAACGGCATCATTTTCATGGCGAATTTTTGACATCATACTGCACCCACTTCTACATCTCACACCTAACGAAGAACATTATTTTAACATTGTGCCGTCCTGTGACCTGCTGCGGCCTGCAGGGACACGGCGGGCCAGGAGCGGTTCCGCACCATCACGACAGCCTACTACCGCGGCGCCATGGGCATCCTGCTCGTGTACGACATCACCAGCGACAAGTCGTTCGACAACATCAAAAACTGGATCCGCAACATTGAGGAGCACGCGTCGGCGGACGTCGAGAAGATGATCCTGGGCAACAAATGCGACATGAACGACAAGCGTCAGGTGAGCACTGCTGACCGGTGGATCGGGGACTGAGAGAGCTTCACAGAGACTGTCGCATTCCCAGCAGGTCGCCCGGCCGTCAGCAGCGGCAGCCCGTCTGGCTGGGCTGTGGACGCCCCGGGATACGCTGGCCGGGCGACCGCCGGTCGTGGAGTACGTGGACTGATCGGGGACTGAGAGAGCTTCACAGAGACTGTCGCATTCCCAGCAGGTCGCCTGGCCGTCAGCAGCGGCAGCCCGTCTGGCTGGGCTGTGGACGCCCCGGGATACGCTGGCCGGGCGACCGCCGGTCGTGGAGTACGTGGACTGATCGGGGACTGAGAGAGCTTCACAGAGACTGTCGCATTCCCAGCAGGTCGCCCGGCCGTCAGCAGCGGCAGCCCGTCTGGCTGGGCTGTGGACGCCCCGGGATACGCTGGGGGGCGACCGCCGGTCGTGGCGTACGTGGACTGATCGGGGACTGAGAGAGTTAGACTGCGCATTCCCAGCAGGTCGCCCGGCCGTAGCAGCGGCAGCCCGTCGGCGGGTGTGGACGATACGTGGCCGGCGACCGCCGGTCGTGGAGTACGTGGACTGATCGGGGACTGAGAGAGCTTCACAGAGACTGTCGCATTCCCAGCAGGTCGCCCGGCCGTCAGCAGCGGCAGCCCGTCTGGCTGGGCTGTGGACGCCCCGGGATACGCTGGCGGGCGACCGCCGGTCGTGGAGTACGTGCCCGACGGGTTTGTTCGGGTTATCGCATGGTTGACAGCGTTTGTGTAGAGTTGTGGTTGTGCCATGTGTATGATGCGGCAGGCTTAAGATGGTACGTCAATTGGAGTACGCTGCGAGTATAGTAAAGCGCGGAGAGGGATCGGATCTGACGGAGGCGGCGAGAGTAAAATCGGGCGGTGACGAGACTGACAGTGGGTGGTGGACGGTGACGGGAGGGAGGGGGGGGGGACGGTGACGGTGACGGGGGTGGTGGTGGACGGTGACGGGGCTGGTGGTGGACAGTGACGGAACTAGTGGTGGATGGAGTGAACTGGCAATGGACGGCGACGAAATTGGTGGTAGACGGTGACGGAACTAACAGTGGACGGCAGCGAGACTTATGGTGGACCGTGGACGGTGACTGAATTGGTGGTGCATGGTGAGGATACTTGCGATGGACAGTTACTGAATTGGTGGCGGACAGTGAAGTGACTGACGGTGGACGGTGAGGGGCTGGCGCGGCAGCGTTGGCGTCGGCCGGCGACCCTCAGACGCTACCGTCACCGGCTAAGCACACTCCTGGGACTGTGCTCGACTAGGTCGTTGAGAAGTCGTCGTTAACCAGCCCGGTGTGGCTCGGCCGCCCCGAATGACTACCGCACGGCAGTGCACTGCGATAATTAGCTGCTCTCGCCGACCATACCGCGCCCCAGTTCCGGGAGCCTGTCGCACACCGGACAACAGTGTATGGCCGCAACGTGCCGCCGTCCGCGGAGCAGGCGCGCCGCCGCTGCCCCCGGGCAGTCTGCGCCGCCGCGCCGCCAACTTACCCGTCTCGCCGCCAGGTGTCGAGAGATCGAGGTGAACAGCTGGCCAACGAGTACGGCATCAAGTTCCTGGAGACGTCGGCCAAGTCGTCCATCAACGTGGAGGAGGCCTTCTTCACACTGGCGCGAGATATCAAATCCAAAATGGAGAAGAAACTGGTGAGTGCTCGCGTACAGACCTGGCTGTAGTTAGTTGGTTCGTGGCAGGGCAGCATGGTGACGTGATGACATGATGGCTGACGGTCGCATGAAGCTTCTGGCTTAATGGATGCCAAATGACATCATATGCCAAACTGTGGGTAGTGGTGAGCTAGGGAAAGGTCTTGGCAGCTCAATTCCATACATTACAAATATAGTTGATGTTGAATACCACCTTCAAATACATGGAGGAATACCTAGACATAATGCAGCCTCCGAAGTATGGAATTTCAGCAAGATCTTGCTGTAGTTCTCATCTCAACACTAGTTGAGACTCAACTCAACTCAATACTCAACACAGTTCTCGTCTGAACACTCAACAACTTGTTTCCGGGGCGTAACAACTGAGTCAGTCCGGTCCGGACTCGCACTCGTATGGCAGCGACAGACACAAGCATACGTGGCGGCGTCACACACATACTGCCGGGACTTAACAGCCGAGTTCGTCCGCTCCAGACTCGCACCAATATGGCAGCGACACAGAAACATATGTGGTAGCATCACACACATACTGCACTATCTCTTGACGGTGAGCAGACACGCCAATAGACCGCTGTGACGTCGCCTTTCGCACCTCTGCCGCGAGGTACATCTCAGCCAGACAATTTGATAGCTGGTTTGCTTACGGCTCTCAAGTTCCCCTGAAGTTAGGTCGGGATGTAAGACAAAACTTAATGATTGAAGTAGAAACGATCAAGTTTAATTCGTGATATCAGGTGATTGTAGATGCAGCTGAGCATGCAGGCAAAATTTGAGCAGGCCGGTCTATTTGCTCGCCTTAGCTCGAGGAAGGTACTGCTGATGCACAAGAAGAGCAAGGTGTCAACCCAGCGTTGTGACGCTGGTGTGCGTTTCGGTCCCGACCTAGGCGAACATTCCGCGTCTGCCGCCAGCTGCTTATCGGGCGAATTCATGTCCGGTCTCCAACCTATAATGAAAACGTCTCGCATGCGACACGTAGGTGGCTGACATTGTGAAGGACTGCAGAACGGCCGCCGGGGATGCAGGATAGGACTTGGTGTAGTCGACTGCTGCTGAAATCAGCGAAACAGTGCAGCCCTGATCTTGTTTATATTTTATTCATCCCGTAAATGCTATCTCAATTCAATTTTCCATCGTTAACCGTGGGCTTACTGCTCTACTTGGTTTCAGCTCCAATTTCATAGTCCAATTTCGTGATGGCTGACAGACAGTTGCTCCTATCAACTTCCTTGGCGAGTGTGCTGGGGATGTCGTGACCGGCATCCGTACAAACAAATTAGCGCCGCCAGTGCCACCGGCGCGCCATTTTCCCTGGCGTCGTTAAGATAGCATGATTAGTCATCTCGCGGCGGGAAGACCTACTCCAGCCCACTTGTTTGATTATGAGTGGCGTGCCCACCAGCAAATGATGGTTTGTCTGCCCCATCGCCTGGCGCACTGCCTGCCCAACGAAGTGACGGCGAAACGGACATTGCTGCGTGTCGGCATTTGAAGTGTGTTCGTTTCTTGTATCTCAGTTTTGGCTCGGCATGTCTTTTTAGCTTTGTTAGTTATTGGCGCTTTCTGGTGCGTCCACTGTGGGGTCATTTTGCGCCCACTTATAAGACGTCTGCAGCGCTTTGTTCCGTTGAATTGGTGTAGTTAGTATCGTGAAACAGAACGCATACTGAGGTTCAGTAATGCAGAACTCTCACCGACCTTTAACTCTCGCCGGGCTGGGGTGTTCTCTAGAGCCCCCTCCCCTCGGGTTTTCTGTGATAGCAGCCGAATGAGTAGATGCGGAGACAACATTTTAAATAGTAGGTTCAGGTCATCAAAGGCCATTCACTTGGCATTGACTTGAAGGGTCAAGGTGACTGATGTTAAAAAATCTCCAAGGTGCCGCCATTCGGAGAAGCTGCAACATATAAGCGCCAAGTCCAGACCATGCTCTCCGTTGATCAAGACCTCCCATCTGGGAGTAAGTTTAATTAAGATCAAGGTCAATGACCTGAGATCAGGCAAATTCCAGTGTTTCTTCTACCTTATTCAGGCCAATTCCAGTGTTTTTCTACCGTATTACCAGTGGAAGATTCAATTTGGGAACACTTTATGCCGAAAATGATAAAGAGTATGTATTAAGCATTCTGGGTTAGGTTATGCATCACGTAATACTTGGCATGCATAGCATAGCCTCGGTGAGAAAAGGCTTCCCAGCGGCGCGCCATGTCAGTAAACCGCGGTCCTTCTAGAGACGACTCTGTATGTTCCTGACCGCCACGTCTTTGAGGAGGTCTGGGTGCTTCTTCAGTGTAGAAGCTGTTGCAGCAGGATCAGATTCACGCTTCAGGATGTTGTCTGTCCCTGGTGAAGACTGCCAAACAGCACCAGAGCCGAGTTTCCTCTTCGGTATGACGCCGGGTGGTAATGACACCACTGCGTGTTTGAGGTGGTAGATGGCTTGTCTTGATACCATTACTTGCGCGGCTACACGTATCACAAACTTCCATAGTTATAATAGGATTAAAACACGGGATTTGTCTCGTATTGTGAGCTTCTTCCGACCCATTCAGTTCAGACTGCGTGGAGTTATAGGCTCTCATAGTGGGACATTGTTAAAATAATGGTTTCTCGTTAGGTGTGAGATGTCGAAACGAGTGGAGCAGGATGTCGAAATCGCCATGGAAATAATGTGAGTTCAAGTACTTGTTAAGTCCTTTAAGCCCAGTTGAGGACATTTGAAGACATATGGATGCATCCCTTTTGCATGTTTTGAGAGCTACCTAATTTGTGGATATCGATATCAACGATAACGATACAAATACCTATGCTATAAACCAGTAATGTATAACATTGCATATCATATGTAATCCCTTTACTTGGAATTGCGCCACGGGATGATCGGTATCACGATCCCGGATCCGTTATGGTGAGCATAAGTATAATACTTATAAATAGGATACTGTTAGAAACAAGGCATGAAGACTGCAATCACGCACCAAGAAGCACGAGGTTTATACATCTTTGGGAAGGATGTCGATTCAGTGTTCAGTAAGTGGTATATTCCACCCTATTTCACGAAAGATGTATCACTGTAGTTGGAGCACGAGTGGAAAATGCTGGGCGGCCGAGAGACGTATTATAGCTCCTTTCTAAATGAAGCATGAGGTTTTCTGGTGCGAGATGTGGTGGCTGGCGGCTGGGGGCGAAGCACGAGGCGGAAGCGTGATCGCACGTTCCTCTCACTTGTTGCTCGCCAACGCAATTTATAACTTGACACGGAATGTCGTGTAATTTTTCATTTGCGCCAAGATGTAGTCGTTTCTTTTGCGGCCACTGCACATTCATCTATGTTAATTCTTGAAAATATATGTCCAAAGATACAAACTCCATTTTTGACCATTTCCATGCGTTTCAAGTCCAGGTCCGTATATTAACCAGATATCACCTCTGGTCATCTCATCAGTCAAAATGCAAATGGAAGGTATGCTTTGGGCTCTCCATGACCAGAGCTTTCAAACGGTGTTTTGCATTTTACCCTAGCACACGCAGATCAGAAGTTAGGGGGAAGCTTTCAAGAGCCCCTCTCAATCGAAAGGTTGTGGGTTCAAGTCTCACCTGTCGCTACTCTTTGCCCGCGACCAATCGGCGTGAGAGATTGGCGACGCTATATGACTCAACGGTCGACGTGTCGTAAAACCAATAACCAACCAACCAATCAAGAGCCCCTCCCCCGGCCCGGCGAAGGTAGATTCCTCTGCCGGTCCGGCGAGGGTTAATGTGTCGACTTTTGAAATCGAGCTTTGAAAGCACCAACCCACCATCAGCATTTTTGGACCATGTCTGCTGTGTCAATGTCTGAGATTGACTGCGCTGAAAGGAAAACAAACCATCAGCTTTGCCATTTTTTGCCTGCGTTTGTGGTGTGGATATCCGAGCAGAACTGACCCACTAAAAAAGTTGCTTGGCGGCCGATGCTGCCGTCGATAGCGGGCCAGATCTGGATCGAGATCCCGGGTTGGAGGCCGTGTCTGCCTATCCCAGACGAGACTCGGGCCGGAGGCGCCACGACCGCCTGGAGCAGGCCAAGTCTACGTCGATGAGGACGCGAGGAGTGACGATGCCGTTCCGCCCGAAGAGGCCGATCGATGTTGCTCTGCGAATGAGGAGGATGACGGTTTTTCTCCTGCTCCTGCTGAGTCAGGGGCAGGAGTGATGGCTGTGTCGGTCCAGCAAGTGAGAGGCAGCAGTGGCTGTGCGGTCCCGCCCGATAGTGCGGGACCGAAGTGACGGCGTTACAGCCCGACCTACGACCGCATGTGTTTACAGTGACGGGTGACACCAGGTAGGGTTGGGCACCACGGTTGTACGATGTGCGCTGTGTAGGGCCCTGTCGCCAGGTCGGCGGTTATGCCCACACAGCTTGGACTGCAGTGGTCGGCATCGCCAACTGATGGGCGGCCATTGAACCGGCTGGGGCGCTGTCTACGATGTGTGGCTGTACTCCTGGTCGCGTTGGCACCAATGTCTGGCTGTACTCCTGGTTGCGTTGGCACCAATGTCTGTCTGTACTCCTGGCCACGTTGGCACCAATGACGATGTGTAGGACAGACTCAAATCAGAATATTGCCGTAACAACGCGCCTGGCCGTGCCGGCTGTACCGGTTGAGTCTGTCCTCAGTAGACGCGCATTACTAGGTCGCGATCAAGCATGACTGTGATGCTGATATGCCAAATAAGGACTCTTGAACCATCTGTCGGTGAGTACAAAATGAATGTTGAAGATATCACTGCGCGGTAATACTCTTAAGCCAATATGATACGCGGCGATCGATGTCCGTTTGCAGTGCGTTGCTATGACAACCACTTGCAGGTAGGCCAAGCGCAGCGATCACGTTATCGATCTTCGTATTGGTGATGATATCGAAGTGCAGCCACTTCGCCGTCTAATGGTGTACCAATATTATGTCCACTACACTGCAAACTAGTCCAGTCACGTCCACCGATTTTGTTACTAATCCGGGGAGTGTCTGGTGTCAAATCAGCATAGCACCTGGACATGGCTGTAAATACTAATATGCATCCTGAGTTTTTCCATCCATAACATCATGCTCTGCTGCAGAAAACCCACTCGTTTCGACACATTTGTAGCGTGAATAATGCCGCCAAATCCTTGTGCTCTGCTCTATCTTAGATATTTCAACCTGAACTAAAATTAAGGCACTGAACTACTGAGAAATGAACGTCATAGCTTCGGCTGCAAAAGAAAAGACAAGGAAAGAAATTAAGCCTTCATCATATTCCGAAGGTTCAATAATAATAATATGCATGCCGTATTCCGAAAGGTATGCGCTTCAAATTATGAAGCTGAAGAAGTACTTGCAGGATCGCAGGTGGATCGACATGACCGGCTCACTGCTGCCCGTTTTGCTGCTGCCAACCGGACTGCTGTCTGTTTCACTGCTGCCTGTCTGTCTCACTGTTGCCTGTCTGCCTTACTGTTTTCTGTCCTTTTTCAACGCTGTCTTTTTTCAAGCCTTTTTGAATGCTGACCAAATCGCGTCCGACAGCGGCCGGCGAAATATCCAGTCCGATTATATGGTATCTTTCCACTCTGTGTGCGATCACGTCCGACTGTGTGAGGTGGAGTTTTCTGTGGTGCCCGCACCGTGACGGCCGCCTGCCCTGTTGCAGGAGTCGTCCAATCAGGCCAAGACGTCCCACCAGCTGCGAGACGAGGCGCCTAAGAAGAACTTCACAAGCTGGTTGTCTCGCTGTTCGATTCTTTGATAGGTATATTTAGGTACACACATACTGATACACATACAGAGAGCGAGCGAGCGAGAGAGAGAGAGAGAGGGCGGCGCACAGTTACATGGGCGGTGTGGGCACCGTCGGCTGCACCATGCACCGACTGCCAGCAATACAGCAGCACCCACGCCACGCGGTGTGACGCCGGCGGGCCAGCCGCCCCACCGGCCCACATGGGCATTCCCAGCGGCGCTCGGACGCAGCCGCCTCTTAGACGCTTGCCGGCCCGCCCTCGTGATACACGCGCCGGTCCGCCGACCGGCCCGCTTCTTCAGGCTTTACGTGTTACTCCTTCCGGCTCCGGACGTTGGCACGATGGGGAGGCGGCGTGAGCATAATGACTGCGGTCGCGGAGGGGACCCCGCCTGCTTATCACCCGGACGGCCGTCCCGCAACCGCTTTGTAAGTTTATATTCCCCCCAGTTAGGCGCGATTAGTGTTACGTTTGTACGCGGCGCGGCCGCCGCTGTCTCGGCGCTGTGGGATATGTGTATGGCTGACGCGGGTCTCTGTGCGCTGAGCGGCCTGAGCTGTGCCACCGGGAGGCGGTTCCCTCGTGTCTGGCCACGCCCATCTCTGGGATGCCTGAGCGGGGCGGCGCCTGCTGACGAAATTGTGCTCCCGCGATGCGCTGCGTAGCGGCGATATTCCGCCCACAGAAATTGGATTTTACGAGAGATCATTTGCGACTTGTTTAGTTATTTTTTGCATTTTCGTGGATAGGACCAGTATATAATTTAATATAATTGCAATGCAATTGTTCTCGTTTGCTCTGCTGGATTCCCGATGTAATAGAAGCATAAGTGTGCATTGCGCAGTAGCCAGGGGACCATTGGAGCAATGGAAAAGAACAACCAGCATCACACAAGCGTATCAAATTTTGAACATTGTTGAGAATTGGAGGCGCGCCCCGATGCAATTACTACTCGAAATACATTTATACAAATATGAAGTATCGAGTAATCTACAGAGCAGCGGTGAGGGCTGTGGAGGGAGGGAGGCCTATCTACGGTCGTGGAGGGAGGGTTGATTATTGTTTAAACGTTACTGAGTGTTCTTTGCTATTCAGAGTAATTTGCTGCATTTACAAAGGAAAAAGTGTTGCGGAAGGCATGTGAATAAGTACAGGTGAAGCAAAGCACGTGGCGAGACAGATATGTGTCACGAATCTGTTGTAATTGTTCTCCAAAGGATTTTGATCGAATACAATAAAAGCAGTACACATAAGAAAAATATTATATGAACATCTTGTAGTTAATGAATTATTATTCAGTTATGCATTTCAGGTAGTATACTTTATATTTAATTATGCACTTTGACCTCGTGTTGTACTGCCTGAACTCGCGCTTATGAACTGAGCGTATCCCACGGTCACATATTGATAACTATGGCAGGGATGCTGTTGTACATGTTAAACGATAGATCTATTGCTTATTATTGCATTGCAAGGCTACAATGGGGTAGGACTTGTTTCGGATTGCTTTGCTTTGCGCTAGTCTGTGGCAGTTGGTACTTCACACCTGCGCGGAACACGTACATGACAGGATGTTGACCTCGTCACATGGATGGTGTCCGGTGCAGTTATGCTATGTTGTCCCAAGTTATGTTTCCTCCCGCTGTGAAGGGAATACACGGGAATAGTTGTCCGTTGCCACTGCTGCGGTATCGATCCGGCTGCCTTGGGTCTCGTCTTTCCATCTCGCCCTACTGGGCACTGTCCTGGTGTCGCCAGCCTCATCTCGACATGTTCTGCCCTACTGCTCCCGCTCCCCGGGCGCTGTTGTCACTCGGTACTGTCCTGGTGTCGCCAGCCTCATCTCGACATGTTCTGCCCTTCTGCTCCCGCTCCCCGGGCGCTGTTGTCACTCGGTACTGTCCTGGTGTCGCCAGCCTCATCTCGACATGTTCTGCCCTTCTGCTCCCGCTCCCCGGGCGCTGTTGTCACTCGGTACTGTCCTGGTGTCGCCAGCCTCATCTCGACATGTTCTGCCCTTCTGCTCCCGCTCCCCGGGCGCTGTTGTCACTCGGTACTGTCCTGGTGTCGCCAGCCTCATCTCGACATGTTCTGCCCTTCTGCTCCCGCTCCCCGGGCGCTGTTGTCACTCGGTACTGTCCTGGTGTCGCCAGCCTCATCTCGACATGTTCTGCCCTACTGCTCCCGCTCCCCGGGCGCTGTTGTCACTCGGTACTGTCCTGGTGTCGCCAGCCTCATCTCGACATGTTCTGCCCTTCTGCTCCCAGTCCCCGGGGCGCTGCTGTGATTCGCCAACCAGAGGCCCAGTTTCCTTTCTTCCGGTACCCAGTTGGTAGCGAGCGGCACCATCCGATTTTTCATATCCCGTACAAGGTAGTATTTCGTGGATACTTGGCCATCCCATTTCAGGCCCTGACATACCACCAACGCTGCTGCTCCGCTATGCTTACCTTGGCCATTGCCGCAATATTATTGTCATTGTCGCCTTCCACTGTCGTGATATTGGTTCTGCTATTTATTGCGTTTGGTGTCCTGCAGTATTGCGATATTGGTTCTGCTATTATGCTTACGCTGTTCTGCCGTCCAGTGCTGTAACATTTGTACTGTTAATGTGTCAGCTCTGCTGCCACTGTCCAGTATCGTGACATTGGTACTGTTAATGTATCAGCTCTGCTGCCACTTTCCAGTATCGTGACATTGGTAACGTTAATGTATCAGCTCTGCTGCCACTGTGGAGTATCGTGACATTGGTAACGTTAATGTATCAGCTCTGCTGCCACTGTCCAGTATCGTGACATTGGTACTGTTAATGTATCAGCTCTGCTGCCACTGTCCAGTATCGTGACATTGGTACTGTTAATGAATCAGCTCTGCTGCCACTGTCCAGTATCGTGACATTGGTAACGTTAATGTATCAGCTCTACTGCCACTGTCCAGTATCGTGACATTGGTAACGTTAATGTATCAGCTCTGCTGCCACTGTCCAGTATCGTGACATTGGTACTGTTAATGTATCAGCTCTGCTGCCACTGTCCAGTATCGTGACATTGCTACTGTTAATGTGTCAGCTCTGCTGCCACTGTCCAGTATCGTGACATTGGTTCTGCTATCTGGGGACGTGTACGTGCGCGCCCCATCAGTTGACACTGGCGGTGTAATGCTTACGCCGATTCTCGTTAAGAAGCTTCATAAATTTCGTCCCCGGTCAGACGACGTACGTGACGCGCCTGTCACCGCGCGCCGCCTGCGTCCGCGACCAGCGCCATATGCTGCGCGGGCGTTGTCGCCCCACTGCATCCGAACGGGCTCGACAGGAAGGAGGGGGCTCCGGTATTGCCGCTGTGGCACAGGAGACGCAATAGAGGGATTGAGTGTGGTAGAAAGAGAGAGAGAGAGAGAGAGAGAGAGAGAGAGAGAGAGAGAGAGAGAGAGAGAGAGAGAGAGAGAGAGAGAGAGAGAGAGAGAGAGAGAGAGAGAGAGAGAGAGAGAGAGAGAGAGAGAGAGAGAGAGAGAGAGAGAGAGAGAGAGAGAGAGAGAGAGAGAGAGAGAGAGAGAGAGAGAGAGAGAGAGAGAGAGAGAGAGAGAGAGAGAGAGAGAGAGAGAGAGAGAGAGAGAGAGAGAGAGAGAGAGAGAGAGAGAGAGAGAGGGAGTGTGTGTGTGACGGTGACGGTGACTTCGTTGAAAAGATGGTGCTATGATGTATCCACTAAAGAAAGTGGTCCGTCCTGCCGCATCAAACGATAAAGGTCCTTTCTAGTGAGTGGTAAGGTCTAATTTCTGTTGCTTCTACTGCCAGAAAGGGTCTGTTTTGGTGGCCTGCTGTGAGCAGTCTTAGGTGGTGCCTGCCGTGAACGGTCTATTGTGGTGCCTGCTGTGAGCGGTCTGTTGTGGTGCCTGCTGTGAACGGTCTATTATTGTGCCTGTTGTGGTGCCTGCTGTGAGCGGTCTGTTGTGGTACCTGATGTGAGCGGTCTGTTGTATTGCCTGCCGTGAACGGTCTATTTTGGTGCTTGCTGTGAGCGGTCTGTTGTGGTACCTGATGTGAGTGGTCAGTTGTATTGCCTGCCGTGAACGATCTATTTTGGTGCTTGCTGTGAGCGGTCTGTTGTGGTACCTGATGTGAGCTGTCTGTTGTGTTGCCTGCTGTGGACGGTCTATTTTGGTGCTTGCTGTGAGCGGTCTGTTATGGTACCTGATGTGAGCGGTCTGTTGTGTTGCCTGCTGTGAACGGTCTATTTTGGTGCCTGCTGTGAGCGGTTTGTTTGGCTGTATGCGATGTGAGAGCATGTTCTGGTCTCGAGCTTGAGTAGATACATTGCTTTTTATCCGCCATCGGTGAAGCGTTGGACTCGGAACCGCAGTCCGTGGGGTGTTAGGGGTCGGCTCCACAGTCGGTAAGTAGTCGGGGATCGGCACCAGTAGGTGAGGTGTTGGGGCTTGGGGTCACAGTCGGTAAGTTGTTGGGGATCGGCACCATTGTAGGTGAGGTGTTAGGGTTCGAGGTCACTGCAGGTGAGGTGTTAGGGCTCGGGGTCACAGTAAGTGAGGTGTTAGGGTTCGGGGTCACAGTCGGTACCCCGACTGTGACCCAGTTGTCGGGATCGGCCCCCCGACGAAGCACCACCTTTCCGTGGTGGTGGGGGGGGGGGGGGATTGCGTGCCCCAATGATCCGGCTCCCATCTTACCTATGAGCAGGTAGGACAACTTCCCCTGTCCTGCCCTCCAGCTCAGTTGTATTGGGGTATCGCGCCCCCTCGGCCGGTCCCCCGGGGTTGACGGAGTCCTGGAGGCTGAGTTCCCCCGTCGCACGGTGCTAGTTGTGACGGGGGAGCAACACGCCTCTTTGGTCCCGATATCTCGGAGGGGCGGGTGGGTCCGTAGGGCCCCATACGGGCCAAGTGACAAGTCGTCTCGGGCTGGGGCCTGGGTCTTCCCAGTGTCTGCCGGCCCGGCCGGCTGGGGTCAAGGGGTGGACGGCGCTGGATCCTGGTCGGGGTGGTGAGTCTCTTTCTCTCCCGGCCGGGTGATGGCGTTGCCTGCCCCGTATAGCTCCGCGGACGTCTGGCGTCCTCTCGTTATCGGGACACAGGCGTCCCCCCCCCTCCAGTAGGGCCTCGAGTGTGGTGGGGCGTCCGCGGAGCCGAAACACAAACACACTATATAGCAACCACACCAAACAAAAACACCCCTGGTTCTCCCTCTCGTAGGGGCCAGACCAGTCTCCCACCCATGGCGGGTGGAGGCTTCTCTAACAAAGACAGCGGTGTGGAGAACATTCCCCCTACTCCTCGTGTCCTTGTTTTCAGAGGACTGACGAAAAGTCATTCTTCTTTGTCTCCATTTCAGCGAAGAAATGGGTGTGACAGATTTGGGAAGATTGCTAGATGCGAGAGGTTGAAGGATGGTGCTTTGGAGGTGGAGTTTGTGGGGGCCAAAGATGCTGAGAACGCCCTGAAGATATCAGAATTCGTATACAGTGTAAGGAAAGGTGACAAGAGAGTAGATGAGAGCATTGAAATGAAAGTCGAACCCCATGAAACAAAAAAAAAACACATCAAGGGGAATAATTAACTGCTATGACCTGAGCGATGTACCAGAGGACGAGATAGTGGATGGACTGTCGGAGTTCGGAGTCACGGGAGCAAGAAGGATGAGGGTGAGGGGAGGCACGCAAACAGTCGCGACAAATAATATAATCTTGACATTTAACAGAACCGACATACCATCATAAATACGTGTGGGGTACGTGCGAGTGAAGGTGCGTGTTTTCCTCGCCAACCCCATGCGGTGTTTTAGGTGCCAGAGATACGGGCATACAATTCAATTCTGTCGAAATCGCCCAGCCTGTGGTAAGTGTGCTTCCAACGACCATATCTCAGAGCAGTGTAATTCCTCGACCCATCACTGTGTGAACTGTGGAGACCAAAATCACCATACTTCTTTCGATCGAACATGCCGTCTTACTTGAAAGAAAAAGAAATCATCTCAATCAAATATACACCAAAAGTAACCTTTCGGGAAGCAAAAGACGTATGACAAAATTCACTTTAAAACGTCTCATGCTTCGAAAGTGAAAAATACTACACCATGTCCTACTCTGACTTCCCAACAACACATGCAAGGCCTCGAACTTCATTGAGCAATTAATGGCCCTCCTCCGAGCCTTCGGTGTGCCACTTGCGTCGCCAGCGAGGCAGGGGCGGCCCATACAAAGCGTCGCCGAAGCAACTGAAGCAACACCCACCACCAGTGGAAGCGCTGCCGAGGCCTCATCACGACCAACATCTGTGGGTGAGGAGTGGACTCAGGTCCAGCGATATAGGCCTGCTCGGTCCCCTCCTCCCAAGCCCAGCCCCTTCCCATCCACCACCGAGCCCCCGCCTCTCACCTCCCGTCCGTCCCCCAACCTCCCATCGCCTCCCCCACGTACCGGCCCCACCTCCAAATCCCCCCTCTCCACGTCCTCCCTCCTTGAACCCTTCCCCCTTCCCGGGAGTCAGACTTCGCCTTCGCACTCAGCCTCTACTTCCGCGCCTCCATCGCCGTCCTGCGGCACAAACCGCCCAATCCAAACCTCCGAGGGTAGCTTCACTTACCAAGAAGCCGAATGGCGGGCCCGCGAAGCGAAGCGAGCGCGGCTCGTCGAGATGGAGAGGACCCGAGCGAAGAGTCGCCAAGGGGCTGACAAGGCTCCACCCCAAAGGCCGGCCACCCCATCGCCGCGACGGCGAGTGGAAGGACCGGCCCCATGTACCATGGGCCCTCCCCAGCTCCCGCCCCGGCTGGGCCCCCAGAAGCGAGGCCTGGCACCCTCGAGCTCTCCACCAGGGGAGGGGTCACCACGTTCCCGCCTGCGGACTCAGTCCCTTGGGCCGAGTCGACTTGAAGCTCACGGGTTATCTCCGGATATGAACAGGGGAAACCTAACCCGGCCTCGTTTCCCCCGTTTTTAGCTCACAACTTTCACCTTTATATATTTAACGTATGAGTTTTATTCCCCAATGAAACTGTAGAGGGTTGAGAACCAGCCCCAACAACCTGCAAACCATTTTACGCTTACGAGTACCATTAGTAGTTTGTCCCCAAGAGATTAAGCTTTCTCCTGATGCACATTTCCACCTGAAGAACTACTATGTGTTACGTAGGGATGTTGCTCCTCGCACTGTGTCACATGGCGGAGTACTTATTGCTGTGCACAACTCTGTTTCCCTTCAGCAAATACCTATATCTTCAAATATTCAGTGTGTCGCTGCTTGCATGATAATGAATCGCCAGGCCGTTACCATATGCAGCGTATATCTGCCACCGGGTGAGATGTTCCCACTTTCTGAGCTGTCCCAGATGGTGGGGCAGCTCACTCCACCGGTAATGGTGGCGGGGATTTTAACGCCCACCACCCTATTTGGGGCTCAACCACCACGACGAGCCGTGGACGTGTAACGGAATGTTTTATACGATATTTCCTACTCTGTGTCCAAAACACAGGAAAGTCAACCCATTTTACATTCCAACGGGGCAGACTTCCGTGCTGGATCTCACCCTCTGCAGTCCAGAAATTGCACCTTTTTAGAATGGTCCTTGGACGATGATCCGTTTAACAGTGACCATTTCCCTGTTTGGTCTTGTTTTATTAACCACGTTTTTGGAAGCCGACGACCTTCCAAGTAGATATTTAACCGAGCCGATTGGGGTGCGTTCCAAGCAAATCTTGAGAGTAGACTCCGAGACTACTCCGATGTACCTGTGTCTCCGTGGAGACATTCACGACGGCAATTGTGCAGAGCGCTCAGCGGCACGTCCCTCGTTCATCAGGAACTTCAGTTCGAGTACCCGTCCCGTGGTGGTCGGAAAAGTGCCGAGAGACGTTGCGTGCCAGGAAGAGGGCTTTTCGTACTTTTAATAGAAATAGTTATACGCCAAATTTAATAGCTTTCCGCAAAGCACGGGCATTCGCTAAGCGTACTATCGCTGAAGCGAAATTATATTCATGGAAAGCTTACGTCAAGACGTTTAATCGATCCACATTATTGTCATCTGTATGGTCCCGCATTAAGCGCTTTTCTGGAAGGTATACTCCACTTCCACTTCCCACCTGACATGGCTGGTCGAGATATCATTGACCCGGAAGGAGTAGCGGACGGGATGGGACGAGCTTTATCAACACGCTCGAAAAATAGTATTAGCGTGCGCTTCTCGACCTACAAGGATCGATGCGAAGCACGCCCCCATGATTTTTCAACTACAGACCTCGAATACAACATTCCATTTTCTATTTCCGAACTGACTGCAGCAATCAGCACACTGAAGAGCGTGGCAGAGGGTCCGGATACATTGCATAATGATATTATTAAACGTGTACCAACAACAGCTTTAGAAACTCTCCTGAATGCACTAAATGACATATGGACAACGGGCACATTTCCATCTTCCTGGCGGAAAGCAATCGTAGTGCCTATACGCAATCCAAATAAACCCGGTATGCATCCACTGCATTATCGGCCAATCTCGCTCACTTGCTCCAAATAGCTTACATACTAAGCTATTTGGCAAAAAATGGTGAATGTCCGACTAATGTGGTTTTTGGAACATAACAATCTCCTCTCTATGATACAGAGTGGTTTCCGAATACATCGCAGCACTTTTGATCACGTTTTAACACTCGACTCTGTTGTGCGCTCTAGTTTTAGGAAGAAATGCCACACAGCTCCGATATTTTTATATTGACGGAGCATATGATACTGCATGGCGACACGGTATTATCACGAAGTTGCACCTCATGGGTATCAGAGGCTCCATGGGGTTTCTCTTGACAACTTTTTTTTAGCTGCAAGAACTTTTCGTGTCAGAGCAGGAAGTTTCCTCTCTGGCACATTCCAACAAGTTGACGGAGTTCCGCAGGGAAGTGTGCAGAGTGTCGTATTGTTCGCTATTGCCATCAACGACGTGGGCTCCTCACTGCCAACTTCCATAGGAAAAGCACTATTCGTAGATGATTTTGCCGTTTGGTGTTCTTCGCGTACTGTACTGGCTGTCCGGTGGAGAAACTGTACGGTGGAGAAGCAACTCCAACTGACTGTCCGGAAGGTTCAGGTTTGGTGTGACAAAACGGGCTTCGCCATATCGACATCGAAAACCATTGCTGTTCACTTCTGCCGCAAACGTTCTTACACCGATCCGGTGATTATGATGCACGGGATCCGCATTCCTTTCAAACCAGCTGCAAAGTTTTTAGGTGTGTGGATTGACCGTCGACTAACATACACAACCCACATCAACGATCTTGCGCAGAAATGCGCAAAGAGACTGCAAGTGATGAGAACTGTCTCCAGATGTTCGTATGGCACAGACAGACATGTCTTACTTCTTATGTATCGATCTCTTGTGCGTTTTAAAATTGACTATGGATGTTTTATTTATGACGGAGCGTGTGCCACAACCAAGCGTTGTCTTGATGTGATCCACAATGCAGCTCTTCGTATCGTTACTGGAGCCTTTCGGACTTCACCGGCTGCTAGTGTAATGGCAGAAGTAGACGAGCCACCTCTTGCGCTACGCCGTAAGTTATTGGGCGCGAGATACGCATGCAATGTTGTTCAAAACCGGAATCATCCAGCCTATCAGTGGATATTCTCGGGGACATCAAGAGCACGTCACAGGGCACATCAGCGTGGATTACCGTTTTCCATTCGTATGGCTTCGATCCTTCGTGACTGTAATATCAGGCCGCGTTGAGTAGCACGTGCTATTACGCTGAGCACTCCCCCTTGGCACGTTGTCCCAGTGCAAGCTGACGTGACTTTGTCCTGCTCAAAGAAAGGACATGTAAACCCGGAGTAACTCCGCACATTGGCATTGAAAAAAGTACATGAATATCACGACTTTTCGCGGATTTATACAGACGGTTCAAAGTCAGTCTCTGGTGTTGGATGTGCTTACGTCAGTCGACACTGTGTTCGATCTTTTTGTTTACCGACACAAACATCGATTTTTACTGACGAATTGTATGCCATTCTGCAAGCCCTCTATTTGATACAGGAAGACCGGTCCACAAAGTACGTGGTTTTCACAGACTCTTTGAGCAGTCTCCTGGCATTGAAAACCTTTAACCAGGATAACCGACTTGTTCGGAGGATTATCAAAGTCGTGAAATCCCTACATGACATCGGAAGAAACATCGTGTTCTGCTGATTCCCAGCCATGTCGGACTCGCGGGAAATGAAGCTGCTGACAAAACCGCCCAACACGCCATCAGCAATGGCCGTGTGGTCCATCTACGGCTCCCTCCAAGAGACCTATACCCTACCATATTGTCAAATATACAGTCAGAATGCCAACGAGCCTGGAACTCGAAGTGTAGTAAGCTCAGGGTTTTAAAACCGACACTAGAAAAGTGGCGATCCTCGCGCCGAACCCAACGACGTGAAGAAGTAATACTCTGCCGATTGAGAATAGGTCATACCTTCGCAACACACAGTTACATGCTGACCGGTGATGACCGACCTTTATGTCCACGCTGTTCTAACCCGCTTACCGTGTACCATGTTTTAGTGGGCCGTGTACTGTTAGAACCTCTACGCCAGATTTTAGTTCGGCTGAACACCGACACTTCTTTACATATGCTAATAGGGAACGGCTATGAGGTCGTGGCGTCTGGGAATATTTTTGCCTTCCTTCGACAAGCTCGCCTTGAGGTGATATACCGCCACCCGTGAATATTAATAACAAGCTATTATAGCAGCACCGTATATTGATTATAATACGGTTATGGGCGCAAAATGACCCTGGATGTCGACGCGCCCCTAAACTCCAATCGACCACCACCATCGGGGATCGGCTCGGGGTCACAGTCGGTAAGTTGTTGGGGATCGGCACCACAGCAGGTGAGGTGTTAGGGTTCGGGGTCACCGTAGGTGAGGTGTTAGGGCTCTGGGTCGTAGTCGGTAAGTTGTCGGGGATCAGCACCACAGTGGGTGAGGTGTTCGGGCTCGGGGTCACAGTCGGTGCTATATTGTATTTATCATGTCTATCCGTGTATATACAGTTATCTTAGTACATTTCGTTATCAGTCATTCAAAAACCTATTTTAGTGTTTGTCCAGCAAAAATGAACGTATGGTGCTTAATAGTTACAACATTAAAATATTAACAACGCTTGCTTACACATAACAGATTAAGACTGCACCTTACCCAGTACACCCGTCCTAAGCCCTATGTTTCCTATGTTCGCGGATCATCGCTCTAAATCTGCGAACAGTGGTGACATCCAGCGCGAAATATGGCAGACTATTCCACCCCGATGCGGATGACATCTGCAGGAACGCTGTGTGGCGGTCAACCGCAGCCTGGGTATAGGGGGAGCCGCGCCGTCTGTGTAAGGTGGGTGTATCGCATAACTACATCGGATCGACATATAAACATGGGCCGTATGCGTGCAGGAGCATTGCCATCGGTCAGGGCACGAAATATCTTGGTGTAGTCATTTTCCAATGCAAATCGATTGGTGACCAGGTTCAGTGATCTCAGGACAGGCGTGATGTGGTCTGCGCGCCGAGCGCCGGTCACCACCTGCGCTGCAAAGTTAATTATCCTTTGAATCGGAGGCAGCTTCACCCCAGACAGGTAAGCAATTGATGATGTTTAATAAAAAAAACATGGGCCTTGGTGATGGTGATGAGAGCTTCGGTGCTAAAGCGGCGTCGAATTCTGTTCAAGGAAATGAGGATGCTGTAGCACCGGCTCACAACTGTGGAGACATGCTGATCCCAGGCCAGTCATCTGTCTAAATGTGATGCCCAGTATTTCGATTGCATCGGAAGACTTAAAAGTGCTACCAGGAAGTTCAAGTTGAAAGGTGAATGCTTTTTCACGGACTGTTTGGTACCAAGCAGGATCAAGTCAGTTTTTTTTCGCGTTCATTTTCAGTGTTATTTTTGAGCCAGTTGTCCATCGATGCCAGAGACTTCTTAGGGATAATTTTGAGTTGTAGTAAGCTATCACTATCTGGATGTGGACAGTCAAGAAGTTGAGTGTCATCTGCGTAGCGGAGCAGTCAACCGTGCGGAAGGGAGGATATGGCTATGTCGGCGCCCGCAAGGCTCAATGAAATGGGCCTGATTATAGAGCTTTATGGGACTCAAAATATGACCGTTCGGGTCTCCGATCGGTCCGTGTGACCGTATATGTCACCAGCCTACGGTCACGCATAGCCTCTAAACCAGTGAGATGTATTCCGTACCATGCCATATTTTGCAGGAGGACGTCGTGGTTGGCACTGCCAAACGCCTTCCTTAAGTCGAGTGTCGTTACTAACGCGAACATACCGCAATCGATCTTGCCATTTATCCATGTCATTTATCCATGTGGCAGCGTCAAGCACAACGTCCTCCGTATAATGACCGCGACGGTAACCGTACTGGCAGGCGTTGAGAATGAGGTGAGGCGTTGGGGATCGACACTACGGTAGGTGAGGTGTTGGGGCTCGACACCACAGTAGGTGAGGTGTTGGGGCTCGACACCACAGTAGGTGAGGTGTTCGGGCTCGACACCGCAGTAGGTGAGGTGTTGGGGCTCGACACCGCAGTAGGTGTGATGTTGGGGCTCGACACCGCAGTAGGTGAGGTGTTGGGGCTCGACACCGCAGTAGGTGTGATGTTGGGGCTCGACACCGCAGTAGGTGAGATGTTGGGGCTCGACACCGCAGTAGGTGTGATGTTGGGGCTCGACACCGCAGTAGATGAGGTGTTGGGGCTCAACACCACAGTAGATGAGGCGTTGGAGCTCGATATCGCAGTAGGTAAGGTGTTGCTGCGAATTCGAACCTTGCGTGTGCTTAGTGCCTGAGAACAGATAAGGTAGTCGTTAGCTGACAAATGTAGGAAGTGACAATAAAGCCACTCTGGCGAGCTGCGGTTATCTCCTAACTCAATACCGACTCACTTCGTGCTCATTTTACTGACCGTTAAGGTCAAGAACCATTATATGAACTGCAGCGTTTCAGCTGGCCATTGGTGTTGCGGCGCGTGGCTCAGAAAGGTTTAGGCGTTCTGAGCACCTCTTCATAGGTGGAGCACCAAACGCTTGCGATCTCCCCTCCCCGGTACTCAACGCACCATAGACAGCCGTGCTCTGAACCATTGTCACCTCGAACTACCGCAGTGTTTCTCCGACTTTCTCGTTGACTGTAAATCATCGGCGGATAAGCGGCCGGATGTTTTGTTTGGCGGCCATCGCCAGCCTTTTGTCGCTTCAGCCGGGTCCGGCCAGGCTATTGGGCCACGTTACGATCGGGTCGTCAGTGGACAAAAGTGTCTCTGGTGTCGAGATGACGCGTGCTGTTCGAGCCGGCGGCGACGAACTGATGGCCGTGTTTTTATCCCGCGGCCCATCGTCCTTCCGGTCGGAAATGGTCCGAACATTGGGCGCAGAAAGATGACTTGTGACAGGAGTTGCCGTTGCTTCGCCGTCTGCCAGCCCGCTGCTGCTGACCAGACTTGTGGCAGTACCAACCGCCGCTGACAGGTCCGCTGCTGCTGACCAGACTGGTGACAGTACCAACCGCCGCTGACAGGTCCGCTGCTGCTGACCAGACTGGTGACAGTACCAACCGCCGCTGACAGGTCCGCTGCTGCTGACCAGACTTGTGGCAGTACCAACCGCCGCTGACAGGTCCGCTGCTGCTGACCAGACTTGTGGCAGTACCAACCGCCGCTGACAGGTCCGCTGCTGCTGACCAGACTTGTGGCAGTACCAACCGCCGCTGACAGGTCCGATGCTGCTGACCAGACCTGTGGCAGTACCAACCGCCGCTGACAGGTCCGCTGCTGCTGACCAGACTGGTGACAGTACCAACCGCCGCTGACAGGTCCGATGCTGCTGACCAGACCTGTGGCAGTACCTACCGCCGCTGTCAGGCCCGCCTCTGCTGACCAGACCTGTGGCAGTACCAACCGCCGCTGACAGGTCCGATGCTGCTGACCAGACCTGTGGCAGTACCAACCGCCGCTGACAGGTCCGATGCTGCTGACCAGACCTGTGGCAGTACCAACCGCCGCTGACAGGTCCGCTGCTGCTGACCAGACTGGTGACAGTACCAACCGCCGCTGACAGGTCCGATGCTGCTGACCAGACCTGTGGCAGTACCAACCGCCGCTGACAGGTCCGCTGCTGCTGACCAGACTGGTGACAGTACCAATCGCCGCTGACAGGCCCGCCTCTGCTGACCAGACTGGTGACAGTACCAACCGCCGCTGACAGGTCCGCTGCTGCTGACCAGACTGATGACAGTACCAACCGCCGCTGACAGGTCCGCTGCTGCCGATCAGACTGGTGACAGTACCAACCGCCGCTGACACGTCCGATGCTGCTGACCAGACCTGTGGCAGTACCAACCGCCGCTGACAGGTCCGCTGCTGCTGACCAGACTGGTGACAGTACCAACCGCCGCTGACAGGTCCGCTGCTGCTGACCAGACTGATGACAGTACCAACCGCCGCTGACAGGTCCGCTGCTGCCGATCAGACTGGTGACAGTACCAACCGCCGCTGACACGTCCGATGCTGCTGACCAGACCTGTGGCAGTACCAACCGCCGCTGACAGGTCCGCTGCTGCTGACCAGACTGGTGACAGTACCAACCGCCGCTGACAGGTCCGCTGCTGCCGATCAGACTGGTGACAGTACCAACCGCCGCTGACAGGTCCGATGCTGCTGACCAGACCTGTGGCAGTACCAACCGCCGCTGACAGGTCCGCTGCTGCTGACCAGACTGGTGACAGTACCAACCGCCGCTGACAGGTCAGCTGCTGCCGATCAGACCTGTGGCAGTACCAACCGCCGCTGACAGGTCCGATGCTGCTGACCAGACCTGTGGCAGTACCAACCGCCGCTGTCAGGCCCGCCTCTGCTGACCAGACTGGTGACAGTACCAACCGCCGCTGACAGGTCCGATGCTGCTGACCAGACTGGTGACAGTACCAACCGCCGCTGACAGGCCCGCTGCTGCTGACCAGACCTGTGGCAGTACCAACCGCCGCTGTTGCGGGCGAGCGGTGGCTGAGCTACTTGTCCATTCTGAAGGAGACTCATTGCTCTCCAGGGTCTGACTAGGAAATGTAGTGGAACATCGGACCGAGCCGCGTAGAACACCTCGACAATAAGTATTCAGTAGCGCATGTGGCCTAAGCAGCTGCACGCCTGGTTAGTTTCGAAGGGTGGTGTTTCAGGCTCATGCGCTTGCGAAGCTTAACACTGGTCGTTTTACGCGGAGACAGTTATATTGGCTAAAAGTTTCATTCCAAATAAACTACCTGTTCCAGAATATCACCCCAGGGAGATCATGCTCTTCGTAGATTGGTTGTGTGCTAGCATGGGTTCAGTCTCCTTGGCGTGTTTTCGCCGCTTATAGCTTCCATCCCAGACCTGCGGCCACATCAGATAATTGAAAGCTTGGTAGATGACGCACCGTCATCCCACCAGACCCCGGAAATTGTGCTGTGCTTGGTTGTCAGCTTCAATCGAAGGGCAGGCCGGTTTCTAAACGCACAGCATGCTCTTCTATGGGTTGCTGTTCTGAATTACTGTAATCCATTCGGTTTGAGCTATGTCTGACTTGATGCATTTCCTACCAAATCAATACGTATCACTAACATCGATCCAATAAATAACTCTGGACGCAATGTGTTCTTGAAGATTAACAGCCGCAGTTTGTGTTCACATTGATCATGGATCCTCGGCACCAAACTTCTACAATATTTGTATTCAGAATGATCCTTGTTCGGTGAACGTTCCAATCAATAGTACGCAATTATACGTCCAGGACAAATTCCTCCCTCCATCGTCCATTGTGGAGCTATCATTTACGATTGTAGCATGTCCGGCAGAGATATTTCGCGCATTATTTTCAATTATTCAATTATATATGAACTAGTTGCGTTGTTTTCGAAGTTCGCTGCAATTTATACTCTTCCAACTGAAGTGTTTGCGCTCGCTCAGGAATTCACATCGCCAGCCCTTTGTCCGAAGTGGAAATTGCGTCTGGTGGAGGGCTTTCGATAGCTGTGAGCTGTGTCTAGGACGATGGTGACGTTTATTTGAAGACTTTGGGTGTTTTGGTCATGATAACTGCAAAATAACAGCTGAAGTACAATTGGCATGCAACATTTCGTTGCGACACCACGATTGTATGTCAGAGAGCATTAATTGTTCGCCAGATATTCTCGTCAGGCTAGCTATTCTTCCATCGAGTTTGGAGGGAAATGGAAACACATGATCAACCGTCACATTAAGGTTTTGCGCTCACACAAGTCCTTCACTTACCGCCATATATTCGAGATGCAAGCACAGGTTATATGCGGCGGCGTGTTTGGAGCCGTAGTCCTCCATTCTAGAGCGTGGTTCGAAGGTCACGATGTGCTCGCCAGCGTAATCAGGGTGTTCCGTGCACTCATCTCGCTTCAACACTCGTTCGTCGTCAGGCAGTGGCGCGTGAGAGGTACATGGGTGTGCTGGACTGACATGAATGTGTTCTTTACAATTCCAGAGAAGTCGCAATACGTACGGCGATTCCGCTTTAATCGCAGCGTAACCAGCCATAATTTGCAAATTCGCCAAGCGTAACAAATTAAGCTCCATATTTGAATGGAGGAGAGTACAAAGACTGAAATGTGAACCACCTCAGAAGAGACCCATTGAAACCGAATTATATTTGTTGCAACAATGGCAAAGTCGGAGCTTCAAACAGCCGCTTTTTACGCACCAAATGGAGCGGATTCGATCCTTCGACGCGGTGAGGGTGACGGGAAATCCCTACCGTAATATGTTTTGTCGTGGAAGCGTTAGCGGTACCAAGGTATGGAGGTACATGGATAGTCACGACAGCTTGACATCAGTTTAACGATGTCAAAACCGTCGTGACTACCCATCGGTTTTGAAAACGGTTCAACGGGTCGAGTGGTATAAGGGTGGGGTGCCTGTTTCCCATCCGAGAGGTTGTGGGTTTCAGTCCCACCTGTCGCTACTCTTCGCCCGCGATCAATCGGCGTGAGATTTTGGCAATGTGATATTACCCAACAGGTGACATATCATGAAAAAAACAGCAACTACTACATTGCAACATAATTAAGTTTTAAGGTCATTCTAGGTGAATTGTAAGCGACTTATCAAACTTGGTTGTAATGTATGCCTTTTGTATGCATACTTTCGCCTAACTTGGAGCGATTTTCACTGTGATAGTATTTTTGACATGATGACCATGCAGTCAAATTGAGCTCGGTAGCACGAAGCACGCGGCACCAGCGTTGCGAAACATTGCTGTACGCTGGAATTGGATCGGGAGCATTGATTGTGAATGCAAATTCATCGAGCAGATTCCAGGCGATCTTAGGAATTGTTGTTCCATGGTCGCCGACATAGAAATTGTGTTCTCCTGGGTGAGAGGCGAATCATTGTGTTGTTTCAGCTGCTCGTGAGATACGCACAGTGTAAGAACACTACCCATAACTCTTATTGGAAGGGGTACCGTCTCATCCCTTGAAATATCTGAAACAAAGTTTAAAAAGAGATTTAGCTGGAATGTGCACTGGGGTGACTATGGAACCAGGGCCTTACACCAAGTAGAGCGTGTTATGCGAACCTTGATCCCACCACCCGATGTGTAAATTTCAGTCAGACAGCATATTTTTTTTGCCGGGAAATTATCGTCCCGCCAGTACTCCCGGCACAGTCACAGTTGCCGCGCCCCCGGCCTCATCGGGCCAGTCGCCAACCAGTAAACAAACAACAAACAAACAGCTGATCATCCCAGCCGGAGATAAAGCGAGAGTGTGAAGCAACTCGGACCATGTCTGATCAGGACAGTTAAAACATTTGCAGACCTGTGCTCTAACCAGCTCTGCTATCGGGGCCGCAAGTAATTTGGTGACAAAGGTAGGGGCGCCCAGCAAGACACAACTATCAGGATAAGGGCATGGGAACCCTCTTGATCGGTCTGGTCGAAGCGCCACTAAACTCAAATAACTCTTGATCGGTTGTGGAAAATCACATATATTTCAAGACCACCCTTGTTCAGCCTGAATCAACATACTAAGATCGATCATGTTGAAGAACTTTCGCACGAGTCGATGGGGCTTGAACGCCAATCATCAAATATTATATCTTGTTTTTACGTCACAAGGGTCGGGTTCTGTTAGTCTGATGTGTTTTTACGTCACAAGGGTCGGGTTATGTTAGTCTGATGTTTTTATGTCACAAGGGTCGGGTTCTGTTAGTCTGATGTGTACTCGGTGCAGACATTGCAACATTAGCACAAAAATGTTGATGTTGGTTGGATTTGGACCGTCAATTTTGACTCTGAAGGCCTATATCTGGAAACGTTTCCGACCGATCGTATTTTTTTTCGCCCATGGACGTTCGACTCCTTTATGCACCAAGGGTTAACATAAGTATCTCACTGTGGCGATTTTCCCTCTTTCAAAACAGAAGCGAGGTTGGATTCTGCCGCCTCACTGCGCGTGCTAACCCCTCGTGCGCCGTTGCATTCTGACATGCCACATATTGGCGAAGGTGCCCAATGCATAATTTCATTTATTAGAATAGGAGTAGCTGACTCTGGTGCCATGAACGGTAAAGGACAGTTCTCGATAACATAGCTATGCAATTTGTTTTGCCATGTCTGATCTAAGATTTTTCCGGTCGCATCAACGGCAAGTGCTTGGTGAATCCAGTTATATTCTCGCAAGGAGATCGGGCGAGCAAATGTCGGGTTGAACGGTCACACCCTCCCCATAGCTACCCATCCGGCATCTTCAATAGCTTACGGGCCCTGTGGCTCTCCAGGCTGTGAAGTTTCTGCGAACACGTACTTGGCAGCTTCCGTGTGTCAGGGCCATGCGACGGTGGTCGGCCTGTGAGCGCCCACTTCAAGATCCGTACCGACCACGACCGCGACCGAGCGTGTTTCATCAGCAGTCGGCACTGCCTCTCAGTCGGGTTAGTGTGCCAGTGGCGGCGATATTTCACAATTTCACGTACGGTCAAGGGCGAGAGGGTCGGCGGCCGCGGTAATGGCCTTCTGACTGCGGTGATGGCTGGGGAATTATGCAGCAGGCACAGTGCCTGAGTCATTCACAGGCTTTCTGATGGTCACAATTGCTTTGAGATATTTAGATGGCCCGCAGAAAATTGTCCCATGAAAGGATATAGCGATTTGGGAAGTTGCTGAAGCCCAAAGCAGATTCGTGCGGTATGCAGTGCACCCACGCGGACGCTGTCGTGTATCTCGGAATTTTCTGCTGTGACTCGTATGCAGTGCATCGACACGGACGTTGCCGCGTATCTCTGAGCTTTTTGCTGCGACTCGGAGTGGCCGGCGTGGCCATCTCAGACTGTTTCTATGGTTCTGAGGTCAGCCTCCGAAAGGTTTTTAACGGCGGCTGATGCATTGTCGTTAGCTACAGGAATCGTGATTCACACTACTCGCTCTCACCTCGACACGGGTCGTACTTCACACCACTCACTCTCACCTCAACGGGGGTCGTACTTCACACTACCCACTCTCACCTCCACAGGGGTCGTACTTCACACACCTCGCCACAACACAACTTCACCTCAACAGGGGTCGTAATTAAACTCACCACATGTGCAGGAGTTCCCAGCCGTGGCGATGCACTGGCATGTCTGACCGAGACGTGCTCTCGGCGGTCGGCGACTGACTGTACCGCCCCGCAGTGACATTCGCGTAGCTCGTTTCCGGACTGAGGGCCACTTCTGCTCGTGTCCGGACTCCATGACCTTATATCATGGTTTATGGTGCCAACCAGCCTCGAAAGTGAGATACTCTTTCACGGGTGTTGAATCCGTATCGTTTTCAGAAATTTCAAGCAGCCCTTCGGGTCCGTATGATTGCTCGTACTTTAACTGTACACGAAGCGGCCGTGGGGGGGGGGGGGAGAGGTTGACCGGAAACATTGGACATCTATGGAGAGGTAGTCATGTGTTTGGAATTCGGGTTCCACTCATGTCATAGCCATCTTTGTTTCGTTGTGATACACATGCACCTTCCCTATCACACACGGCGGTCGTCGTTTCGTTGTGATACACGTGCACCTTCCCTATCACACACGGTGGTCGTCGTTCCGTTGTGATGCACATGCACCTTCCCTATCACACACGGCGGTCGTCGTTCCGCTGTGATGCACGTGCACCTTCCCTATCACACCCGATGGTGTTGCGTAACGGTATGTAGGTAATGCGCCTGAGTGCACTGTAGTCTCGAGCTGTGTGCCCAGAAACCTCAGCAATTGACGATGGCCGGTGCGGAGGGGTTCTGATTCGGAGTGACGTTGCCATTCTTGGGTCTGTCCCTACAGAGCGTGCGGTGTTTTAGTGGGTATCAACACCCGCCACCTGTATGTTTCAGCCGACGCCTGCTGCTGCGGCTGCTACGAGCACTAACGTGCCACAGGCCCCGGACCACCTGCCGCCCTGTCACACCTGGCCCCGTCCGGCCCCGTCCGGCCCCGTCAGGCCCGCGTCCGGCCCCGTCCGGCCCCGTCCGGCCCCGTCCGGCCCCGTCCGGCCCCGTCCGGCCCCGTCCGGCCCGCGTCCGGCCCGCGTCCGGCCCCGTCCGGCCCCGTCCGGCCCCGCCCGGCCCCGTCAGGCCCGCGTCCGAACTGCCCACGGCCTTCGACCGGTTCGCCACTGATCTGCTGCCGACATGAACACTTACCTGCCACTGACCTGTCTGTCAACTGATCTGTCCACCGACTAGCCACCGACCTGCCCACTTAGATGCCACTGACCTGTCGCCAAGCTGCCCACCGACCTGCCACATACCTGCCCACATACCTGCCCACCGACCTGCCACATACCTGCCCACATACCTGCCCACATACCTGCCCACCGAATTGCCACATGCGAATTTTGACGGTATTTGACATTCTGATCATGTGTCAATCCGAATACTGACTAAATACATTGCTCAGTATATTACAGTTGCCCATCTCCGACGTATTTCTACTCTGACTGGACGTGGAATTGGAACGGCGCTGGCCTGCTTTGTTTGTGATTGGGCTCTACACTCTCGGTCGCCCATGTCCATACCTGCTTCTGAATAGCAGCCCTTACGAATATCCTCTTACGATGAAATTAAGAGTGAATCGCCCTCACTTACGAAATCCATCTTCTCTTGTGATGCGCCATAATTTATCAGCAGCTATTCCTGTCCATGTGCTGTCTCCCAACTCGTTCATTGGGCTTCATTGTGCCAACGTCGCTCTCCTGGGCGTCAAAGAGCGGCGGCGGCCAGTTAGCGCGGTGTCCGCTCCAGGCTGGTGTACGGAGACCGGAGACAATGGGTGTTGATCTGGCGCGTCAGCGCGGCGCCCGGGAGCGTCCGATCGAGTTATCTGTCGGACACGCCTCGCCTGCGATCGGCGGCCCAGAGAGTACCCAGCGGTGAATGGTTGGTCAGCCAAGGTCACCCACTAACCGAGGCAGCCATCTCATGTGGCGGCCACACCTCAGCCACGCCTGACCATGTGGGTGCCGTCCAGGTCAGACGACGCCCCAGAACTGGTATATGGGTGGGGTGGGGGTGGGGGACCACTGTGATTGATAGATTCAGTTCCTTCTCTTTGAGAAGCCATCTTTCTAACTAAACTATCTAATATATCTAGTATATTTATATATTTACCATCTAGCTAATTCTACCTAACTATCGAATTATCTATCTATATATATATATATATATATATATATATATATATATATATATATATATATATATATATATATATATATATATATATATATTTATATATATATATATATATATATATATATATATATATATATATATATATATATATATATATATATTATTTTTGTCGAAATGGCTTTCTTACATTTTACATGAATCCAGAAGTCTTTCCCGCATGATAGATGGTGATTTGGATGAGTATGCGTGCAAGAGATGTGTGATTGCATGCACCTCATTATAAATGTATACATCGTGGATACTTCCACATCTGATGTGAGAAATAAGTGTCGATAAGCGAGCTAAGCTTCTCTTCGGATTGGGAATGCTAAATTTATGTAATCCTACCTTGAAGACGATGCAATAACTTACTCCATCCCTGGTCCTGTCTAAAGTTGTGTATTCAGCTATCGAATGATAATGAGATTAAATCATGATTTTGTTCTCGGAATTAATGTTTTTTTTCTTTAATGCGGTTAAACCAAGTCTGCCGTGCGCACCAGCCTGTGCGATTGTGCCTCGGCATAATATCATAGGCCTCATAATCTTAACCTCTTGGATGAACGCGAGTTTTGATTAACGGTCCCAAAATGGCTCGAAGACCGCTCGTCGTAAGATCCGCCACTGCCGACGTCGGGTCAGGAACCTCATGCATCGCCGTGCCTCTATTTTGCGGTATCAGATATTCCGTGCAGTTCTGTCAGGGTTAAATTGTGCCGGCTTTGATATATTGCTAGCTGAAATTGGTGATCTTTGCCATCTTACAGATCGCGGCAACATGGGTGCATTTCCAGCAGATGTTCCTCGTACCTGCGTACCATTTTGAAGATTGCTTGAGATATTTCACATGTCGGCAAGGCGACTTGCCATCTAAACAGCTGTAAATAAGGCCGCCGGCTGTCAGAGGCAGATCCAGAATTTCCGCAGTTGAGCGGCTGTTCATTTTTCTGAGCTGTCCTAAGAGAAGCCTCCAGGGTGTCATTCTATGACGTCATTCCATTGAAATGGCTGAGTAGGAAATGCGTGCAGACGACGACCGTAAATATTGGCCGGAGGGGAGGTGCTTTCCTTCAGAGACAAACTTGGTACACTCGGCACATTTGAAAGACAGTCCATTTTCTAGTGGGACTTGTTCGTTCTAAAAATAGCTTAGTGTACTCCGTACATTTTGGATAGCACTCGACTACACATGGGCACGCACCCTCGCATATGAGCGCATTTTGACAATATCTCCAAACTGTGTGGGTGGTTACCACTCCAGAAATTTCGCTCCTAACTGAGGTAGGGCCGCAGAACAAAGCTTGGCATGTTCTGTGTCAGGGGACGAATCCAGTAGCTCCCAATCTGCAGACTGGTCAACCCCCCCCCCACCCAGCTCAGGTCAAACGTGAACATTTCTCAACAGCACCAGCTTGGCCGCACACCGGATCTTTATGACACGGAGTCGCGAACTAAGCACCAGAATGCAGCTGGAGTTTGTGCAAATATATGGACATCTCATATGACCTGACCTCATAAGTTGCGTGGTTAACAGGCCGGGTCAGGTTCGAGTCTTCGCACGTCACACCAACGGGGTGATATATAACGGCTTGTAAAAGCTTGTATATAACTTCTTTCCCCTTCACATGAGTAACGATGTTCACTGAATTCGAAGTCGGGCGGTATCAATGCCCTTGCATCGTGTTTTGTTGAAAAAGCTCATCCATGGTTAATTGAGGCCAATTACCTTTTTACCTCAAGGACATCTGCAGGGCGTCACTGTATCCAACACAATGGCGTGTCAGTGGTGACCTGACCTTTGGTCGGGTCGGATGTATGCCCGAGGCTCGCTGCGTCTGGTGAGTCAGTGGAGCCGGTAGTGGTGGTCTCCAGGCAGTCCAGTGGGCCGATGTCATTGCTGAGACACTACGAGTGGTACATACCAGTGACGGTTTATCGGTGTCGTGACAAAAACAGTTGGACATGGTCTCTGTCTTGGGGGACGCTGGGGACAGCGTGGAGTGCCGGAAGCCGCTGAGGCGTGGAGTACCAGAGTGACCTCGTCGGCACCCGAACTGGTGCCGACGGCGGAGGAACAGGGAACAGCCGAATGTGGTTGCAGCCGCGACAGTGACGGCTGGCGACCGGCGGCCGGATGTACGGACCAGGTAAGGACTGAGTCAGTCGCCCTGGACCCGGCCACGTGCACCCGCCGTGACATCAGTCGGGTCCTGGCGCCGCCGGTGTTTCGCGGAGTCCCTGGCCGGCCCATTGCGTCCGCCCGGCCGTAATGGCCCAGTACCTGTTGGCCCAGGACCTGTTGGCCCAGGACTTGTTGGTGCAGAACCTGCTGGTGCAGGACCTGCTGATGCAGGACCTGCTGGTGCAGGACCTGCTGGTGCAGAACCTGCTGATACAGGACCTGCTGGTGCAGGACCTGCTAGTGCAGGACCTGCTAGTGCAGGACCTGCTGGTGCAGGACCTGTTGGTGCAGGACCTGCTGGTGCAGGACCTGCTGGCCCAGGACCTGCTGGACCAGGACATGTTGGACCAGGACCTGTTGGTTCAGGACATGTTGGCCCAGGACTTGTTGGTCCAGGACCTGTTGGTTCAGGACCTGTTGGTCCAGGACCTGTTGGTCCAAGACCTGTTAATCCAGGACCTGTTGGTCCAGGACCTGTTGGTGCAGGACCTGTTGATGCAGGACCTGTTGGTCCAGGACCTGTTGGTGCATGACCTGTTGGTGCATGGCCTGTTGGTCCAGGACCTGTTGGCCCAGGGCCTGTTCGCCCAGGACCTGTTGGTGCAGGACTTGCTGGTACAGGACCTGCTGGTGCAGGACTTGCTGGCCCAGGACATGTTGGACCAGGACCTGTTGGTTCAGGACATGTTGGCCCAGGACTTGTTGGTCCAGGACCTGTTGGCCCAGGACCTGTTGGTCCAGGACCTGTTGGTGCAGGACCTGTTGGTGCAGGACCTGTTGGTTCAGGACCTGTTGGTCTAGGACCTGTTGGCCCAGGACCTGTTGGTGCAAGACCTGTTGGTGCAGAACCTGTTGGTGCAGGACCTGCTGATGCAGAGCAGTACCGTTCAGAGCGTGCTCAGCCAGAGCACCATGCCGTGGACCATATGTGAGCGGCGCTGGTCGGCGGCGCTCCTGCCGCCAGCCAGGCGCCTGCGCCAGGTTTTGCCGCTCCGTCTGCTCACACAGACACATCGAAAGAGATTGCTTCGTGTGTTATCAGTTGTGTGCAACTCGGTTGAACGAGGCTGTGTGTGTTCGGGTGAAGAAGTAGAGACAGGCTAAATTGCCCATTTCGTGCGTTCTTTGAATGGACTGGACCCATTCAGTGGGGAATGTAATAAAGAAATGTCAATTATCAGTGTATGGAAGCATTAACTGCAGTGAAAGACGCGATAACGATGATCTCAGAAAAATGCACCAAACATGCCTTCAGAAACATCATAACTTGGTGACTAGACACGATGATCTGATGGTAATTGCTATACAAAAGGATCCGCTGAGGGTGCGACAACACCTGCCGCGCCGTTTTCTACTGGTCGCGCGAAGACCACCGATTGTGGCATCCACAGCTACTCGGATAGCGGGGTCAGCAAGGCTCCGCGGGTATAGGTGGATTCGGGACTTCAGCGGCTCGTCTAACTGATAGGATACCCTACGGGAGCGTAACCACCCACGAGAGGAGTCATCAAATAAACTGAACGAGAATGTGCTCTTGTATTGTTTCCATTAGTTCCGTTCGTTCACGCATGTGATCAGTTTAAACATTCCGCATCCCATGCTACCTTTGTTATTTCGGTGCATGCTAAGCGGTGACATTTGCTCGAAATTGCTCGAAAAGCGGTGACATTGCATTATGCCATGTTTTGTCTTCTCATTGTTTTCCTCGTATCCCAGTTATCTTCTGCAGTACTTTATGCTTTTATAGTGTCTGTTCACTGTCCGCAGCAACAAAATGCCTCCATGCCACTCCTGCATCCTTGCTCAAGTCTGCGAAAGAAAAAGCTTAGCTCGGTCCGACTCCGGCCAAAGCCAGTACGTAACTATCAACCCGACACTGGGTGCTGCCGGCGACACCCTAGTTCAGTGCCGCACCCCTTCGGGTCAGCTGCTCAGCACAATTGCCACGTTGGCTTTACGTTGCCGCCACCTACATAACCTCCCAGCTTTGACGAGCCCTCAAGGTCAATGACACGACGAGTTTCGAATTAGAGGTGCTTAAATAGGTGCCCAATGTTCATTTGTACATAGCCCAATACGACAGTGGCGACAATTCACCCCTGGCAGCAAATCACCTGTAAGTGGCCCGAGGCAAGGGCCAGTAAATCGCACGTTGGCCAGTTATTAAAAAAAAACAAGCTGACAAAATTGAGGAATGTCTGCCTCCTTTACCAGGATACTTGTTGATGGAGTGGACGCACAGCACGATTGATTTGGGTGTAGCCTGGCTTATACATTATTTTCAGGTCGCCTTCTGGCGTTAATTGCACGAAGGGTGCCTTCATGCAATTACGGGACCGCTCAGGTCACGGTGCTCAGGTCACGTCATGTGATGAGCAGCTCAGGTCACGGTGCTCGGGCTCGTCATGTGATGATCAGCTCTTGTCACGTCGGGCCACGTCGAACCACGTCAGGTCACACCTGCACCGGCCACGGAATGGCTGGTAGATGCCGTCACGTCACGTACAGCGGCGTGAGACTAGCCGGTGCCGCCATGGAGCTCCAACTCCATACGGACACCCTCCCCCACCCACCGCCGACTTGGCTTCGGTGTTCTGCGCCAGCTTTTCTTCAAAATGCGTCATCCGTTTATTTTTCGTCGAACATGATAGTATCCCCTTTGAAGTGAGCGCTATGTGGATTGTGTCGCAGCTCTGGAAGCCCGAGTCAATTATTCCGCGGACTATTGCTGTGCACGGTAAGCTGGCTGGTACAATATTGGCTTCTGCATTCAGCCAAACACGGCCAGGGGGTGTGGCCCACTTCGTGGTACTGCTCTGGTGCTCCCGAGCTGATGGTCCAATGCCCCACTCCAACACGTACAACTGAAGGGGTGAGTACGGCTTGGTGAGAGATCCCGTTCCAATACGAGCTGGTCAGGGATCCCGTGTGGGGACGGTGTGGTGAGGGGACCCCGTCCCAGCACGTGCTGGTGAAGGTACCCCTCTCCAGCATGTGCTGGGTCCTGTGCGAGTACGGCCTGCTGAGGGAGCCCCGTTCCATCACGTACTGACGAGAGGTCGCTTGTGCGAACTGTCTGGCAAGAGAGCCTCGTCCCGACACGTGCTGGTGGGACCCCGTGTGAGGTGTGGTCAGGGGACCCCGTTCCAACACATGCTGGTGAGGGATCTCGTGTGCGGACGGCCTGGTAAAAGAGCCTTGTCTCAGCACGTGCTGGTGGGTGTCCCGTGTGCTGCAATTCTCAATGTCTCCATCACTTTGTGGCCTTCAGAATGCACTTTAACATTCGGATTCTGCGAACGTGGCAGTCGTGACACGCAGGTCGACATGAGAGCGACATTAATTGGACTTGATAATGCATGGAGATGGATTATGGTGCGCTACCGCAGCCACGATTCCCGGGGGATCCAGGAGTATTCGGGCTGGTGAAAAATGAGATGTTACCACCCAGTCTCTTCCAGGTATAAGGAAAATGATGGCTTTATCAAGTTCTACTCTTTGTGGGGTTGCGTTACACTTATGAGAAAGTATCAGCATACTTGTTTTACGTTTGTTTCTGAATATGCATTTTCTATGGATCGTGTGGCTTTTAATTATTTGCCATGTACGAATAGAATGTTTAGCTGGCCGCAATGTTCTCCCTCTCCCTTCCCCGAGAGGTGGCCAGCTGGAATTAGGCGCTTCCAGCCCTGTGCCGCTGTCCGCCGGGGGAACGCACCTGCTAGGTGCGCTCATCAACGGCAGTCTCGGCATTTTCCTGTAGGAGTCTTCTGCATTGCCGGAGATATGGACACCAAGCGAATAGTACCGATGCAGCAGTCATCAGGGATGGACGTCAAATCTGCATGAATGCACACTGCGCATGCACTCACTCTTTTGTGCACCTCCAGAGCTGCTGTTTACACCCATAGAGTATTGCAAATGCTGCTCACTATTGCTATTTCTGCAGTTTCTCATTTGGAATGGGCAGCGAAGGTACCTGTAACTATAGTATTTACCGATAAAATTAAGTGTAATGCTATTCCTGAAATTGGCATTCAAATGAGCATTTGGATAGTCAAAAAGCAACAGAAAGTTTAAGAATATAAGCTGATTTGATAATGCCAATTTGCTCTTTTCACTGCTAACACAATTTTCAGTGTAACCTTCCCCTCCCCATTAGCAAATATGTCAAGGGATGGTTACAGCCATGGTAGTTGATGGATTCTAAAACTCAAAGAACGAACCAACTCTTAGAAGAATGTTGCTGGCAGCGCATCCTAAATCAAAAAGATGAAATTCTACTTTTGGTCCTGTCTGAGTCGATCAGGTCCAATCAGGTGTGGTTTCCATCAGGTCCGATCAGGTGTGGTTTCCATCAAGTCCGATCAGGTGCTTTTCGATCAGATCCGATCAGGTCCAGCCAGACGCGGTTTTTACTGATCAAGTGCTGTTGGATCAGTTCCGATCAGGTGCGGTCCAATCTGATCAGGTCGATTCGATCAGATTAAGTGCGGTCCGATCTGATGAGGTGCGCTTCGATCAGGTCTGATTAGGTACCATCCGATCAGGTGCAGGTGCGGTTCGCTTTGGATATATTGCCAGAGAAGGTGCTCCTGCAATAACGAGCGGACACGTCACCATCAATTATTTAACGAATACCTAAAACTTGACTTTTGATGTGTGATTGAAAGTAAAATTCGATAAAACCTTTCTACCGACATTGGCAAGGAATACTGCATTTTTGTATCCTATAATTGTATATAATAATTGTAATTGACCCAAGCTCTTCTATCGTGGATCATTTTCAAGAGAAACAGCATTTCATACACACCAGTTAGTGAAAACAAATTTCATACACTGAAATCAGGTTCTGAATTAGAATAGCATCTTCGCATATTTCTCCGCCTAAACAACAAGAAATCAAATTTTACGTTTCGCATACACTAAGAGAAATAATGACATCGCACAGTACACATATTTCCAAATATCACAGGAATCTCAACAATTTTCTAGTCACAGCCACTGCCGCTCTGTCGTCCTTCGCTTATTTCGCACTGTACTACCACTTCATCCCCCCTCTCTCTCTCCCTCTCTCTCTCTCTCTCCCTCTCTCTCTCTCTCTCTCTCTCTTTCCGTCTCCGTCTCCGTCTCCGTCTCCGTCTCCGTCTCCGTCTCCGTCTCCGTCTCCGTCTCTCGCTCTTTCTCTCGTTCTCTCTTTCTCTCTTTCTCTCTTTCTCTCTTTCTCTCTTTCTCTCTTTCTCTCTTTCTCTATTTCTCTCTTTCTCTCTTTCTCTCTTTCTCTCTTTCTCTGTTTCTCCCTCTTTCTCTCTCTTTCTCTCTGTTTCTCTCTCTTTCTCTCTCTTTCTCTCTCTTTCTCTGTCTTTCTCTCTCTTTCTCTCTCTTTCTCTCTCTTTCTCTCTTTCTTTCTTTCTTTATCTCTTTATCTCTTTATCTCTTTATCTCTTCATCTCTTTCTCTCTCTTTCTCTCCCTCTCTTTTTTTTTATCTCTCTCTCTCTCTCTCCCTCTCTCCTTGTTTCTTCCTCTTGCTCATCCATAATCTCACTGTCTCTGAATTATCTTTCTTCATTTCTCATCTCTGATTATCATGCACTGTCTTCTTCATGAGGCCATATACGGCAACAAGTACGTTTTAAGAAAAGGTATGTGATGTACTTTGAGTAGTTTACTGAGTGTATCTGTTTTCATAGACTGTCGACCCCGTCCGGCATATAGCCATATTTACGCCATCGATGCAGCCGTTATGTTTACGAACGTATTATTTGGAACTCTACGCATATTAACATAAGGGAAATTTTGATACTGGTAGCTTCGAATTTGAATACTGACCTCAGAGCTACCAACTTCTGTGCGACACCATGGGCAATATTGCATTAAAATCTCCAAATCTGGCCGAGCAAACATCACACTGCCAGCACGGCCGCCTACCAACCTCGATGGATCTCTTGCACTCGGCTATACATGCAGTTCTTACCCGACATGAGCCTGATCCAAATCGAGCATTATGAAGCAAATCAATCCAAACATTGTTTTTACCAAACCTTGCCTAGATATATGCGTTGACTGTTGACGTTATGTTAATGAAGCATTTACGAACTGTTCGCATCGTCAACCTTTGCTCCTATGAACCGTCGGAATTACAAGTTTGTCTTCTACGAATGTGTGTACTGTTGATTTTAATGTTTGTGACTACGGCATACAATTACGATCACGGCTAGTTTAAGCGCGTACGGAAATAAATCTCAAATTATTATTACGTTATTATTAATATTGGTACGAACATATGCTTGGCAAATTTGTTCGTTACGAGCCTGCAGTGTACGAGGTGTAGTTCGTGGCCAGGAGATGACCAAATGGCTAATTAATCCACCCCATTTTCAGTAGTAATATTTGTTTTCTTTCTCTTCTCACCTTTTCCTCGGGAGAAACCAGCCGACCGTGATGGTCGGCCGGCGCAGCACACACCGGTCCGCCATACGCTCGTGCAGGACAATCCCATTACGCGGCCATGCGGTGCGGGAGAACGCTCCGCCGCGCCGGCCGCAGCGAGGTGATTGGGACCGTGCCGGGTAGGCGTGATGTCGCCGGTGAGATGTGAGAATCGCCAACGAGTGGAGGCATTATGGAATATCGCTGCCTGTGTACGGACTGGAGGTATGGTGCGGACTATCGCTGCCTGTGTACGGACTGGAGGCATGGTGCGGACTATCGCTGCCTGTGTACGGACTGGCGGTATGGTGCGGAATATCTCTGCCTGTGTACGGACTGTAGGAATTGTGCAATATCGCTGCCTGTGTATGGACTGGCGGTATGGCGTGGAATATCGCTGCCTGTGTACGGACTGGCGGTATAGTGCGGAATATCTCTGCCTGTGTACGGACTGTAGGAATTGTGCAATATCGCTGCCTGTGTACGGACTGGCGGTATGGCGTGGAATATCGCTGCCTGTGTACGGACTGGCGGTATGGTGTGGAATATCGCTGCCTGTGTACGGACTGGAGGAATTGTGCAATATCGCTGCATGTATACGGACTGGAGGTATTGTGTGGAATATCGCTGCCTGTGTACGGACTGGAGGTATTGTAGCATATCGCTTCCTCTGTAAGGGCTATAGGTATTGTGGAATATCGCTGCCTGTGTGCGGACTGGGTGGGCAACCGTGCGGTCCCCAAGCTGAAGATCCCGCGGCCCACTGCTATGGTCGCGCCAGGCTGGCCGCACCTCGATATGGCAGCCGTGTCAGAGGGAGGACGATAGCTTTGTCAGAGGACGTGCACCTGCAGCCTCAGGGTGATAGTTGCGCACCAGTCGGTGGTGCTGCGCGTCGATATGGCAGCCGTGTCAGAGGGAGGACGATAGCTTTGTCAGAGGACGTGCACCTGCAGCCTCAGGGTGATAGTTGCGCACCAGTCGGTGGTGCTGCGCGTCGATATGGCAGCCGTGTCAGAGGGAGGACGATAGCTTTGCCAGAGGACGTGCACCTGCAGCCTCAGGGTGATAGTTGCGCACTAGTCGGTGGTGCTGCGCGTCGCTTGCGTTCGGAAAGCATCGAACATTGACAGTGGGCAATATTAGTTGGCACCCCGATTCTAATTATAGTCGTTTAAGTGCACCGAATGCCAGCATAGCTGGCATTAGCGTTGCCACGGATTTTGGAAAAAGGGTACGAGAGGGTTGTTAAGTCCATTCTTTACATGCACTGATACATATGTTGACTCTCCAATGGTGAGCCAACCCGGCAAACTGGAGTCCAAGCATCCCACCTTTTTATACGTGGATAAAAGCGACTCTCCTGGTGACTCCCCAGAAAGGAGTGTGCCGACTGAAATTAGGCGAGTAAGGGGTGCCTGGACCCGTTTTGCTGGAGTCACAGGTTTCGCAGCGAGTTATATAATGATTGAGTCAAGTTCCATCAAGCTAGTCATGTGGCTCCCTATTGACAGAAAGTTCGACTCCCCTGGCCATTTGACCAGACGCTGTGACGCCGAGTCAGATGGCCCGCTTATAAAAACTGCGCAATGAAACTCGCTTTACTTCGAATGATGCCCGATAACCTACGCGGCGTACCTTATCGGGGAGGAATGTTCTCCGTAAAATGAGTGGAATTGGTATGGACTGGATGGGTTACTGTGAATATGGTCGAATACAGATAATTGTGGCATTAGGGTGAGACGCAATGATTGCTGCCGAGAATGCTGGGGTTGTGGTGGAGCCGTATGGCTCTTAGCGCTGTGATGCCGTTGGAGTTGTTGCTCCCGCTCACGTATTTGCTGAATGTGGTGTTGTAATTAAGTTCGTTATGATTCTGGTCGATGAATCTGCTCTGCTCGGAGTTGATGACGCTCTTGCTGAAGGTGTTGTTCTCATAATTGTTGTAGTCCGTGCGGAGTCGGTGTCCTTGTTCTCGAGAATGCTCTGTGAACGGTAGCTCTGGTGATGGTGTTGGAGATGATGTTGGTGACGTTATCACTCGTGGTGGTGGACGTGTTGGATTTGTTCTGATCGTGCTTGATGAAATCGTTTCGGTCGGAATAGTGGTGGGTCTGGTCTATGCTGATGTTGCTCTTGGATATGATGATATTAGAGACGATATGGTTGGTGATGTAGGAGATGCTGTCGCTGGTTGATGTGCTGGGTTTGTTCCGGTGGTGCTCTTAATTTCTTGTTTTCAAATAAATTGTTGCACTCGGAGCCGTGGCATGCCTACGTTAAGCCGTTGCTGTTACTGTTTGTGGTGATAGCAATGAAAACGATGTTAAGAACCATGTTCCTGGCGGTGTTGCAAGTTTCTGTTACCCGTGACAATGTTTGTTGTGGATTTTTTTCCTCAGAAGTCTCCCGTAGTAATGTTGTACAGTAAGGTCAGTTAGACCACCCCTCCATCGAAGCAAGTAACAGGAAAAATTCATTGACCAGGAGCGTCACTTCTTGCCGGATGCTTCTGGCGGGACGCCGACAAGTCTCATCAGGCATCCAGGGATCATAGGGCGCTCCAGATGAAAACATTTCGTCTGTTAACTGCTCGAATGAAATGGGTTGCCATGCAACTGAACGATCCTGCCTACCGCTCTATCAGGGGAAATACCAAAAGACTACTGTATAAATATGCCGAAATCAACACCCGAGCACCATCATCAACAACCTCGTCTACATATCACCACGAAAAGCGCCAGCAACGGCTTCGCCCAGACGTGACATGGCATCGAGTGCAACTGTTTCAAAATAATACCACTGCAACCAATCAAATACGACCACTAGCGATAACATTTCCAGCATCATCGACCACATCGTCTCCATTGTTATCATGCTCAAGAGCAAGAACATCAACTTTAGCCACGCCTTCCACGACTCCGACTTGAGTTATGTCCTCGAGCACGGCCAATGCATATCCAACAAGTCCGCTAGAAATAACATCACCAACTTCATTAACAGCAGCATCCCGGCACCATCGTCAACTTCGTCCTCATTGTCTTCAAGCATATTACATCCATTCGGAAAAGATTGCGGCGACTCCATGAACGACACATTTCCTGGAACTACAAGGAAAGCATTTTCTTGAACTAGAGATATGGCGAATTAAATTAGAGCACCATATTCATCCCCAACTCCACCGCCACAGCCCTAATAGCCACGGCACCACCACAGCCCCAGCATCCTTGACAGCACCAATTGCATCTCACCCGTCCGCCACCAGAATGGTCGTTCCGTGGCATTCACGCTAACCACCCTCCACCCCAGTACCACTCAGTTATTTCTGCAAAATTATCCTCCCCGGACACTGTCTGCAGGGCTATAAATGTCAAACCGACATGAGTACTAACGGTTAAAAGCATCACTGCGGATGTAGTGCCAGGTCAATTATCGTCATGTTGCCACTTTTGTAAAGCGTAGCGTCCAATCATTTATTAGAACACCGAAACAATTGTTATATCAATCACGCCGGTGCCACATCGTGTGGGCTCATCCCGCCCAAGGTCTGGTGGGGTGAGCCAGGCCTGCTTCGACCTCAATCATAGACAGGTAGTGCTCGACGGAGGTGAAAAGCCGATGTGTGGCAAGTGTCAGAAGCACCAGAAGAGCCCCATGGCCGAAAGACGATGGTCTGTCCGTCTGCGGCTGAGGGGCCGACCTCCTTCAGAATGTCCCCCAGGTCGGCTCAGAGGAGGCACACTCGCACCGCACTTCTCTGGCGGCATATGCCATGGCTGCAATGATAGCGAATTGTACATACCATCGTATACCGATGACTCACAAACAACAACTTCGAAGATTGTGCATATTTATATTCACAAATAGACTTTGCTTATGGCTTAACCCGTGTCGCTAGTGGTCTCCGGCAGTACGCTTCACCCCCACAAAGGGGCGTCCCATCAGACTCTCAAGAGCGATTATGGCAATTTGAACAAAAACAAATACACACACACACAGAAAACAGTGGGCTGGGCACGGGCAGTGTGATCTCAACGAATATATACGCTCTTCTTCATATGAAGTTAAATGAAATGAAACAGGTCAAGTTAATACCAGTTCAAGCTAATTCCATGAAAGCAGTACACAATCTACACACGTCAATTATGTGATGCAACGAAGTACATAAAGTCAGTCGTGTACTTAGGGATCGCAGGTGAAGGTCATATCCTGCTAAGGGTATGAGGTAGTATATGTCTTGTACTGATTGCAGGCGACACAATTTAAGCAATCAAATGAAAACCGTTCAGCAGATGTGCAAAGCTGTACTGCATGGGGTTGTCGCTACTACCCGTCCGTGAGAAGGCCAAGCGCCAAATTACCTTCGGAGCATTCGGTGACGTTTGCCGCTGTCTTCAAACAATGGTTGAAACGTCGCCGGATCTTGCACTACAGACCCTCTCTGGTGCAGCAGCCATTCGATCCACTTCATTCCACATGCTTGAAGCAGCACATTTGTCAAATGTAGAAAACGAAAGTAATTGACGTCAGAGCTGACGTTAATTGCTTTCGTTTACGTGACATTGCTATCGTCAAGGACAGCTCTGTCCTTGACGATGGTTGGCAATCACATTTGGAAGATGATGCCAATGATCACATTCTTAAACAAATCGATCAATGTACATTAACTGCAGTGGAGCTCAGGTAGCAGATTGCAGGTGGTTACAACATCTTTGGGATTTTTCACGACACAATGAAGTGCATTAACTGCTTACGCACATCCCGCGTCTTTGAAGACAATTTCGATGAATTTTTGCAATTGAAGCCACGCAAAAATTAAGTTTTAATGATATCATATGGCAAAGCACACAGCAGAGATCAACACGAAAAGCTTAGCTTCTTACCTCCGATTCACAGAGGAGCGGAAAATGTCCTCTTTTCAGTTGGCGACCGTTGGCTCTCTGCAGCACGACTGCTTGCCAACGCGCTGGCCAAGTCCTAGCTGCAGCGACTCTCTGCGGACTCCAGCCTCCACGTCCTCGACGTGGTGGGCGGTCGCGTTCGGGGTAGTTGACGTAGTCCCTCGGTCGGGGTGAGGGGCCTTCGGGGAACCCAAGGTCTCTGAGAAAGTCAGCTTCCGACTGTTTTTATTCTTGTTAACATTCATCTTTTTTATGTATCCCTGAGGACGACAGAGAAAAATTGTTTCCATAGCAGCCGTTTTATGGTTTTACATCAGGGATACTTGCATCGGGGAAGGAGAGTGGGCGTTAAACGGGAATTCAAGGCAACTGTTTTCTTTTAAAAAACTGCATATTCCTCTTTTGTTGAGAAGAAAGAATGGTTTTAATCAGAACATAGGTTGTTTGTCCACAACATGCATAGTTTAGTAACCACGTAGATATATAACCTGCGCTCCAGAGGGGGGGGGGGGGGGGGGGGCGTGGCGAATCCAAGTACCCACATATCTTTCCACCGGTTTCTCAATAAACACCGCGGACAAACTACCGTCACTTTGCAACTTTGTTGCGAATTCAATAACGCATATCACGCACCATGTATTTTGAAATCGGTCCGTGAGTATAGAAACAGTGAAGGTGCAAAGACGACCGCTCGGCCGCCCCTGTGGTATCGGCACGGTGGCGGGCCGCGCCGGCAGACAGCCGGAGCCGCGCGACAACTGCTTGTTATGCCGCTTTTGCAAGTTATCGTGTAAGTACAATTTCAATCGCAATACAATTGCAATTGTTTAGCTACTTTGTACAGGTACAATGTATTGACAAGGATGAACATGAAGCGATGGAGTTACGTCACCTACCGTCTGCGGAGGCTGCTCGCTCACTGCGGGCACTGCCCTCGGCTTAGGAGGCGGCGACGGCTTCAAAGGATGAGAGCGAAATTGGGGACGTAGCATGCGTTCTATAAAATACATTCCAGCCCCTCGGCAGAGGGCAATGGATTCAAAGACCTACAAGCAGATCACTTCATTCTATTTCACCATAATAAACACATATTTTAACATTCGGAATACAGTTTCCCAATTTTTGCTCATGGATATCCCCGACGTCCATGAGCAAAATCAGCTAAAACTATTTGGATACCCCGTTAATGGGTCGCAATTTGACAGTCTGAGCTCACTTGACATGGGGATATCAACCTAGGGTCACTAAACCTAAACCGAGGAATCTTACCACAGCCTTAGGGTGTTATCTCACTTCAACATTTCATATTTATAGCTAGAGTAGTTTCCGATATCCCATGCGGACGACATCCGTCCATCCCTCCTCCGGCACTGGTCATATGAGAGGCCCTCTTACGCGCCGGTGTAGCACGAGTGGGCGGAACATTTGATCATGACCGGTATAAGCGAGTGATAGAAATGACATCTTCCACCCACCTGGTGGGTGGTAAGCCACTGATCCAGCGGTTTCCTCGTGTTGTCGCATGTCAGGAGTCACATGATTTCCTTTGCTAACCGTTCAATCGCCTTCCAATGGACACGAGAACCATGAGATATGCAAATTAAGACATAGGGCATGCTTAACAACAGACACAGTGTGCGAGTATATGGCGCTCATTGCACGATTAACAACTATAAGATTAGCATGTGATGAGTTTGAAAGAGGGGTTTGAAAAAGCACGTGACCCGACAGCATTTATACTTTCTGGAGCGGCAGTGCGGGTGTAATTAGACTAATTTCCTGCCCAATGTCGTGTTTAATAGGCACAGATGGTGCGCACAGTTTATATTACTCGTACAGTGCGAAGGCCCTTGGAGTCCATTCAGCCTTGATTAAATCCACCCTTGATTAAACAGAAAATTAATATCGCATGACAATTGGCACGACGGCATATAACAATGTACTCAATAAACCAAATACCCATCGTTGTACGACAGATTTTCTTCAATTTCAGCACCACAAACAATTCACATAACACCTGGCATGATGGCATGTATCAATGGCAACTTATCGTTGCACGACAGATTTTCCTCGGCTTCAGCACCACAAATAACTCACATGCGTTGCAAGGATTTCAAATGTCGGATCGTAATGCTTATATTGGGTACTTCGGAAAAGCCTGAAAGTCACTCACGAAGCAGACGTATGAAAGAAAGAAGCTTACAGTTTTGTCCAACAATGTAGGAAAGTTCCTATGTCGGCTACGTAATATTCTATGACCTCACGTTCGCGATAACCAGGTTGTAAAAGCACCAAAGTCCTCTGTGCTGCCTGTATTGCACAGCAGCGCTCGAATGAACATACGAGACAGTTAGACGCCAGTACAGAACTTTTATATAGGAAGGAAAGCCGTGATAATGCCTTTCAGATGAATTTAGAGGCCGAAATTAGGTGGGAAATTAGCGCGCGCGGGAGCGACCGACATAAGTCCAGCCACCTCTGCCGACATAAGTCCAGCCACCTCTGCCGACATAAGTCCAGCCACCTCTGCCGGCCGAGCGTGCGCGGGCGGCGTCGGCCGAGACCCCCGGCTCGCCATTGGCCGAAAAACAGTGCACGCCCCAGGCGCGTCACCGGCCGGTCATAGGCTTCCAGCCAAGCTACACCGCCGACGGCGGAAATGCCGACAGCGTCCGTCGGAAGAACCGTTACGGCTTACGTTACCTTTCAGGGCACCAGACCGGCGCGCTTATGGGGTCACATCATTTACAGTTACGGGACAGCCAAAAGTATAATTTCTAGTAACTCTGTTACAACAAGTTCTGCTCGCTGGTAGCCAAGTAGGAGTATTGCGTTACAACCAGGGTTGGCAAGAGACTGGCATAAGCTAGTCAATAACCGGAGACCTGGCAAAAACATTTGCTGCCAAGACACTCCGACCTTGTGCAGGAGATCATAATATGTTTGTGATTCTGGATCTGGAGGTTCACCGGATCCCAGAGATATAAGCTCATCATGGTGTGCTGCTCGGCTAAGATATTTGCCAGTAAATGCTTCCTTTTCCCGATTGATGGCACTGGCATGGTAGCAACTAGTTCTGCCAGCATTTGATCAACCCTGGTGCCAATGGATCCGACCATTCTCTGGTACTGCTTGGAGCCAGGACAGCTGAGCAAGACAAGATAGTATATGGTAACACACGAGCAACCGGAGCAATATATTTTACACTTTTAGTTTTCTCATGCAAGCTAAGCAAATTGGATTCGCAGCTTGATACCTTCAGTCCCTTCTAAAAACACTCCAGGTGAAAAGTAATGTCACTGCGTTGAAAAGTAATGTCAGCGTCATCCTAGGCCATGCCACAAATGCAAAATGCATGCCTGGCACTCCATAAGCGTCGTGTGATGCCTCGGACAATACCATCTACATTTGGATGTTGGGATATGATGATCGTCACCGCATCGGCACCTCCACCGTTCGGCACCTCCACCGTTCGGCACCTCCACCCATCGGCACCTCCATCCTGCGCTCTGCTGCGCACGGCCGGCGCTACACGCCATCAGCTGGTTTGCAGCTGACTCGCATTGTTCACGTCCGAAATCTGAATTGGTGTTGTTGTGGAAACTTCCCTCATAAATGGAATTGTCCTGTTGGTGATTGCATCAACGTAGACAAAATATGTCCCTACTCACTCCAATGGTGGGTTTTTGCCAGAAAGTTGAGTCTGAAATATTCAGAGCACATCCCATCCTTCCAGCCTCCCCACTAACTGGACATAAATTTTATCGAGCAGCGCAGCGAGAGGTACTAGTAACCTGATATCCTCAGTGTTTCCTAAGTGAATTCGACATCCTCCCTCCCTTCCTGACTACACACACACACACACATACACACACACACACACACACACACGCGCGCACACCACGATCGTTCTCAAAGAGTATCGTGCCTATCGAAGGCCGTGTGCGCAGTCAAACGCACCTTGCTGCACAAGGTGCGCCGCCTGGGTGAGCCAGAGTCACTAGCCTGCGAATTTGCTCTGGTATCACAGACACGCGACAGGACCACCAGGCAAGACAGCGATCTGCACGTGCCGAGATCGCGAACCAACATGGGCAAACGACGTTTTTGTAGTCGCGCGGCTAGACAATACAATGCCTTGCGACCCGATCTGACGCGGCTACCCATCCCCCTGTTTGGACCGCACCTAAAGCGTCACCTGCGCAGGAACCCGGACTGTGGAGGCACTTAGCGCCTTATTTATGCGTCTGCTTTTATGACTGCTTGTTGACGATATCTGAATGTATGATACTTCTGCCGACCTCTTTTTATTTGCATGACGTGAGGCTGTAATGGCCACGAGTTAATTGTGGATGGCCTTACTACATGTCTGTCTGTCTATCTGTCAAATCAATTACGTTTTCACAAGATACTAAAGCAGATGCACATTTTGATTGGCTTAGCACCAAATCAGGCAAGTTTCAGTTGCCTTTTGTAGTAGGATAAAGCGCTCCTATAACGTCCATTTAACTGAAAATTGTTTGTGGTGGCCAGCTCGCTTATAGTGTATGGGCAAGGAAGGTATCAATCGGTAGCCTGATACATTTCATACATGACCTAGCACTTATTTTGGTTCAGATACTTTTTCATTTAATTTTCACGCAAAAAAAATGTACAACAAGTTGCGTCGTGCGTGAATGGAGCAGGCCTGCTCGTAGTACACACAACCAACTACTTCAAATACGCACACAATGAGCATTTACAGAAAATGAAATACAAGTCTATCAATGGCAACCATCTGGGAATCAGAACGTGCGCCATCGCGTAGTGCAGCACTGGCGGTTTGCTATCCGATCTGGAAGAAACGGCTCCCGTATTGCCTTAAGGTAATTGCTCAATCACGACAAAAATTATATACGAAGCTGACCTAGTTTGGGGTCACGTCGGTACACCGGCCCACCCGATGCATGACCCGCACTGGATCCCGTCTTCAAACGAGCGCTCGTACCTCATGCAACAATGCATGCATTGTATATCATCACCGTGACTGCCAGACGGCTTCTCCTTTCGGTTCTGAATACTCGTCACAATTTTGGTACCTTTTGTCCTGTACTTTGTCGGTGCGTTTCTTTTTTTGATGCTACACTTCTTGTGGAGCCGCGTCGTCGAAAAGTGGCCTTATTACCACGTTCGCTATCCAGTTAACGGCATTTTTACTTTGCCTGCACCTTGCTTCTGTTCATCTCAATAGCAGTGTTCACAGTATGAATGTTGTCCGGCCATAGTGCCGGCACCGTCGGACCTAGCTGCAAGATGCCACGTCATTTTCCGTCGGGTGCAACGTCGGCGACGGCGCTGGGAATCGTGTCAAGCGCATGGGAACGTTTTCTAACAGGAAAACTTGCCCCCGTGGCTATAAGAGGGGGGGGGGGGGTCACGGGGGCCATGCATACTCCCTCACGCCACAGGAGACCATAATGACCCGAAATCCGAGGGTAAACCGTAGTGTAAAAGTGAGAGGAAAAGATCGAAATAACCATTTACCTCCCTCACGCCCTAAGTCGATCGGAAGGCCCGTTCCTGGAGTCGACACTGGTCGCTCCCCCTTGTGTTTGGAGCAAACATAAAATTTTGCCATTCTTTAATGACAAATTTTCATGTTTGGTGCTCTCCTGGAAAACGTCATTACCGTTTCCTAACTTGTCTCTGATTTGAGGGAAATGGGGGCTGCATGGATCTCTCTGAGCCAATTTGACCTCCGAAGGGACACCACCTAACATTAGCAAAATCCGAGATCCCTGAGTAGCCGAACGTAAGGATGAACACCGCCTGTACATTTGCGCGGGGAGTGCGTAATAGAGGCACTACTCCTGTGCGTTAATGGAACACCCGATGCCCCAGAAGCGCACACCATCTAGCGCTCTTCCACTTAGCGCATGCATTCTCTGTAATTCACACCTCGCCTCGAGAAACGCGTTGGAACTAATTGGCTTTCAAACGCGCCATCATATTTCCCATTTCAGTTCATATGTTCTACAAAAATGCTTGGTAACTGATACTGTGCAATATTGTTCGTAGCGATTTTCTTTTTTGTAAACAAGATTTACCACTTACCTTCGCAAACATGCTCTTTTGTCTTCTACGTTAGCGGAAGACAGCGCACAAACAAGTTTTCCTTGCCCTGTGGAATTCGTGAGACTACTGATTTCTGCTGAGTGCATCCTTCCAGTGCGAAGCATATGCCCTCGGCAATAAAAAGAATGCTCGTGCTCCTTTAGTAAGTGTGCTTTATGAGATTTTCGTACCCTGCTATGCTTGTTTATGAAACTAAGTTCTAATTTAAAAACGATATTTGCAAAATAAGAAATATGTACACGTTTTGGTACATGTATTAAACCTTCATACGAAATAATAGTCGGTGTCTGCATATTCTATATCGTTGCTCGAATTGCATTCATTTTTAATTCCATGATAAAAAGTTGCGTTCCTAACACCTGACTTCTGTTGGCTCTGTGCATTACACCTGGAAGAGACTGGCGATCATATAGGTGGTTCTCTAGTTAGCGATGTAAATAAGGTGGGACATTTTTTTTTATGTTTGGATTCACTTCAAGGGACAATAATTAGTCAGGCTTAAAGAGGAGAGATTATGTTCGAGGTGTTTCTGTAGGAGTGTATTTTTAAGCTAACTTTCACGGCACATATGTCTGTTAAAGATCACACTGGCTCCACGCATGGGTGGACAATATTTACCTTACTGACTATTGAATACCGCCTTTGAGACAGGGGCATACTGGGGGGGGGGTGATCATAACGACCACTGGTGCTGATCTGCACCACCCACCTAGGTGATGGAGCAGCCATAAATCTCTGATGTATCCCGATTATGCCAACATCAATATTACTCATTACAGGAAATGGATATTCTATTGAAGAGATATTCTATGGAAGATATATTACATTAACGACATATTTTATGAAATATAAATGCTATTGAAGAGATATTGTATTGAAGTGATATTCTATGGAAATTTATTCTATTTTACTGAAGTGATATTCTTTTGAAATTTACTCTATTTTATTGAAGGAGGATATTCTGTTCATTGAATATCCACACTGAAGGTGTGAACGCTTCTTGAAAAGCGTCCCGGATTTTCAACACAGCACGTGCTGATATCAGTGTAAAGCCGCACTATGAGTCGAACAACCTACCCGATAAAATGTCTGGCTTCGAAGAACCTTTGGCCCAGTGGCGCAATTCGTGTCGATAAGCCGTCGGACTTTACAGATATTGCCTGGTACTTGGCCGACTAATCCCAAGGCGACCTGCGTTCGTTCAATACTCAGTTGAGCAGCGTAATTCAGACTCAGATTGATTTTGCACGGCAGTCATATTTTGAGAGGGTTAGGAATGACGTGCACCTAACGTGTGCAAAATATTACCATCCCAGTGACAAAAGTTCATCATGATTGTCGATTAGGCATATGTTCCACTATCAAAGCAACGTTTGTCGGAGCCCCCTCTGTGGTGTGCGTCTAGTCGGAGCCCTCCCGATGGTGTGTATCTAGTCGGAGCCGCCCTCCCCCGATGGTGTGTATCTAGTCGGAGCCCGCCCGATGGTGTCTATCTAGTCGGAGCCCTCCCAGTGGTGTGTATCTGGTCGGAGCCCTCCCGATGGTGTCTATCTAGTCGGAGCCCTCCCGATGGTGTACATCTAGTTGGGGCCCTCCCAGTGGTGTGTATCTGTTCGGAGCTCTCCCGAACATGTGTATCTAGTCTGAGCCCTCCCGGCGGTGTGTATCTAGTCGGAGCCCTCCCGGTGGTGTGCATCTAGTTGGGGCCCTCCCAGTGGTGTGTATCTAGTCGGAGCCCTCCCGGTGGTGTGTATCTAGTCGGAGCCCTCCCGATGGTGTGTATCTAGTCGGAGCCCGCCCGATGGTGTGTATCTAGTCGAAGGCCTCCCGATGGTGTGTACCTAGTCGGAGCCCTCCCGATGGTGTGTATCTAGTCGGAGCCCTCCCGATGGTGTACATCTAGTCGGAGCCCTCCCGATGGTGTACATCTAGTTGGGGCCCTCCCAGTGGTGTGTATCTGTTCGGAGCTCTCCCGAACATGTGTATCTAGTCTGAGCCCTTCCGGTGGTATGTATCTAGTCGGAGCCCTCCCGATGGTGTGTATCTAGTCGGAGCCCCTCCGGTGGTGTGTATCTAGTCGGAGCCCTCCCGGTGGTGTATGCCTAGTCGGAGCCCTCCCGGTGGTGTGTGTCTAGTCGGAGCCCTCCCGGTGGTGTATGCCTAGTCGGAGCCCTCCCGGTGGTGTGTGTCTAGTCGGAGCTCTCCCGATGTGTGTGTCTAGTCGGAGCCCTCCCGGTGGTATGCATCTGGTTGGAGCCCTCCCGATGGTGTGTATCTAGTCGGAGCCCTTCCGGTGGTGTGTATCTAGTCGGAGCCCTCCCGGTGGTGTATGCCTAGTCGGAGCCCTCCCGGTGGTGTGTGTCTTGTCGGAGCCCTCCCGGTGGTGTATGCCTAGTCGGAGCCCTCCCGGTGGTGTGTGTCTAGTCGGAGCTCTCCCGATGTGTGTGTCTAGTCGGAGCCCTCCCGGTGGTATGCATCTGGTTGGAGCCCTCCCGATGATGTGTATCTATCTAGTGGGAGCCCTTCCGGTGGTGTGTATCTAGTCGGAGCCCTCCCGGTGGTGTATGCCTAGTAGGAGCCCTCCCGGTGGTGTGTGTCTAGTCGGAGCTCTCCCGATGGTGTGTGTCTAGTCGGAGCTCTCCCGGTGGTATGCATCTGGTTGGAGCCCTCCCGATGGTTTGTGCTTTGTCGGAGCCCTCCCGATGGTGTGTATCTAGTCGGAGCCCTCCCGGTGGTGTATGCCTAGTAGGAGCCCTCCCGGTGGTGTGTGTCTAGTCGGAGCTCTCCCGATGGTGTGTGTCTAGTCGGAGCCCTCCTGGTGGTATGCATCTGGTTGGAGCCCTCCCGATGATGTGTATCTATCTAGTGGGAGCCCTTCCGGTGGTGTGTATCTAGTCGGAGCCCTCCCGGTGGTGTATGCCTAGTAGGAGCCCTCCCGGTGGTGTGTGCCTAGTCTAAGCCCTCCCGGTGGTGTGTATCTAGTCGGAGCCTTTCCGATGACATGTATGTTGTCGGAGCCCACCCGATGGTGTGTATCCAATCAGTTAGCTATTTGTTCTGTTGAACGCATTGGCCGCATGATCATTAGCTTCCATGTCTGTATCCAGTTGTAGCTCTCCGACTGGTTTGCAAACAGTCGAGCCTTGAACGAACATGTATATCGCAGCACAATTCAAAACTTCGGATTTGTATGCTGTCACACGTTCGCCACAAGGCATACACAGCAACCCTATGTCGTAATACATGACTTTGGTGATAGCGATGTACATCCGGGGCGGGTACAGGGGTGAGCGGGAGGTGGGCATGTGCCATCATGGAAAGTCTGCATCTCTGTAATCGAAAAGAGGCGCTCCTCTAGGGATGCTTGAGCATACCCTCTTGACATTTTCTTCATCAATGGCACCATATCAGACGAATTCCCCGTCGAACAAAGTTCATGAATACGCCCCTAATATATATATATATATATATATATATATATATATATATATATATATATATATATATATATATATATATATATATATATAAGTGGTTGCCAGTGCGAAGCTTTGCAGCTCAATTCGATGCGCCCTTCCATTCAAATGACGATTATTTAATGGTGGCATTCAAATCGGTCTGGATTTGATGCACCCGAAACCCGAAAACATTACTTATGACACGATACGCACTGATAAAACAGCCATTACTTTGGTATTTGCAATTATTCCTAATACGTACTGTCAAAGTCTACTTTTGTGCAAGAAGCTGCATTCATAGCTTTCTATCTATCACTATCTAATGCATTAAATCACTATGTCCATAGCAGTCTAACGCATCATTTATCATGGGGTAAGATACCATACATCTAAAAATTAATATATCACTCCTGGTGCCTATATGCAGTTTATCACTGGCACCAGCAGTTGGTGCTCAAAACACTTTCGTGTTGACGAATCGTGGCCGCCCCAATGGCGCCTGCGGATGGACAGCGGCGCCACAGTGGACACCACAACGTCACGCACTCGTGATGTCACGGTGGCTGCACTGATGACGTCACGGTGCTGGGCGACGCCGCTTCACGGTCGCGCTGGCCGCTGCTGCACGTGCCGGCGTACGCGAATCGCCTCGGTGCGTTGAAACGACGGCACGCGCCGCGAGCCGCAGCAGTCCGCGCTCGATACGACTCAATCACTGACACGTTTCGGGGACCATGGCAGCCTTTGGTACGTCCCGGGGAGTACGGCAGGTCGCGGTACGTCCCGGGGAGTACGGAAGACCGTGGTACGCCCCGGGGAACATAGCAGGTCGCGGCACGTCCCCGGAGTAGGGTATGCTGCAGTGTTCCTCCGCCGCTGTCGCCGCTGTACGGATGAGGCGGTCGGTCCATCGCTGCCCAACCGGCGCGTGGCCGGCGTGTTTGGACTGTACGTGTGGCGCCACTGTCTTTCTCCTTGGACCTGGTCGATCACTGCGGGCCCGGCCTACGGCGATGATGTCGAGGCCCGACCGTCCAGACTGTCCCGAGCGCTTTGGTCTGTCCATGACAGTTCCTAGTTGAGCGAACTCCTGGAACCAAGAAACTCACCGTCATATCACAATGCTGTCACATGGCTAGTGTTTACGGACACTTGACCTGGTAACGAGCCATGGCTTTGTGTATTAAAGATAATTTTGCCACAGTGAGCGGAAAAAATTGGCATGTCAGCTAACCAGAGTCAGCGGCGTAGCCAGGGGAGGGCCGAAAGGGGCCGCTGCCCTCTGGAAGGTCAGAGGGACCCTCAAGGCGTCGGCGCAGGGGACCCCAAAGGCCCTTTGGGCCGACGTGAAGGGCCCCTGGACCGACGAAAGGGGTCCCGGGCCCTGTGTCGTCAAAGAGGACCCCTGAGACGGCGAATGGGGACCCTAGTTGTCGGAGAGGATCTCGGGCCGTCAGAAAAGGCCCTTGGGCCGACGGATGGGGCCCAAGCTTTCGACAGCGACAGTGTGAACCGCCTGGGTGCGCCACCGGCACACTCAGCTGTTGCGGTGCAATCAGATCAGCTGTGGTGGTGTTTTGAGATTCGAATTGTGATGCTAGGCTTTTCCGATGGCGAAATATCTGGCGGAAGAGACGCGTGGCAGCCGAATATAATGCCAACCACGAGCCAAAGGTGCTTGGGCCCATTCTTCACATGTAGCGTGCAGGGTACATTACCTCAGCAGCACACGGCAGGAATTAATGTTGCCCGAGCGTAGCCGGTCCGAGATGTGTGAAGCATAAGAGAGCTCCATATGTGCGTGATGCAGGGTACATATCATTTCCAAACCTAGGTGGTCCGAGATGCGTGGAACGTGATAATGTCCGCAAGTTTTCCCCTGACATTTACTTGTGTACATCGGCCACAGTGGCACGAGTATGCCGGCGTGGTGCAGATGTGCCACGGTGGCACGAGTATGCCGGCGTGGTGCAGATGTGCCACGGTGGCACTGAGCATGCCGGCGTGGGTGCAGACGTGGTGCAGAGTGCCACAGTGGCACGAGTATGCCGGCGTGGTGCAGATGTGCCACGGTGGTACGAGCATGCCGGCGTGGTGCAGATGTGCCACGGTGGCACGAGCATGCCGGCGTGGTGCAGATGTGCCACGGTGGCACGAGTATGCCGGCGTGGTGCAGATGTGCCACAGTGGCACGAGTATGCCGGCGTGGTGCAGATGTGCCACGGTGGCACGAGTATGCCGGCGTGGTGCAGATGTGCCACGGTGGCACGAGTATGCCGGCGTGGTGCAGATGTGCCACGGTGGCACGAGTATGCCGGCGTGGTGCAGATGTGCCACGGTGGCACGAGTATGCCGGCGTGGTGCAGATGTGCCACGGTGGCACGAGTATGCCGGCGTGGTGCAGATGTGCCGCGGCGCCGCCGGTGATCCGCTCTATCTGCACCGGCCGGCTGCAGTTATCAGCGCGAGCACAGTCGGCCGCCACGACCCGCGGCGGCCAGACGAACTTTGTGTGTCCTCACAGTCGGCTGGTCGGCCTCACTGAGCTCGCTGATCAACCCGATAACGATGATTGTAACACACGGACAGTTCATGGGGAACACACGGACTGCCACGACCCTGCCACGCGCCAAACACAGCCCTGACCCCGGCACATACCAGGCGGCAGCAACAGGTCATCCGAAATGCACTGCCCTTGAAAACGTGTAGCGAGCATGCTGATGTCCACACGTGACATTCCATGGCCATTTTATAATTTGGTGTCATCCTGATAATTTTAGGTGTGGTTCGCCGTCGCCCATGCTCCATTACAACCCTCCAAACTGCTGGCGTCTCACAATGTCACCTAGTCAGCTAGCAAAATTCCATGTGCTCTGAAACCAGCCTTGCCGCCGGGACTGGACGCCGGCAGCACATGCCACATACGATCGACAGTCACGAGCATATATATGTATACATATATATATATATATATATATATATATATATATATATATATATATATATATATATATATATATATATATATATGTATACATATATATATATATATAGCTACACACAATTTCTGTGTGACATCTTCAACCACAAATGCATTGCATATTCTTGTCATTACCTTGCATTGTCCCTGATGTCTTTAACGATGCTGTCTACGAACAATTGTATGGAATAGAAGACTTGCACGAAATACATTACCCTCATGGAAGCACGTTAGGCGATATTTCTACAGCACATATGCCTAAGTGAATTAGGAATATGACAAGATGGTGCAAAAAGAAAGAAAGAACTTGATATTGGAACCTTCTGTGTTATATCTTTGGCTAATTCACTTTACCAGTAATCGCTCTTCATTCATTTCATTGCATCGTGTTTACGCTGCGTATTCTGTAGTTGCTAAGTGGTGCGATAAGGAGCAATTGCCTGTTCTGGGTGCGGCTAATCAATGTTTGTCGGTACTGATTGATGCATCTTGGGCTTGCAAATTTTCTTGTGTTGTGCTTTATGCACAATATCGTTCAGCTTAGTTCACCTTGCCAAACACTGGTAAGTATGCATGCCATGTGGAATGGATAGCAGGAACCATTAATTAGTATCTTTTAGACCGTACACTACCATAAATGGCAGGATGTCATACGTCATATATATGATTAGTGTCAGAGCATCCATGACACTCGACAGCCCTGGTCTAAAATTGCATTGCTGAAGTCAAACTATACCCATCAGGTCGTGAGGTCCATGCCACAACCTTTGTTTATGGCAAAGACTCAGATCTAAATACCAATCCCATCACCATCAAAGTGACAGGGTGAAATAGTTCAACTAAAAATGCCTCGCATTGGAACATCTCAAGTATTTCAATTTTCCGGTGACAAGGAGCCTGAACATCAGTACAGCCCACCTCTTGGGCACGCACTGCACCAGGGTCGCTTGGGCACGCACTGCACCAGGGTCGCTTGAGCACGCATTGCACCAGGGTCGCTTGAGCACGCACTGCACCAGGGTCGCTTGGGCACGCACTGCACCAGGGTCGCTTGGGCACGCACTGCACCAGGGTCGCTTGGGCACGCACTGCACCAGGGTCGCTTGGGCACGCACTGCACCAGGGTCGCTTGAGCACGCACTGCACCAGGGTCGCCTGGGCACGCACTGCACCAGGGTCGCTTGGGCACGCACTGCACCAGGGTCGCTTGGGCACGCACTGCACCAGGGTCGCTTGGGCACGCACTGCACCAGGGTCGCTTGCGGGCTGCACCTTCACAGCCATGACTCTCAGAGTTGAAAAACAAGGTTTCCACATCATGCGCCAGTACACCACATGTCCAGCTTCAGTGCCTACACACCAAAAACCAACACTTCGAAGTAACCAGCATTTGAAAATAAATGACGCTGTAGATCGAAATGATTGCGACGCGGTCAATTTCCCAATTGTGCCAGGTACCAGTGTGTGGGTGACAGGTTGGTTACGGACACGTTAAAGCTTATGGGAGTTGTTGCATGCCGCAGTATTTAGGCCCCCGGCTCCGCTGGCATCATGACCCTTGGGTTCCTTTACGACGCATTCAACCGCTAGGTTATGTAGCGTCGCCAACCTCTCACGGCGATTGGTCGCGGGTGGACTCGGTAAATGCCGTCGGTTGTGAGATTCGAACCCACAATCTTGCGATTAAGAGTCCGACGCTCTACCAACCGAGCTACCGCGGCCCCCTAGGCTCCGCTGGCATAGCCAAGGGGGTAGGGGAGGGGGAAAGCCACCCCCTAGAGGGGTCCGAGGGGGATTTCCAAGCGACCGCCTTGAGGGGCACGCAAGCGCCCCTCAAGGCGTATGCGCCGGCGCAGGTGGCCAGCAAGGGCCCCCTGAGCCGACGGAAAATGCCTCTGGACTGACGAAAGGAAGGAGGGGGGGCTCTCTCCTTCAGCCCTGCCCGGGCTGAAGGAGAGGGTCCCGGACCGATAAAGAGGGCCCCGAGTCAACGGAGAGTACCAAAGGGCAGATGATGAGAGCCCTGGGCTGGGCCAACGTGAAGGGCTCTTAGGTCGACAGATGGGCCGAGGATTGTTAGAAGAGCCTCTCGGCTGACTGAGGGAGCCTCGAGCCAATATGATGGGTCCTTGGGCTGACGGCGGTGCCCAAGCCGAAGACAGGATCCCTAACATGATGGAGAGGGCCCACGCTTAAAACAAAGTGTCTCCGGTCTGAAGGAAAAGGCCCTGGGTAGTTATGACTGCCCCTGTGACGACGAACGGGACCTGGATACCGAAGATCATGTCAGGTCATCCGAAAGGGCCACTGGCAGACGGATGGGGCTCAGACCGTACAAGGGTCCCTGGCCTGACGGAGGGGTGCCAAGCTGTTGAAAGAGGGCCTCCGGCCTGATAGAGGAGTCCTGGATCGCTAAAGAGTGCCCCTGAGCCGACGGAGAGGACCCCTAGCCGTGGAAGGGCCTCGAACCATCGAAGAGGGCTACGAGGCGGTATGCAGGGCCCCTGGGCCGACAGAGGGGGCGAAGCCGCACAGGAGTCCCCTGACGTGAAAGAGGAGACCCAAGCTGTTCAAAGAGAGGCGTCCGGCAGAACGAAGAGCGGCTCCTTCCTGAGCCGCGAAAGAGGGCCCCTGAACCGACGGAGGGGGTCCCAGGCCGGACGTGCAGGGCAACGAGGTTGGCTTTGGCTCACACTGACGGAAATGAAGAGATGAATACTTATACTAGTACTGGTACTCATAAGGTATGGATGGTTACGAAATTCACTTTCAGAGGAAAAAAGCGTCCATTGGAGACTAAAGGTCATCCCTTCAGTATACTCGAGTGCACCATCTCCCCCTCTCAGGGATTTTTCCCCGCCGAATATGCCCCTCCGAAAAATGTGCCTCCTCGCTCTCTCCCGATTAGATTTTCTGGATCCGTCCCTGACGCCAATATAATACCGTGAACTGTCACCATAACTGTGGCGTATTTCCCGATATCTGTTACCTATGCTGTATGCAGCGATTTTGTCACCTCTGAATTTGTGTCCAGTGAAGGAAAAAAGAGCAGGGACATAACCCAGTACGCTTGGCTTCCCCCACCTTCTTCACTCACCACAAGTTTAACGTTCCAAGGAATGCTGCGTATGGAGAGCACGGCTGCCTACCCTATCACTGGGTAGGAGCACACAAACTAACACAAATGTATTCAGCTATAAATCAGCAATACCGTTTATCAGCATTCAGGAACAATAGGCGTCATGAAGCGCCTAAGCCTGTGGAGCCGGAGATTTCTAACTTGAAAAGTCCATTAGTCACAAGCGTGCTTTCTCCGACCTTGCGGCTGCGGCCTGGAATAGCATGCCCGTTTATATTCCAGGGCGCCAATGCATGAGGCGTATCAAACGCGCCTCTCAGGCGCAATTGACAAATACCTGACCGCGTTGATGATGCTCGCGACTATGCCCACGCTACTGTGTGCTGTGTACTGGGAGCACCGCGACAGCTGTCTGCCAGTACCGACCACAGATGCGCCGCGTCAGCTGTCTGCCAGTACCGACCACAGATGCGCCGCGTCAGCTGTCTGCCAGTACCGACCACAGATGCGCCGCGTCAGCTGTCTGCCAGTACCGACCACAGATGCGCCGCGTCAGCTGTCTGCCAGTACCGACCACAGATGCGCCGCGACAGCTGTCTGCCAGTACCGACCACAGATGCGCCGCGTCAGCTGTCTGCCAGTACCGACCACAGATGCGCCGCGTCAGCTGTCTGCCAGTACCGACCACAGATGCGCCGCGTCAGCTGTCTGCCAGTACCGACCACAGATGCGCCGCGTCAGCTGTCTGCCGGTACCGACCACAGATGCGCCGCGTCAGCTGTCTGCCAGTACCGACCACAGATGCGCCGCGTCAGCTGTCTGCCAGTACCGACCACAGATGCGCCGCGTCAGCTGTCTGCCAGTACCGACCACAGATGCGCCGCGTCAGCTGTCTGCCAGTACCGACCACAGATGCGCCGCGTCAGCTGTCTGCCAGTACCGACCACAGATGCGCCGCGTCAGCTGTCTGCCAGTACCGACCACAGATGCGCCGCGTCAGCTGTCTGCCGGTACCGACCACAGATGCGCCGCGTCAGCTGTCTGCCAGTACCGGTGCAGCCATGGCATGCGCCGCTCTCCGCATGATCTATACATTGACGTTGACCAACGTGACGCAGTGCTCCAACCGCAGGCGACCACGTGATTCGCCACGTCGGCGACAGTGGTGTGGTCCGTCACCACCCAGCGACAGTGGTGTGGTCCGTCACCACCCAGCGACAGTGGTGTGGTCCGTCACCACCCAGCGACAGTGGTGTCGTCCGTCACCACCCAGCGACAGTGGTGTCGTCCGTCACCACCCAGTGACTCCCGGGCCGATCACCAGCCAGTGGTGTGTCCGTCACCACCCAGGGACAGTGGTGGGCCGTCAGTACCGTGTCGTCCGTCACCACCCAGCGACAGTGGTGTCGTGGTGTGGTCCGTCACACCCAGCGACAGTGGTGTGTCCGTCACCACCCAGTCGACAGTGGTGTCGTCCGTCACCACCCAGCGACAGTGGTGTGTCCGTCACCACCCAGCGACAGTCCGGCACTGGACTGTCACCACCCAGCGACAGGGGTCCGTCACAGCCACTGGACTGCGACAGTGGTGCGTCCTACCACCCAGGAGTGGTGTGGTCCGTACCAGCCAGGACAGTGGACTGTCAGTACAGCCACTGGACTGGACAGCGCAGTACAGCACACTGGACTGGACAGCGACAGTTGTTCTCACCCAGCCACTGGACTGGACAGCGCAGTACAGCACACTGGACTGGACAGGCAGTACAGCCACTGGACTGGACAGGCAGTACAGCCACTGGACTGGACAGGCAGTACAGCCACTGGACTGGACGAGGCAGTACAGCCACTGGGGGACTGGACAGGCAGTACAGCCACTGGACTGGACAGGCAGTACAGCCACTGGACTGGACAGGCAGTACAGCCACTGTCACGGCGCCGCGGTCCCACACCACCGACCAGTAAACTGCCCGTCCCTCCGGACACTGGAACACCTGAACCTGCTCAGCTACCTGACACTCTGTGTGGCCAGAACAGGGCCCTGCAAGGTGTTCATAAGTGGAGACAACTGTCCGACAAATGCTATTGCCAATATTGGTTGGAATCTTAATGCCGGTAGCGTGTGCTAAGCAACTTCGAATAACACCGATGCCATACGTCAAGCATCAACGCAGCTTTGTTTCAAGACTCCGTGAATCGACTGCATGCTCTTATTACTCGATGTGGTAATGGAAGTGTGCTGAAGAATCGGTACATGCGGTCGAGATTGCAAATGTACTTCGCGTTCTGACGAGTACTTGACAAAACGGCAAACGTCGGTGTCATCGTGACCGACCCAAACTGTCGCCCAAGGAACGTTGGTGAAGTAGCTTTCTGAGTCACTCTGAGTCACGTGTCTGAGTCCTGACATTTTACTTCAGGTTTTATAGCAACGGTAAGATGTCGGCAGAAATTGGTGCTACGAATTTGGAAGAATAACCACCAATGGGAATGTTCACCAGGTACGGTATACAAGCTAAGCTAAAAGCTAAGAGAGATTAAATCAAATCAGCTTCAAGAATATAATTTGTTCTTTTTGTTGAAGTTGAAAGAAGGAAACAAACTTGTCATTTCAATGCACAATCATCTTATTATCAACTGACCAAGCTAATGATGATTCACGTCCATCGTTTGTTTTTACCAACTATTCGTGAACCAAAATCAGAGGTCAGGGAGATTCGACTAGGCTAGATTGTGCTTACCAGTTTTTTTTCTCTCGCTAAATAGACAAACTACTATGTAGCCCAATGACGGTAATCAAATATGTTCCGTACTTTCGATCATTTATTGTTCAAAGGCCATATTTATAGGTGCTGGATCTGGCGGTTCAGTATCTGGCGGTAGCTGGTGCGTTACTGAGCTCTGCCAACATGCAGGACATGCGTGCAGACTGCAGGACATGTCGGAAGTGCACTTCCGTCTGCCCCTGGACGAAGAACCTAAATAGTAAAATGAGTCATTTTCAGCCAGTCAGTCTCAACAGTCTGTCTGTACACCATCGCCAGGGAACTACTGTACGGGCATGGCCTATGCGAGGAAAAACAAATGGCTACAAACACCAGTTTCCAGATGTTATGTCGCTTCGACAAGTGGATGTTTATGGCGTCTATCTTGGGCGCACTCCACGGGGAACTCCACCACTCTCCATGCAGTGCGGCGTTCTTTACGGATTTCATGACAATTTATCTTTGAAATTCCAAGTGAAATCCGGAAATCAAAAAAGCAGCTCACATTCCCGGCAAGATGGCGAACCCCAGCAGTGGGACGCAAATACAGCATACCAGTGCATTGCAACCACATGTATCGAAACAAATCATTCATCTTGTACTTTAAGCTGCGTTATCCATCTTCAGGTGACCGGTGGCATCATTCGCCTCACCATCTAACCAACTAATGTAGCTTGACAATGCTCCTATGACGGGATTTTCTGCAATCATGTCAAGAACCCTGCAAACAGCAAGAACCCTGCCCTGCATAGTGCAACTGCAATTGTAACATAAGTGGGTGGAGCTAAGTGCGCTTGTGTTTGCATTTGATTATGTCTAACAAGAAGTGCTCACTTGAAGGGCTTCTGACAGGCGCAATTGCCTCCTTTACACGTGAAATGGAGCCGTTAATGCACGCAACGTTTCGTCAGGGGATTTCCATTTTTCATGTACGGCAATTCCCACCGTAAGAACGCAAACATGATAACTTCACAATGCCATCACCCGGCAAACCACCATATAACTTTTCTGTAAAACATCGCACCGGATCCCCGTCAATGTAGGACATGTAGCTGCCCTCCTGCTGCTTCTCCCATTGTGTCAGGGGAGGCGTGACTTGCACCATCTCCAGCGAGCGCGTGCGGTGACATCGCGTCCGCTGAAATACTATCCACTTGTTGATTAGGGTGCTCCACTGCCCCTCGGCTACAGCTTGTTGATTAGGGTGCTCCATTGCCCCTCGGCTACAGCTTGTTGATTGGGGTGTTCCACTGCCCCTCGGCTACAGCCTGTTCATTGGGGTGTTCCACTGCCCCTCGGCTACAGCGTGTTGATTAGGGTGCTCCACTGCCCCTCGGCTACAGCCTGTTGATTGGGGTGTTCCACTGCCCCTCGGCTACAGCTTGATAATTCGGGTGCTCTACTGCCCCTCGGCCACAGCTTTGTTGACCAATCGCCTGGCCAGCTCAGCATTTCTAGGATGTTGTCGTGGTCTCGGTGGGTGGCATCCATTCCCACACCCTACGCAGACGTAAAATACCGCCGGGACGAGGCCGGAAGCCGTGGTGCCGGCTGGGGCGACGTCGCTGCACGCACTGCTGGACTCGACATCTTTTTGTCACTGGCGAACGAGTTTGGCGGAGCTGAGATAGCACCCAGTGCTACGGAGCGAAAACTTCCAAGCTAGGAGCGAAATGGTGCCGATAACGAATAGCTCTGATCAAACCAAGTACACAACAAATATTAATGATAACGGAAAGTATTGATTAAATCAGCAGCGCGTGGAAGGATGCGAAGATGACGGCTTAGATGAAGCTCAACACGGGGCGAAGTGGTGTTGATGATGATAACGACTTCGGAAAATCCTGGACTGGGCCACAATACGATGACAGTCGCCAGGCGAGGGACAGCAGCGGCAGATCACGGACAACATCGACAGGTGACGGCTAGCAGCGGCAAATAAGATATAACAGCGGCAGATGAGAGACAGCAGACGTGGGTGAGAGATAGCAGTGGCAGGTGAGAGACAACAGCGTCAGGTGAGATAAATCAGCGACAGGTCAGGGACAACTGCGGTAGGTAAGGTGAGAATGAATGCAGGTGAGGGATAACAACGGCAGGTGAGGGATAGCAACGGCAGATCAGGGACAACAGCGACAGATCAGAGACGGCAGCGTCAGGCGAGAGACATCAGTGGCATGTAAGGGATAGCAGCGACAGGTGATAGATGACGACAGTCCGCCGCGTAGCGACAGTCCGCCGCGTGACGGCAGCCCGCCCCGTGACGGCAGCCCGCCGCGTGACCACAGTCCGCTGCATGGCGACAGCCCGCCACGTGACGGCAGCCCGCCGCATGACGGCAGCCCGCCGCGTGACGACAGCCCGCCCCGTGACGACAGTCCGCCCCGTGACGGCAGCCCGCCGCGTGACGACAGTCCGCCGCGTAGCGACAGCCCGCCGCGTGACCACAGTCCGCCCCGTGACGACAGTCCACCGCGTGACGACAGTCCGCCCCGTGACGGAAGCCCGCCGCGTGACGACAGTCCGCCGCGTGCCGACAGCCCGCCGCGTGACGGCAGTCCGCCCCGTGACGACAGTCCGCCCCGTGACGGCAGCCCGCCCCGTGACGGCAGCCCGCCGCATGACGGCAGCCCGCCGCGTGACGACAGCCCGCCCCGTGACGACAGTCCGCCCCGTGACGACAGTCCACCGCGTGACGACAGTCCGCCCCGTGACGGAAGCCCGCCGCGTGACGACAGTCCGCCGCGTGGCGACAGCCCGCCGCGTGACGGCAGTCCACCCCGTGACGACAGTCCGCCCCGTGACGGCAGCCCGCCCCGTGACGGCAGCCCGCCGCATGACGGCAGCCCGCCGCGTGACGACAGCCCGCCCCGTGACGACAGTCCGCCCCGTGACGACAGTCCACCGCGTGACGACAGTCCGCCCCGTGACGGAAGCCCGCCGCGTGACGACAGTCCGCCGCGTGGCGACAGCCCGCCGCGTGACGGCAGTCCACCCCGTGACGACAGTCCGCCCCGTGACGGCAGCCCGCCGCGTGACGGCAGCCCGCCGCGTGACGACAGTCCGCCGCGTGACGGCAGCCCGCCCCGTGACGGCAGCCCGCCGCGTGGCGACATGACGACAGCCCGCCCCGTGACGGCAGCCCGCCGCGTGACGACAGTCCGCCCCGTGACGACAGTCCACCGCGTGACGACAGTCCGCCCCGTGACGGAAGCCCGCCGCGTGACGACAGTCCGCCGCGTGGCGACAGCCCGCCGCGTGACGGCAGTCCACCCCGTGACGACAGTCCGCCCCGTGACGACAGTCCACCCCGTGACGACAGCCCGCCCCGTGACGACAGTCCGCCCCGTGACGGCAGCCCGCCGCGTGGCGACAGTCCGCCGCGTGACGGCAGCCCGCCGCGTGGCGACAGTCCGCCGCGTGACGACAGTCCGCCCCGTGACGGCAGTCCACCCCGTGACGACAGTCCACCCCGTGACGACAGCCCGCCCCGTGACGACAGTCCGCCCCGTGACGGCAGCCCGCCGCGTGGCGACAGTCCGCCGCGTGACGGCAGCCCGCCGCGTGGCGACATGACGACAGCCCGCCGCGTTGTGACGGCAGCTGGCAGGGCGTGCACCAGGCGGGGGCGGCGACCAGGTGGTACGCCCGGCCGGCCTGGTCGACGGACAGCGCACAATCATTAGTTTCACCAGGACACGCCCGCATTATTGTCCTCTGTGCACACCGACGGAAAATTGGCTTCGGGTGAGCAGCGAAGGCACACACGAAAGACGGGCCCTGGCGCAGTCCCACTTTCCCCGACCAGGGTGGAACGCCGACGCTAAAGTCGGCACTGGAACTGGTGCGACGCCATCATCGATGCACACATGGAAGCGGGCAAAGTGCGCAGACATGGGGTCAATATTGGCCGTCTCGGCCGGCACTGCTATAAAGTGGTCCGCCAGCGCTGACAAGTCGAGGCCAGGATCGGGCCCTGGCCGGTCGGACTGCTGTGTTGACACTGAACTCAAACCCCGGCTTCCCGAAGCACATAGCCGTGGCGCTGAAGCGCCAGAAACGAGCCGTTCTCAGGAAACATGCATTCGGTGAAGGTAGAGTAATCGGAACTAAAGGAACCAATCAGACGTATCAGAGCTTCTCCTCAGTCACTTGGCTGTGACGTAATACAGAGCAGATGTGCAGATAATGCATTTGTAGACGGTGCAGGTGGTGCAGGCGGACAATCGCGTGATATCCGACTGTGAGTTCAACTTGCGCGTGATTGAGACAAAAGTTTTGCTGGCCATGGCTACTGATACATTGGGTCTGTCGCAACTGTTTTTGACTGGAAGGCTGATGTAGGTCTTCTTTCTAGAGGTCATGCTCCTATTTCGATTTCTATTCAAAGCCCTTTTGTTTCCTTGGCAATTACAGCACTTTGTTCTTGGAATAGGCTGTATATAAAGGAGACTGACCTTCATTCCAGCAGACTTGCTTTTTTTGTCAGATGTAGATCGCCTGTAAATAGCAGCTTGTAAAATGGTATCAGCAGCCAGGGATTCTAGTCCTAAAAAGAATGCACGTTCAAAATGATATTGTTCTTTATGGAACAATAAGTGCTGGAAGACTCTCATGACTCTTAGGGTTTCCCCATAGTTGAGGGAGGCTTGTTTAATACCTCTAATTATAATCACATATATTGATGAGATTTATCATCAATTACTCTACATACCATATGTTCATTCCAAGGTATTATTGTCCTACATGTTATGCAATTTCCCACAAAATCTGCTTTTTGGTTGTCCTTCAGTTTTTAAAAACCTTGGTTGTATTGGTCCTTTTGGCTTCTTTTCCTCAGCCACTTTCTTCCCTCTGCTCCCTATTTTTCCACCCATCACCGTCGTTCGCACTGCTGCTGTCATCTTTAATGTCATGCTATTTTGGTCGTTTTCTTCACATTGTTCTTGCTTGATCTCGGGTTACAAAACCATGGTTACCATGTGTCCATAATCCTCAGTTCCCTGATGGTGATACCCCAACAGTGAGGCTGAAGCGGGTGGTGAATTGGTGTTTAGGGGCGCGTCGACTGCAAAGGAGTCCTCGGATGACGAGGAGCACAGAATCTCAAATCCAGTTGAATTCAGTTCAGTCGAATTTGTTGAAATAAAAATGTTATGGCATTCGGATATCAGTTTGTGTACTTAGAGTGAAAACCATGCTTCTTAGTGCAACAGGCAACAATGAATGCTGAACTTCCAGCACAATAAGTGCACAAGATGCAACACTTTGTAGGAACATTTGCCTTTTAAATTTCAGGTACATGATGGATATTGCATACATTTACCAAAAAAGCTGCCCTAAAGCAGGAGGATATGCATGTTGAAAGCAGGGTGGTGGTAGGGAGAGTGGGCAATGGCATATTCAGGAGGTGGGTTGTCATTTCATGCTCCTCCAATTGGATGCCAAAGGCACACATTTTGTGTGGCGACTAAAAGGAAACCACATGTGCCCTCTTGAGTACCATCACAGCATGCGTTACTTTGCTGTGTCACAATGGCTTCCTATGGCTCCTTCCTACGGCTCATGGGCCCCTCTGGGTACAGGTGATACAGGATTTCTTTAACGACAGAGGGCCATAGGCTGTCAGTGGGCTTAGGTGATCATCAGATTACAGCTAGGGGTAAGGGTAACATGGAGCAAGATTGTCGAAAACATGCGGTTGTTTTGATATATCTGGCGAGCACCGGCAAGTTATGTGGCCATACGCTATGTGCAACACAAGTTCTTCACTAACACGTAGGTGTATGTAGAAGAAGACCATAGTTCTTGAAATGTGTTCTTAATTTCTTTAATGCTTGGCCCCGATTGAAGATTTCCGTTGTAGTCCGATGGCTAAGCCTGCGAACATGACCCACTTCGGAGTAATGTGACAATTGCACGCCGTCATTTTAGAGCCGCAGGTTCAGTTCGGCTTCGTTCTGGCCTGTGCTTCGTGATGATCAGCGGTGCGCACTGTTCTTGCGCTATTTCGATGCGCTATTTAAGCTGCTGGATGCGCGGTTGTTTCTTGCTTGATGCGGACTTGATATTACCGATTTGGCACGGGCGCTGGATACGAACCTAGCCCGTGTACGTCAGTTGGCTACTTTCCTCAGTGCAGGAAAGGCCATTTGGAGTGAGTTGTGACCCATAGCATTTCCAAACGGTGAGCACTAGCGAAATTAACCATCATGTTGTACAGGACGACATTCAGCGATTGATGCCCTGGTTGTTATACTTGCGGTCATTGGTCGACCTCTCAGCTCAGTTTTAAATGTTTCGGGCAAAATCGAGAGCCTTCATTTTTAATCGTCTGGCGTGAAAACAATAAGAGATACATGCTTAACACGCGCCCTGGAGGGCCTCTGGAAATTACGCGCACTGGAGGGGGTGGGGGTGGGGGGAATCCGCCCCTAAGATTTCGGCTCCTATTAAAGCTGTAGTAACAACATTCTCAGGGTGGATGGGTACGGTAGTGATCTCTATTGTATGCAAATTTTATGACCTTAGGTCAATATCTTCAAGGTCAAATGAGGTCACATATGTCACAATTTTCTTGTTTTGCGTGGCTTGGCTTGTCATTGTTATGGATCGCTGTGATTGTGTTTAAATGCTCCAAAATGGGCATCAATGATGTTTTGGACATTACAAATGATGCAATGCAGATGTTAGACCAGGAATTTGACCTCAGGTTACCTATATAGCAGCACTTTATCAGGTCAGTTACCTGTTCCAGTTACCGGAACTGGGCCGCCCGCCCGACTGCTCCGTCGGGCGGCTCGGCGCAATCGGCTTCGCGAAGAAAGGAGTGAAGTACATGAATAAAGTATGGAAACCCTTAGGTACACAATGACAAACAGTAGTTTTCAGGATGTGTGGGGAGTAACATGCAAAGTGACATCAATCGCATGACAGTCATTTGCATGTATGACAAGATTCCAGGTGACCAAGTTTGGTTTCATTAACCTGTCATGAACTTGACCTGACTTGACCTCGGTGGCCCAACATGACCTTGAAACTATATAGCATAACAATATACATCAAACAAGTCGCTAGTGTTACCAAGAACACTTCCCTTTTGCCAATATACGGGAAGCGCATCAGCGCCGAATTTTGTGGTCTGGCGCTACGAATTGTTTTGATTTTAACGGCTTCTAACTCGAAAAATATTCGGCCGATTTCCGCCTTTCCTGCTTTAAACGACGTGCCAGACATTTCTAAGCAGGTACACAAAATGGCGTATATCGTCCGGTAAAATTTTGAGTTATCTACGAAAACCTGATGGGTGGGCGGATTTCGCCCCACCCCTCCAGTGCGCGTGTTAACATGTTCAGCACAGTATTTCTCCGTATCTTAGGATGGTAAGGATGTGCGATGTGGTACATTTCAACCCATAGGTAAAGGGAGTGTATGGCCAACACCTCCAACCAGCGGCGCAACCAGGGGGGAGCCTTAGCACCGAAAAACACACTAGATCAAACGAAAACTTTTGAGATTTTCACTACGCAAAACCCAAAATTTTCGTCTTGCTTCCCGCGTCCGGAAGCTTTCTCTGTTTCATCACCTTTTCCTTGTCCGCCCCTTAGGAAAATCCTGGCTCCGCCACTGCTTCCAACCCCATGGGTGAGGTTGGAAGTGTTGGCTATGTCTTGAATCCTTCCGAAATAGTACCGCGAAACAATATTACTTGTAACCATGATACAAATGGGCGACGAATTTAGTTCTAAAGTCCAAATTAACCACAGAATAAGCTAAAGAGAGCATTTGAGTTTAAGTTGGGCCAATGACCTGGAATGAAGATCAATGATCAATGATAATTGGAGAGATCAGTCATCTATGCAAATGGGCTATTTGAGTTGTCCATTACTCAACGACATCTAGTATTGACCAGTTGGGGAAATAAGTGAGGTTAATTGCCGGTAATGCTCAATTTTGGCGAAAACCGTATTGCCATGTTCCTTCTCATGACACCATAGCTGAGGGACCCAGCCGAACATTTGCAATTTTTGCACCATGAGGTCGGAAAAAGATGTCCCATGAGCTATGATAAACGATGGCTTGCTAGCCCATGCCATTTTTCCGTGGTCGCGAAAAATCCTTTAGGTGGTTGCATTAATCTTTGACCTGACGAGGGTTAAAAGTGTTTGCTAGCTTGAGAGTCTGTAACTTTGCAGAACATTATGGGCATAGGCAATGTTTAAGGTGTGATGTCAAGGGATGTGGCACTGCTGAGCATGAAACTAAGCTGGCGACTACGCTGGCTACATTGCTTCCTGAAAGTGTGTCGAGACAACGAATTCTCATGGGGTTTACCATGGTACGCATCACGCGAGAACTCGAGAATCGAGGATTTAACTGGCACATCTCAGTGCAAGCCACATTTAAAACCAATTCTTTATCCTAAATGCCATAGGGCTGATGGTAGACTGTGTTAGTTAAGAAGGCAAATGCAAACAACCTGAAGAAGAAGCAGGGCACAAAACAAATCTGCGCGTCTTCTATAAGTAGGAAACGATCCATGAGACGCCGGCCAAAGCATATTTAGAACGCGAATTTTGATTGACATATATATATATATATATATATATATATATATATATATATATATATATATATATATACATATATATATATATATTTATATATATATATATATATATATATATATATATATATATATATATATATATATATATATATATATATATATATATATAAGTGGTCATGTTTATAAGTGTTATTGAAACTCATATTTTGGGTGACCAACTAAAAGAAGCTCATCAATAGCAACCACATAGGTTCTGGTCGGCAGTACGTTATATGCTGTGTTGGTACGCAATTGATGATTATACAGCACTGTAATCCGCATGATTAATGACCTTCATAAATGTGTGAAGATTCATGTGAATGAGATCACGTGGAAGGCTGAGATCATCCGATGAATTATCAGTGATTTTCTCAGCCCATAGGCATGCTTCATGTCATGTCTATAACCGCATGCCCATGTGACGGAGGTAACGGGCTTTGCTCGTACAAACGTCGCACGGTATTGATAGATAACTACAACACGCAATTTAATTCATGACTTCATTATTATATCACCTGAAATACTGGCACCATCTTCCTGTTGTCCATGATATCTTATGCTGATTTCCAAGAGTTGGAATTTTTACCTGGTAGCGCTTTGGTGCGGAACAACTTCTACCCCACCGGGTAGGACAACGAGCCCTGTGCCGGTGAAGTTGTAGGACTGTGTGTCTACTACGCCCGGAAACAGACATTTTTTCTGATGTGAATCCGCTGTAAGGGTATTTGTTCTTCCGGATCTAGCGCGAAACGAAAACTGAATTTCGTCATGCACCGATACGATTTTTTTCAAGGAGAAGCTGCGGATCACCTTTTCAGTGTGATTTCAGTTTCACGAGTAGACTGCCCGAACAGGTCATGCGGTCCGGTGGCATCCCCGGGGACACAACCTCGTCTCGTGTCACCGGAGCAGGTCCACTGCCCGAACAGGTCATGCGGTCGGGTGGCATCCCCGGGGACACAACCTCGTCTCGTGTCACCGGAGCAAGTCCACTGGGCCGGAGATATGCGGTCCGGTGGCATCCCCGGGGACACAACCTCGTCTCGTGTTACCGGAGCAGGTCCACTGCCCGAACAGGTCATGCGGTCGGGTGGCATCCCCGGGGACACAACCTCGTCTCGTGTCACCGGAGCAGGTCCACTGGGCCGGAGATATGCGGTCCGGTGGCATCCCCGGGGACACAACCTCGTCTCGTGTCACCGGAGCAGGTCCACTGCCCGAACAGGTCATGCGGTCCGGTGGCATCCCCGGGGACACAACCTCGTCTCGTGTCACCGGAGCAGGTCCACTGGGCCGGAGATATGCGGTCCGGTGGCATCCCCGGGGACACAACCTCGTCTCGTGTCACCGCAGCAGGTCCACTGGGCCGGAGATATCGGGATAGCCCCGGCGTGTACATTAGAGGTGTCGTCAAACACCGATCCAAAGGACCGCAGTGGAGGTTTACGGGGAGAAGTCGAAGCAAAAATGAAATGTTTGAAAAATAATTTAAAGCGAATTGGAGCTTTCAATGTCAAACATTGAGCAAAAATGCGTTGCTGGCTTCGGAACGCTGCGAATCTCTAGCACTAGTGGTAGCATATCCACGTCTTTTCTGTCACGACGGATTTTCATCTTGCGTTGAACGTTCTTCGCAGAAGTCTTCTCCTTATTCTTACCCTGCAAAAACCGTAGCTAGTTCACAACATTTGGTACGCCGATGGTTTTGTTTGGTGCAAGCTGCATGATTGTCCGAATATTAAATGTTCAGTACTTTTCTTGTTTCCATCCCAAAATTTCAAAAATATAAGTGGTACTATTCACACTGGTCAGTCTAACCCCCCGGTGCCAGTGGCAGTGAGCATCGAACAATCGTGCGACTGTGTCCCTCCCCTCGCACTCCCTCAGATTACGTTACTTGAGGTAGGTCACGACCTGGTGTGTGTTTGCATGGGGCCTGAAGGACGGGATAAATGTATGACACTACAGCAAGCAGAACCAGTGACCAATTGGCAATTCCTGCTGGCTGCAGAGAGTTATGTGATAACGGTTATTGGGGAATCCTAAGGAAAATGCTGCGTCTATTCACCACGGAAGGAAAAAAACAAGCACATACCGTGATAAATGTTCGAAATGTTACACCTTAGCAGAGTGACTCACAAGTGGAATGCTTTGCTTGAACGTAACATTAAAGCATACTTTTAAAAACCGAGCTCGTTGTTATTCTGCTTGTCAGATAATTTGACATCTTTCCAGTGACAAAATAGCATAATGCAAACTGGCAATAGCCACACGGCCTTTGAGGGGTGCACATTGAACAGTAACACGTAACAGCTAAGATCGAAATGGAGTCATCGGCTCGGTACCTCGCATTACCACGTCTTCCCCTGCTTAGTTGTCAATAACAAAATCACATCCTCTTCCACGAAGATCTCCAATGACTTCCTAATCTGTCTTTATTTGGGCTTTCGGTGGTCTACAATAACGGACAGTGTCAGTCCGGACAAACTTTGAAATGTAAGGTCCGGATGAAATATATTTTACTCGACCTGCGCTCGACCTGCGCTCGACTACAGTCGGATTCATTCACCACTGGTAGTTTGGTCGCGATTCCTAGTTGGTTGGCTGGGCGGAGCCGTGTCGAGTGCCGAATCGCAGACAAAAGCTTCTTTGTCAGTTGTATGCGAGCGGAACGAGCTAGCATTCTATCTGACATACTAACGAGCATGTGGAGTCTCCTCCGGGTGCAGGCATTGCATGCTTATTCAATGGAAGCATCGGAGTAACTTGATACATAGTATAGAAGTAAGCAGAATAAGTAGTTATATTAAGTTATTGGAGCCTTTCGCTCCAATAGCTGCAACAAATACTTGAAATATTGAGGTTAACCAGGTGCTCTCTATGGATATGCTTTCTTTCCAGAACAGTGTCCCTCGAGGTGCATAGCGAACGCATTAATGACGGCTGATAATTGAAAAGGCTCCTAAGCAATGCCTAGTTGTTAATCGTGAATATAATAGTCCTTCGAAGTTCCTATTATGGTTCGAACTAAGTTATTTGCCTTGGAGGAACACAGAAACATGGGGAATGTGAAGACATTGGGTTTGAAATTGTTCAAGCAGCACATGGACCATCTCATAACAAAAGTGTAACAATTTCTGAACAAGTAAGCGCAATTCGGTAAAAACGTACCACAAAGCATTGCAATTGGGGACCAGCTGGTAGTACCTAATGGCAATATATCGCACGAATAAAATCACTTGCTTAGCCGATAGCGACCTGTCCTCTGAAACGCGGCTGCTTGATGTTCAATACAAGCTTGTTTCTCATGGCAGTACAGACACACAATGTTCAAAGCTGAAGCCAGTTGGAATTAAGCAACGCATACAATTGAATGCATGCACCCGTATTCGGCCGCACCGAGACTGGACTTCCCTGCCGACTGCTGGCGCGTGTGACATCCAGCCAGCCGCTGGGAACGGATCGGTGTGCACGCCACCACTCAGTCGCGAGCGACACCATTGACGGAGCACGCCACCGGTAACTGCCCCTCTCCACCGACCGCTGACCATGACCCGCCGTGGTGCCACAATCTTCTCGGCTGCCACACCAGCCGACCGGATCCAGCTATCGCCAGCGGATAGATTTTGCATTGCAAACGATTTCTATCAAACGCAGCGGTTCAGCTATATTGAACTCGGCGGAAACTGCATAGATGAGCTGCGGTGGGTAGGCTGCTGTGGTTGAGCTGTGGTGGGTGTGCTGCGGCGGGTGTGCTGTGGTGGATGGGCTGCGAAGGATGGGCTGCGACGGATGGGCTGTAGTGGATGGGCTGCGACGGATGGGCTGCAGTGCATGGGCTGCGACGGATGGGCTGCGAAGGATGGGCTGTAGTGGATGGGCTGCGATGGATGGGCTGCGAAGGATGGGCTGTAGTGGATGGGCTGCGATGGATGGGCTGCAGCGCATGGGCTGCGACGGATGGGCTGTAGTGGATGGGCTGCGATGGATGGGCTGTAGTAGATGGGCTGTAGTGGATGGGCTGCGATGGATGGGCTGCGAAGGATGGGCTGCAGTGCATGGGCTGCGAAGGATGGGCTGCGACGGATGGGCTGTAGTGGATGGGCTGCGGTGGATGAGCTTCAATTACCGGTAGAAACGACACAGTATCGGATATTATTGTATGCATGAACTACTTCCATATATATATAGCCATGCTTGGAATTGGTAAGCATTCAGGATAACACAATGCTCCGAGCTATCCTCTTCAGCATTCACCGGGCCAGCGCATTCTACGAACCGAACTGTGGCACACAATACATCTTGTTTTTTTTGCAGATGTCGGCGGAGTTTTGAACACACCCATTCGCCAGGGATGGGCGGATGTCGCGAGTGGGGCACAGGAGACCTAAGCATGCAGTGAGAAATTGCTAACCACCCATGGGCATAAAATCCGATCGGAAACTTTTAGATGTTCTTGGAATCGAAGTCCAAAAACCAGTGAGGCCAATTTAAGTTTGTAGAGCGCGAAGACGCTCGCATTGTTTGCACGGCTGCCATCCGCAAGGTTGGTGGAGTCGATTGTTGGCATCATGGTCGATGTCTGCTGCTGGAACAACACGACCAGCTTTTCGGAGTGGCTCTAGCCGGCTGAATCCGATTGGAAGAAACGAAAACGGGTGTCGGTGTCGATCAACCCGCAAGAAATCGATTCCTGGATCAATTTGGATCCATAATGGATTCCTGGAAATGGCTTCCTGGACCGAAACGGGATTGGACTTAGCCTGGGGATGGCATAATGGCATCCAAAGGTATGATGCGACAGATACCTGGTTGACATGTTAGGTGCATCGAGACGTTTCACCTGCATCCTTCGTATATTAATTGCTAAAATGAAGTAGATGCGAGATGATACGCCACGCTGTGGAATATATATAATCAGAGTGGAGGGTGACAGTTATTTGGGGAAAGACGACTATAGATCAGAGTACTTATGGACTACCTTACTGCTGTTGACCGTCTGTTCCATACGATAATCCAAATATCAACATCGTGTGTCCACCGCGAATCCTCCATTATACTACATGTCCTAAGATAGCCATCTTGAGAAACAAAGCAATATGTTGATGAAGCGCGTAAAATATCGATACATTTTGTGCAATGAAGATATAGACAAATCAGCGGAACTGAAAGCATGGTGCAGCAATTAGACACGGTAAAGATCACCTTCTTTATTCCCGGGAAGTTTTCAGTGATAATGCTCAAAAGCATTGTATCAGTAACAATAACCTTGCCGTTTCATGACTAGGCCAATACCAGGAGCAACATGATAAATTGAGATTAAAGCCAAAAAACACACCACCAATTGATAATCAATCTTCACCACCGCGGACAGCAAAATCCGCGAGCATGATGCCAAACCTGTCCAATCCATTGATAATGCAATTCAACACCCTTAGCTTCCCACCAAACTCTAATTTCGAAAGCGGAACACAATGAGGCAAGACAGTTGTAGGCTGTGGCCTGTAAACCATGACCCTAACCGGGGCACCATTGCCGGTGCATTGGCAGTTGTAGGCTGTGGCCTATAAACCATAACCCTAACCCGGGCACCATTGCCGATGCATTGGCAGTTGTAGGCTATGGCCTGTAAACCATAACCCTAACCGGGGCACCATTGCCGGTACATTGATAGGCTAAGAACAGTCTCCCGGCTTTGGAACGGCTTCAGGCCGAATAGCTACAAGAGAGGCAGTATAACTTGCTATCTACCTATGAAACCAGGTGCAGCTGTCAGTGCCAGCAACTGTGCACCATTAGGGTGATGTTATGCCCAAACTGAGATCGGTTCCAAGGTTACCCTGGCCATATTTCCCAGGTCACTTCTAATTAGTGGTGAATGGTGAGAGATTTATGCTAGTGCTAGCATAAATCTCACACCATTCACCACTAATTAGAATTCGAAAAAAATTAAAGACACTGCACACCTACTGCCTGCACACTGTACACCTACTTAGGTGTACAGTGTGCAGGCCCCTTTAAGCAGGTATGGATGGAGTTTGAAAATTATTGATGGGCAGATTGGTACCTATGTAGGTACCTATGTAGGTAGATTGGTACCTATGTAGGTTGGAACTAGCTATGTAGGTATATTGGTGTTGATGGGTGTGTGGGATGTTGATATATTTTTGTTTGTGCGGGGGGGGGGGGATTTGGGATGTAGTATTGGTTAGGGTGTTGAGTATCCTTCTGTCCAGGCTTGCAATATCTTCCCTTTACAGGCTTGACACAGATGAGCTACGGCGACTCTTATTAGGTCTGAACACTTTATGACTATGATGGTGGGGTGGAGCAGGATCGGGCCGCCCAGAGGAGCTTTTGTAGTATATGCACGTGAATGGAGGACTGGCTGGTTGTTGCTCACGTGCTTGCAGGCTATATTCTTTTTCATGCTACTCCTGATGATGGTCGGGTACTGAAACGTCGAGTCTATTGTTATTGATGGAATGCTGTGGTATATTTTTATGTGCACTCATCAGAACTTATCGCTATTTCGAAAGCGTTATGCTACATCGAAGTGTCGGAAGGCGATCGACATGTTATCTTCACCGATTCTTTAAGCAGCCTTTTGGCCTGGAACACATTCTATCCGTCCAACCCCTTTTGCGTGCCATATTTTAAGCAGTCTGACCCACGATAAGAGACAACGTCTGACCAATATGCACAACATGAGACGACGGGCGATCCTGTGTTTGCTTCCTAGCCATGTGGGTATTTCTGGAAACGAGCTGGCGGATGCTGCGGCAAAGCGAGCAGCGCGCGCGCCGTGTACTCGGAAACTACCACTTCTTGCCACGGACCAGTACCGAGAGGTGTCCATCTTCCTGCTAGACAAGTGGCAGGCAATGTGGGACGCGACACAGGCGAACAAACTGAGAGTCATTAAACAACGTCTGAATCCATGGAGTTCATCCTGTCGTAAACATAGACAAGAAGAGGTTCCACTGTGTCGCCTCCGCATCGGCCTACTTATGCCACTCACGGCTATTTGTTGTGCGGTGGCCACAGGCCTCAGTGCACAAGATGGCGTGCGCCACTGACAGTTCTCCATGCTTTGATCGCGTGTCCCCTTTATGCTGACGAGCGTAGACGTCACTTTGGAGTTGCACAGGTAGATTCACTTAGATATATTCTGTCCGACAAGTCTGGCGATGTCCAACCAGGACGACTGATTGACTTCCTTTCTGGCGTATCATACTCGGCAATATATACTCCTCACTGATATGCATTACATGTAAAATCCACAACACAATAGCACCACGTAGGCGGTGCCCACAATGAGACGATTGATGCTTTCTCTAACCGTATTTCGATGAATATCTGAGTTATGGGCGCAGTATGGCCATAGTTGTCGACGTGTCCTAAAGCCCAAATAACTAACAAATTAAAGTAGCTTATTTATATTAAGTGACCGTCCTAGCTCAAAGAAGGCTGTGCTATCTCATTTAACACTGCAAACAGCAGCAGGAAGCCAGAAGCTAATGCCTATAGTACATCTGGCTATCTGGCTATTTTCCGTCACAGGTGAAAATAATTCAACATAGATCACATCTCGTTATTTCACAGCAGATAACGTCCACGTGGACACCAATATGCATGCTACTTCCCGACCGTTCACGGACACAGTTGGCTAATTAGTTAGTTCGTTAGTTAGTAGCTAGGCAGTTAGCTGGCTTAGTGTTGTCATGGGTTAGGTACATGCTCAGTGGGATAAGATATCCTGCACAATTCAAAGATTTAAGTATCCCTAAAGAACTGCTGTTTGTACCATACACTTGATGATTATTCATGCGGTCGTAGCCGTGTTTCCCAGCATGATTTTGAACTTTATCCTGAATTTTGCAAGCAATGCACGCAAAGTGCTTGCAGCCTCGGAGTATCAGGACTCCATTCGTGTAAAGTTGGCGTGAGGACAAGCATATCCGCTGCAAGCTGCGATGCAATGTATTGATCAGAACGGTGCTTCGACTTTCGCGGGTCTTTCTCTCCTTTCTCTTTTTTTTTCTCTCTCTCTCTCTCTCTCTCGCCAGCCCTCTCTTTCTCTCTTTCTCTTTCTTTCTTTCTCTATCTATATTTTCCTTTCTTTCCTTTTATTTATTTCTTGCTTTCTTTCTTTCTTTCTTTCTTTCTTTCTTTCTTTCTTTCTTTCTTTCTTTCTTTCTTTCTTTCTTTCTTTCTTTCTTTTTTTCTCTCTCTCTCTCCTTTCTTGCCTTTACTCCTCTCTCCTCTCCTCACAATGACATTCAATAAATATTGGGAGAACTGCTAGATATTATTCCCCAGAAAAAAATGCACGCACAAGTCGTCCCATTGTATTCGCTACATCTACATACTAAAAGTGTAGCTGAATGCATTTCTGCCCTCATGAAATCTACCCGGAGCCATATGACCTATACACTATGAATGTACCCAAGATTAAATGAGATTCTGAGTATGCAATGAATTTTTCTTTGTTCGGGTGTGCTTAAAGTTTTGGCACATATTTGACAATGACCCCTATCGGACACTTATATAACAATACATTCATGCGGACATGCAGTGCAGTCAATGCAGCGAGCAAGAATAACAGACAGCAGGCAATGAAACCGCATGATACGTCCCCACCTGTCTCATTCTCTAGACCCGGCAGATATTAAGCAGGAGGGCTGAAGATGGGGCGACGGACGAATAGCCCAAGTGCCTGTCTGGCAATGATGCGGTCGTTGGTTCGATTACGCTGGCGGCTACATCTGAGTGGCGGTCGCACTTTGCAGTCAAGCAGTGGAATTGGCGGCAAGATGTGCCAAGGTTTTTCTTCTGTTTCGTTGTGGAGCTCCGTCGTCGAAGGCTTAGAGCCGGTTTAATTTTTACTGCCGATGTCATCGCTTAAATGGCACAGTCCAAGGGCGCAGGGTCGGTAAATATGGAAATTTGGAATTGTAGTTTCACCTTTGATTCACGTCTGGGCAATCCACGGACCGTACCTTGTAATCAAGGCTCTGTCATGTCTATTGACTTGAATGTTGGAAGCTAACCTGATGGAGATGGTGAATCTTTGAAACAAACAACAAGTTGTGTATTAATAATCATTGTAATACTTACCTTATAGACATTCAACTGGTGCAAGCATCGATGGCAAGTGCTACTTAAATATAACATGATGAACTTGAAAGTGTCATTTAAATTGGCAGGTATTACTGTTTCACTTTAAACCATGCATTTTCAAGCAAGATACGCACCTTCAGGAGGGGAAATGTAAGGTTCTGAACGAGACGGGTAAACGAGTGCATCGAGAGATGGAAGAGAATGAAACTGCAATATGTGATCAATGCTGTGCTTTGTGTGGGGGAGAATATTCCGTGTTTCTGGTCAGATCCTCACACCCCATATCGGGGGGGGGTCGATACATGCCCCTCTAATCTCCAAACTAAGTGTCGCAACAAAACGAAAGAGGTACATCGGAAAGAGCTCGACGAGTAGGACCCGGAACCACCACAAAATGTTACCCCAAAAAAGTGACGTCACTAGGGGGGTCTATGTGACGACGACTGACATCATGTTTTTGGCTCTAGGGAGTTCACTTTGGGGTTATTTTAAAACAAAAAATATTTGGAATTAGAAAAGGAAGGTGAAATTGACCATGGCCATAACATTTTTGTCCACTCAAAAAACCAACATTTCAACTGTATGAAATGTTCAAAATGTTGAATTTTGAAATGTCTTTAATTTTTATTCTTCTAATGGGTAGAGCGGACCGCAAAGCGTTGTTTTTAAAGTCAACTTGCTCTTATAAAAATGTTTACTTGAGCCAGAATGTTCGATTTTGGCCCAAATGGGCAAAAATGCAAAACTGAATAAGTCATCAAAAACGAACAAAAAAATCACAACTTCCTTCAGTGAGTTTCGTTGCATTCCTAAAGATAAACAAACGTTCAAAGTTTCATCCAAATATCTTCATCCGTTAAAGCGTGAGGACTGGTTGAACTTTTTTTTGGAGGTGACCTCACTTGACCTGCAATAACTCGTTGACCGTGGATGACCTGACCTCAATATTTTAACACAAAATTCCAAATTGATGTGGGAAAGGTGTGAAAAATTTCGGTGCGCTGCCGCGCACCGTTTTTTTCACTGTCCGAGGAAAACATCAGGGGGGGCGTAAAAAGACCCTCACCCCGAGACGGGGTGGGTTAAGACATGCATCACAAGCAGATAAAGGTGAAACGCTGTTTTAGGTGGAAAGCATACTAATTGAAAGTGTAGGTGTACTAGTATCCGAAACTACACCGCCCCCGTCTTGTGGACCCACGTCACCGAGATAGTGAATCTCATTCAGCTTATTGACTGGCACGGTCTAAATAACAGCCATAATTTTACACATTGCAGACACACACACACACACACACACACACACACACACACACACACGCGCGCGCGCGCACACCCGCACGTGCAATGTACAGCAGGCTGAGAATGGTTATGCGGGTCACGCGGGTTAGCGTTCCACAGCCAACCGGAAACGTCGAGCAGTCCGGCGAGGCGTCCGACGGCCATCCTTGCCGGCAGCGTGACGAGGCGCAACACGTAGCGCCGGCCGGAGCCGGTGCCGCACCGTTCCGCCGACCAGCCGGTGCCGTCCGCACGGTCCGCAACTGCTGCAGTGAAACGCACTTAACATCGTGCATGATGCAGCGTCGGCTCTTAGCCGGCCGTCGTGGAACAGTTAGAGTGTGCAGAGTGCGAGGCGGCGCCGGCGGCCAACGATCGTCGCGCTCGGCTGCCGTGGCCGTGGACTGTGCCGCCGGCGCTGGCCGGGTCATTTCCGCGCGGCCGTTCGGACCTGACCGACAAAGCACCGCGCCGGCGCCAACTGGCGGAAGCGGGTCAACGCCCGGCCGGCGGCCGGCCGACCGCCGCGTTCGCCTCGCCTGATCCCCTGGAAATGTGGAGCCGCCCGCCGCAGCTGCCACCGCACCAGAGGACGTTCCCGAGCCTGTTGAGCCAGCGCGGCCGAAGGCGGAAGTTGAGGTCGCTCCCCGGCCTGCCCACCGGACGCGACTGCACGCTGGTCAAGGGTGGCGACGTACCGCTGCCCGAAATGTTCAATACGACGTCGGACGTTGTGTGACAGGCGTGAAATTCGCCCGCGCTGTAGGTGACTTCAGCCACCTCAACCAATCGCTTACTTCCATTTCATCGTGGAGAACACCAATCCCAGCGGAATGGTGGGAACAATGGCAGCTGATGCAAGAGCCGGCCTCGGTCGAGACTCGATCGTACTGGCTGCCACTTGTGGCAGCCAGGATGGCTCAATACCGGCGACTGCAGCCGCCAATGAGGTGATGTTATCGAACACCGACCCAAGGCGACTGCGGAGGTGTCTTCAACATGAAATGAATCGGGCCTGAATCTAAATTAAAGACCAGCTGGAACCGTTCGGGTGTTCGGTGTGCGAAGGCGAATGAGTTCTACGTGTAGGTTGGTATGTTCTTCGTGAAGAGGTGGATGTGTTCTGTGCGTGGAGGTGGGAATGTTCAGTATGTGGAGGTGAGTGTGTTGAACGTGTGTAGGTAGGTATGTTCTGCGTGTAGGTTGGTGTGCTCTGCGGGAAGAGGTGGAGTGTTCTGTGCGTGGGGGTGGATGTGTTCAGTATGTGGAGGCGAATGTATTGAACGTATGTAGGTGGGTGTGTTCTGCGTGAAGAGGTGAGTGTGTTCTGTGCGCGGAAGTGGATGTGTTCTGTATGTGGAGGTGGATGCGATCTGTGTGTGGAAGCGGATGTGTTCTGTATGTGGAGGCGCTTGTGCTCTGCTTGAATAAGTGGGTATGTTTTGTGTGTGAAGGTGGGTATGCTTTGTGTGTGGAGATGGGTGTATTCTCTGCATGGAAGTAGCTATGTTCTGCATGTGTAAGTGAGTGTTGTGCAGGCGCCTGCCTGCCTGTATGTGTATGTACATACACCCGCCTGCACATACACCCGCCTGTATGTGCAGGCGGGTGTGTTCTACGTGTAGGGATGTGGATCTTCTGCGTGGGGAGGAGATGTATTCTGTGTGTGAAGGCAAATATGTTCAGTGCATATAGGTGGGTACGTCCTACGTATGGACGTGGCTGTATTCTGCGAGCATAGCTGAGCGCGCTCTTCATTTGGAGGTGCGAGTGCTTTGCGAGTGGAGATGGAGATGTTCTAGCTGAGAAGATGGGTGTGCCATGTGTGTGTGTGTGTGTGTGTGTGTGTGTGGAAGTCGGCGCGTTCAGTGTGTGGAGGCGGGAGTGTGCTTTTGTACATCCGTGTGTGGAGATGGGTGTGCGCTGCACCCTGTTTGTAAAGGTCGACGCGTTCTGTGTATGAAGGCGGGAGTGTGTTCTGTGTACCTCCTGTGTGTGGAGGTGGGTGTGCGCTGCACCCTGTTTGTGAAGGTCGACGCGTTCTGTGTATGAAGGCGGGAGTGTGTTCTGTGTACCTCCTGTGTGTGGAGGTGGGTGTGCGCTGCATCATGTTTGTGAAGGTCGACGCGTTATGTATATGAGGCGGGGTGTGTTCTGTGTACCTACTGTGTGTGGAGGTGGGTGTGCGCTGCATCATGTTTGTGAAGGTCGACGCGTTATGTGTATGAAGGCGGGAGTGTGTTCTGTGTACCTACTGTGTGTGGAGGTGGGTGTGCGCTGCACCTGTTTGTGGGTCGACGCGTTTGTGTATGAAGGCGGGGTGTGTTCGTGTCCTCCTGTGTGTGGGGGGCGCACCCTGTTTGTGAAGGTCGACGCGTTCTGTGTATGAAGGCGGGAGTGTGTTCTGTGTACCTCCTGTGTGTGGAGGTGGGTGTGCGCTGCACCCTGTTTGTGAAGGTCGACGCGTTCTGTGTATGAAGGCGGGAGTGTGCTCTGTGTACCTTCTGCGTGTGGAGGTGGGTGTGCGCTGCACCCTGTTTATGGAGATCGACACCTTCTGTGTGCGGCAGTGTCGGTCCACCCTATAATGGCTGTTCCTGCAGATGCTCCCTACAGACGGTCACCACGACAGCGACTGCGCCATGAGATGAATAGACACTCGGTGCGTCTGTGTTTACCACGGACATAGACACGCGGTGCGTCTGTGTTTACCACGGACATAGACACGCGGTGCGTCTGTGTTTACCACGGACATAGACACTCGGTGCGTCTGTGTTTACCACGGGACTAGACACTCGGTGCGTCTGTGTTTACCACGGACATAGACACGCGGTGCGTCTGTGCTTACCACAGGAATAGACACTCGGTGCGTCTGTATTTACCACGGACATAGACACGCGGTGCGTCTGTGCTTACCACGGGAATAGACACTGGGTGCATCTGTGTTTACCACGGGAACAGACACGCGGGCGTCTGTGTCTACCACGGACATAGACACGCGGTGTGTCTTTGTTTACCGTGGACATAGACACGTTGTGCGTATGTGCTTACCATGGGAACATACTTTTTTCTTCTTTTTAATTATTTGTTAAAATCCAAGTTCTTTATGAACCAGGGTCCTCCCTGCTTAGCAATTGCTAAGCAGAGCTTGTTGCGTGAACCATGGCCCCACCACCCGATCCATGCATTCCAGTTCAACGGCAGAATTTTGACCGAAAGTTTAACGTGCCGTCAATGCACCGACACGGCCGCCCGGTAGCTTATCCCGGGCCTTATTGGGCTAGCTGCCAACTGACCCTCCCAGTCGGGGGCTAAATGCGAGCGCGCGAAGCGACTCGAACCCTGTGTCGCCAGTACAGGGGAGACTAGAGCAGGCCAGCGCTCTAACCAACTGCGCTACCGGGGCGGCTAAATTACATGCGATGCGTCTCTCTTTACCACGGACATATACACTTTGTGCGTCTGTGCTTACCACGGGAACGGACACGCGGTGCGCCTGTGTTTACCACGGGAATAGACACGAGGGCGTCTGTGTTCACCACGGGAACATACACGCGGTGCGTCTGTGTTCACCACGGGAATGGGCCGTCCAGGTGGCGATCACTACCCAACGACCTCCATCACCATGCATCACAAGTGGACGGTTGGGACTGTCGACCAGGCTGCTGTGGGGACAGCTCTGGTGCCGGCCATCGTGCGGTTGCCGGAACCACACAGAACAGACCATCTCCACCATCGCGAATAATTCGGACGACAACTGTGTGCTGTGTAACAAGAGTGGAAGGATATATGGCATCTGCCCGTCCTGGACAATAGCAATCAGCTGCTGTGGTGTCGTTCAGCTACATATATGATGCGTGAGGCGATTGTGATCGATATAAGTTTCTTTTTTTCTGTGCGCGCGCCAAGTTAACCAATTACAGTGCGAAATTGTTATGACAATAAAAAGAATGGCCTTCGTGGAACGCATCTCTATAACACAGCTGTATTTATATTCACATATCAAATCCCTCCTACGGAAGCTTGGCTGGCGTGGCAGCACGTGCGCTTATATCATTTTCAACCGGTGAATTTGGCTGAAGCAAACTCGCGATTGATCGATGAATTTCGAAGCCGCTTCAGTGAAAGCCGATTATGCTATTGCCACTAAAATGTTGCACTGTAATTGACTTAATTTGCGCGCGTACAGATAGAAAACTGATCGATCACAATCGCATAGGCGTCATATAGGTAGCTAAACGACACCCCAGCAGCTGATGCTATTGTCCATCCTGACTCGATAGGCCTTGGCTTCTGCGTCATGTAGCGAACATTGACCTCTATAATAACTAGACGGCCGACTCGCCGCCCGCCGCACGCTCCGCGCCCTATTCCGGCCGTTCCCGGCTGGAGGCGGCCGAGCGGCGGTATATGGGCAAAAGATCGGGCGTGCCGCCCGCTCGCGTGCATTTTGGCCCTGGAATAAAATGTTGTAAAATGAATAGTTGTTGATAAATTGTAATCAAAAGTATTGCAAAGTGATGCTGGGTTCATGATGAGCAGATATAAACGGGGAACACCTTGCAAATATTGTAATTGTGCTTTTGAGGTCAAACTCGTATCATCGTTTTGCCAAGTTTGTGCGGTATTCGGCATGTGTACCCCGTGTGATCCTGGATGCCCGATAAACGCTAGCGAAGTGACGCTGGGATATTCGTAGTTGACACATATGTGTACTGTGTGTGCATCTTATATCCTAGTCAGTGGCGGGTCCAGGAATTGTCATGGGGGAAGGGGTATTTGTCTGGTGGCGTCATTTCTTAGGAGGTGCACCCCGCAAGAATACCTGAAGGGACACCTTCGGCCAAAAATTATCTTAGTGGGGGTGGGGGCGTGCACTTGAGCATACTGATCAAGGGGTGCTTATGGCTGAAAAACATGAGGGGAGGACTCGAGCCCTCCCGGAGGGGCGCGGGTTCCAAATTCCATGGGGCATATGTCCCTGAATCCGCCTCTGGCTGACCATCCCGCAGGGCACGGGCTTACGCTCAGGAACGGGTGTTGTATTATACACTTTTGAGGGGGCAGGATTCGCCATCAATGTTGGCTTTGCTCCCCCCCCCCTCCAATAATTTCAAGCTTTAGCATGAAACCCTATGGAGTGTGATCGCCCAATCCATTTGGGACTATCCATTGCCTTCATGTACTTTGCCCCCGCCAGACACATTTTAAGAAGTCACATCGGTGTGATCAGGACGTCCTCTTTAATTGTAGTTCTTTCTATCAGCCTCGAGGGCAGGCGCGGATCCAAGATCTTTCATGAAACGAGTGCATGTCTGGAGCCACTGGATGAGCCCTCAGGGGCACCTTCAGCTGAAAATTTCGAGAGGGACGCACTCGAGAGTCTTGGAAGGGAGACTTCGGCTGAAAATTAAAGGGAGTACACTCAATGATTCTATAAGGGGCATATTTTCATCTTAGGAGGGGGGGCATTAGATGAAAAATTAAAAAAGGATGCACTCGAGCTTGACTGGAGGACCACTTTTCCCGGTAAAATGGGCGCCACCTTGCCATGAGCGGACACATGTCCCCTGTATCCTCTGTATCCATCTCTGCATGGGGATGAACGTCGTCGCGGAACGTCGTCGTCGCGGGACGCGGCAGGTCCGAGTACAGGCTTAATGGGGATAGATGATGTAGTTTTTGCTTGGTATATATATATATATATATATATATATATATATATATATATATATATATGTATGTATACATATGAAACACAACTTCTTTTTTTTCATATATGGCCATATCATTTGAAAATGATATTGCCATTTTCACCACCTAGACCGCCACAGCACCACCGCTTTACATCCACAACACAATGCGCAGCGCCTACCAGCGCCAACGTTTTGCCCATATGCGGCGCCATCGTCGGAAAGTTTTTGAAAAGTCGAGTTGTCTCTCTAGTTATATATCGAGGTCAATGATAGCGAGTGTATTGCATGCAATGTGCAGGAGCATAATTATAATATTTAGCACGTGACGTGATACATTTCCTGTTTCGCGTCAGGTGATGCCATGGCTACCGCGCTTCATGATGATTTTGTTGACACCGAAAAATGTCCAGTGTTTAACAGCACTCAACATCCGAAGACCATACTGACACCTGTTGACACTCGCGCCTGTGGATCTAATGGAGACACCGCCCACTTCCCCAAGCCTTTATATGCAAAAATGAAATGTCTTGATTGTTTACCATTACCATTGAGTAATGGTAGATGATAGCACTCTTCTGGAGCTTGAGATATAGAGATTTGTGTACTTGGTTCAGGTACACCCTTTCAAACATTTTCCTATTTGAACACATGCTACCAAAATTGGTTTCACTCCCTTCAATTGGTAAATTCGGTCGGCCCTCTGGGGCAGAACTGATGTCATCAGCAACATAGCACCAGTGGTTATGATCACAGCACCGGCTCCAGCAGAACACACCTGCGGCCCTGACCAGTACCGGTGCCAGCCGCCCACCCGTCCGACCACTTCCGGTGGCGTCGGTCGGGCGGGGCTCACCGGTTCCGACGCGATCACCTGCTCCCCTCCCACCGACCGCTCGCCACAGAAGCGCGGCGGCACACGTCGGGACTAGCCGCTCTGACGGACGCCAGCTCGCCGTCGGCCGACGCAGCTGTCAGCAGGCAGCCGCTCGACCACGCCACACAATCCGCCCACTGACGAGCTAATAAAACTTTCAGACTCGCGGTGTTGGGTCTGACGGCAGGCGAGCCACGCCGATTGGCCACCGTGTGCGGCTCTGCCGACCAGAACAGAAGGCCGGCGGTCTCTCAGTGGACGCGTGACGTCAGGCTTCGTCCACGGGTGTATCGCCGCCGGAGAGGCCGGAAACGGCGGCGGGCGAGGTTCAAGACTAGCCGGTTTGTGTGCCTCAGTGCGGCTGCAAGGAGCATAATGATATATCACAGGTACATTTAATATGACCTTCTTCTGAACATTGTGAAGGTATTTCCAAAAGTAATATATTTTGTGTAAGATTAGGTTGGTTGGTTATTTGGGTTTAGGGGCGCATCGACTGCGTTTGTCATATAGGTTTGTGTAAGATTAAGCTGTCGTGTACGGCGCTTCATCAGAATCACGAACTGCAAAGTTCATCTTCTAATCGAATTAGAAGATGAATTTTGCATGTTGTGATTCTGATGAAATGCCGTGCACGACAGCTTAATCTATACAAAATATAGATATATTTTGGGAAATATCTTTACAATTTCAAGGAGAAGGTCATATTAAATGTAACTGTGATATTAGCCGCTTTGGCTGATACATGGTCGGACACGGGTGCAAGGCTTGTTACAGCGCGCCAGGAGCGTGTCTAGATGACATGGAATGGACGACTATATGGTAAAACTAGTTCCATCTGAAAATTAACTGTGTGCTGTATACATATTATGATTATATAGTTGTGAATATTTGTGGAGTGAGGAGGAGAATAGATCCTTTCACAGATATTTTCCCGATACAAATAGCACAGCCGGATCCGAGTTTGCACATCAAATGCCACCTGCGAGCTACTTGCGAGTATCTCAATTGTCTTCAAACGCAAACTTTCGAGGGAAGCTTCAAACGTTATGTGATTGACGCAATACAGAAGCAAAACTTCTCCAGCGCACCTCAGAGGCAGTCATCTCTGGGAAACTTGAACATGCAATCGAACTCGAATAGTATGCCTTGTGCGCTTGAATTGCGATGACTGCAGTGAATCGGGCGGATCCGGAAATTGGAGCTTGAAGGACCGAACACAATTTTACGGGGGAATAGTGTTAAAATGCACTTCAATTTCCGAAAAGTCGTCCGATTTAGGTTCATCACTATGTATGATTGTTTTAAGTCAATACTTACATAATTGTTCCAAGTGCGAAGAAGATTGTTGTTTTTGGAAAATTCGTCCAACAAAATCGGTGACTTGGAGCGTAATGTCCTTTTTGACCATGCGTAGATCGCCAGTAAATGATAAGAGCAAACAAATTGTGGGGAGATTGCATGTGCTGATGCACTATTACACTTTCTTATTTGATGTCACTGCCCTGTTAGCATAAATGAGAGTTCAATGCAAGGCTACGCTGCATTTCTGTTGTTCCCGCGTAATTTGTGCTTTAACCCGCGCACGTCCGGGGGGGGCAGATATCTGCCCCCCCTGCGGTTTTTCCTACTTTGCCGCCATACTAATCGGGTTAGCAAGGCCAAACCTCGCATGGCTGCTCATTGGTCTTTTCCGCATATTCTCAGAAATTTTTGACCCTGGGTAATCTCAAGTCAGGTCACCAGGTCAGGCGAAGTGACCCAACATCCCTCGGAGTTCTAGGTGGCATCACTCCCACAATAATTGGGCGATTGATTTCAAACTTATATCACGTCATGATCTTATCAGGGACTATAACATGTATATCACGGTTTTTTCGTAGCATTGACCTGAGGTCAGGTCGCGGCCATGGCTTCCCCCATTATAGGCCTATGGTAAAATATACAAATGTTTCCTGGTTACATATTTGCTCTCGGAATGACCTCCAACGGTTATGGCGTGTAGTTGGAAGCTATTCTCAACGTTACCGCTGACATTTTTTCTCAGTGACCTCACCAAGGTCAGCTGAGGTCACCTGAAATCACTAGCACATTTCTGCGCATTATATCGCACTGCATTGAGCTAGAAGGCTGGAATTACCGTCATTGTGCTTGTATCGCCAAGACGTGTCGATTGATACATTACATGACCTCCCTAGTCTACCCCATGACCTTGACCTGAGGTCATAGTTTCGGTAACCCATCTGTTGACCTGACCTTAAAGTACACAGCGTATTTCGATAGCACATTTCAAGGGCTGTCGAATAGCATTTGCAGTTTGTTTCTATCTGTTACAGGTCCTGAGATATGTGTCAATATCTGAGGGTCCCACCCGATCTGGTGGAATTTGACCTATGGTGACCCAGTGACCTAAATATTGATCTGAGCGAGAAAATGACATAAATACTTTCCATAGAGCTTGTCACCATCATCCAACGCCGTTTTCCGTTTGTCGCTACCTAGCATAGTTCTGGAGATCTTAGGGGGACAGACATCTACCCCCGGACATGCGAAGTTGGCGCGGACCGCCGGACGTGCGAGTGTTAAAGTATGAAATTCTGTGTTGAGCGGAATATGATAAATTTGCTGTTCCCGAACCAGAAAACTAGGATCGTGCCGGGCCATCACGCTGATTTTATCAACAACGTTGCTTCCATTGTCCTAAATTGTGGGTAAAGCGATCTGTGACATATTTGAATGTATGTTTTGAACAGGCTTAATGACAAGCCCATTTGCATCCCATCGCATCCCATCCTAGTGGAATTGACGGCAAAGCCTGATACTACTTCATAGTATATCAACGCTAAAACTGGAAAGCATGATCCCATAGAAAATGGTTCAGTATGGGACAAATCATTGATGTATCATGTATCACAAGATGCATCACACTCACAAATGACAAATGCCGTTGTCCCAGAAAACTACCGAGAAACAGTTCGGATTTGAACTATCTTCAGTCTAAGACAAGTTTAAAGATGGTCTTTGAGATGGCTCTTGGTAGTGAAGATGGCTCATAGCCGAAATGTATCTGTGTATCGGGCCTCGAGACTGAATATCACAACAGGTCCATCTGAGACTCGTAACAGAGCTGCGACCGACGACGTCCACGAGCTTCGCTTGCCACACCACCCGACTTAACGCTGCTCGCTTTGACCTGCACTCAGGCGCCGGAACCGACCCGCACTTACGTGATTATCACTCGAAAATAAGAGAGATGCTCTAGCCTGCGTCTTCACCTGCTTTCAACCGCTGGAAAAGACCCGCACTCACATGAATGCCACTCGAAAATAGGCGGAGGTGCACTGGCCTGCTCTCTTCGATTATCCTGCTGCTGATATGAAACGGACGATTATTCTGTTCGTAGGTAGGTCTTCAAGACGAAGGAAAAATATCAGTCCGAATTTGAAATGCGGCGATCGGAACATTGAACACATGCCGAATTAATGATGTAGCATGGCTCCGCATAAAGCGCTGAAGCGGTGTGGTGCCCCCCCCCTCCACCAGCAGCTCTCACCATTAGTTGGGCAATGGGATAAGGAGCGACCAAGTCATTTATCAACGGCTCTACCGGTGCCGACTTGATCATACTGGCCTTTACAATGGCGTCTGGAACTGAGCGCACACTGGGCCGGTATCGGCGGAAACTAGCCATACTGGGCATTGGCAGCTGACGGCGTTAAGAAGATGCAGGTAGATACCGGCGGGTTGATCTTGGCGGAGAAGTGGTCATTCTGGCATTCGTGTTTGTCTGCAGCTACGGAGATGTGGGCGGACACGGGCAGGTCGGTCTGAGCGAAAAATTAGCCAAACGTGACCATCTCAGCAGGTAGACGATGTGTTTGGCACAATAAAACCGCCGACTGGCTGCCACTTGGAGCTGTGCACGTGACGTGCTACTCCAGTCTCTGCCACTGCCAAAACAGACTGGACCAGAACAGATCAGAGCCAAACTAACTAGATCAAACTAGATCTGGCCAGCCTAGACCGACCCAGAGTCGACTGACCAGACAAGAGCAGCCATGCAAGACGAGATCAGACCAGATCAGACCAGATCAGATCAGAGCAGATCAGATCTAAGCGACCAGACCACACAAGGTCAGCCAAGTCAAACTGGACCAGATCAGACTAGTCAGATCACATCAGACCAGACCAGGCAGACCAAAACGAACCAAATCAGACCCGAGTACGTGGCTTTGATGTTAACACTGCGCCTGGGCAGGCGCCTGGTGGAAGGTTAGTACTCCTACGTTGTCATAGTTCTGCCAGAACTGCAAGTGGCAACGTGTTGCAGTAATCTTTGTCACAATTGAAGTCTGGATGTCACTGAAGAGAATCAAATATTCAGGTGTTTTAGCTTTCAAGGTACCTTAATCCGGCAGTCACTGGGATATTTGCACTCACAAGAGTCACTTGGGTGGGGGGGCTTTCCACCTTGTATCTTTGCAGCCAATGAACCGTTTGCGCCTACTGAAACGGCATTCGATAGCTCCATATCTTTAATCTAGATAAAATAATTTTTGTTTGCCTGGAAGCAACTGGTGAATTCACCTGTCACGTCAAGGAAAACAATTGACTTCTTGAGAGGTCATAATTTTTAACACAAACCAGGGCATTAGGGTGAAATAAAATATCAGTTGTCGTTGAATACATGTAATTCATGCTTAAACTTGCCCAGGAAAACATTTTCTGGCCTCGGGTCAACAAAGGTCACTTGACGGGAGGTCAACTTGCCGTTTTGATTCAGCACAAAATGTGATTCATTTTCTAGGACGCATTATCGCAAGGGTCTTGACTAAATTACATAAATATTCGTATATGCTACGGAATGTTACATACCAATACAATCTGGTATGACGCCCATGAGTTCACAGGTCATATCAAGTGGAAATATTTGACTGATTCCAAGATTGCACTAATTTTTACTATGAACAAGGTCATTAGAGCATTATATAACTTGGGTGTTGGTCGATGCATGCATCAGATACCAATACTTATGCAATCTGGACTTGTTGCCCTCAGGTCAAGTGAAGTCATCTGGGGAGAATTGCCGCTTTGATTCAGTGTGCAATGCGTTACATGTTCAGAGGCTATATTTCTGCGAGGAGCTCGAAAAACTGACCTACACTTTCGTATAAACCACAGAATACTTGCTCTGTTTCCATTTTCCGTGCTCTGTCGCACTCAGTATGTCCTACGTGATGTCAGGCGGAAGACACGGAATTATCTATAATAATTGCAGCTGGATTGACCTGCCAGTGTAATTTGGCTAGATTGTATCGGATGCGAACAAGCAACCGCTTCAGGCGGTAGAAGCGGTACTTGCGATCGAATTTGTGATCTCATTGTAATATGACCTGGCATTGTATCTGGAAACAGACAAATGTATGTTGCACATATGCTGTCTTCACAGGTAAGCGTGTCTTTGATAACCGATATATCGATGTTATAACGGCTTGAATATCTTTTCCTGTCCTAAGCGGTAATTATATTTGAATTCAATTAATAATTTTAAAATGACCTTGAATGACCTCGTTGAGGTCACATGGTAACGGAATGACCTCTGGTACACCAACTTCATCTGCATTGATCCGTCAGTATACATTGATCCGATTATATCTCATAACAAAAAGTAACCGTTTGAGAAGTTAAAATCGACGCCTTCGAACGACTTATGACGTTATGCGAACATGACCTAACATGACCTCGAGGTCATTTTTTGCACAACATATCCTAAGTGTTTATTTGAAGGTACTGAGAATCTCAAGCCGCTGTCTCAATTGGTTTGGCTGTTGTCAGAAAAACAAAAGGATTAGGGGATGCCCTCCTAGTGACTCGCGTTTAAAGCAGAAAATCAATGTAAAATAACTTTAGACAGGACAGATACAATGTGAGGAATCATTAATTCGGATGTTAAATATAAAAGTAAGAAAGTGACGAAAAACTGTGCTTAGCCTATGAGAGGCCCCACTTGAAATATTGTGCACAGGCATGGAGCTCTTCCTCCGAAAGGGAGGTACGCTGGAACGAGTGCGACCCAAGGCCACCAGGCTTATCAGTGTACTAGGCAACTTGGAATATGGGAGATTCTTATGGCATTAGACATGGCTCACTCAAGCATGGGAGATTAGAGGATGACATGATTGAGATGCTGAAGTTAATAAAAGTCGCCTGACATCGGGCACCTCCCAAGTCTATTCTTAACTCACATTTCAGTGGTCGTCACGCGCGCCAATCGCGCACGTGCCACCAGCACACTTTTGACACATCTGATGTAAACACTTCCAGTTGCAAGGAGCTTCTTGGAATCAGTGGCACGGCGCAACCGCAGCGTGTTGGCGCTCTGACGCTCCAGTGATTCTGCTTGATGGCTAATCTGCAGGTTATCAAAGGTTTCTTGGCTTCACGGGAACCACCGACCAATTCACAGATATTCAGTTCACTTGAAGTCCCGAGGGCGCTAGTTGGTTCGTGTCACGGGAGCAGTCGTCTGTGTATGGGGACCGGAAAGCTGTATGCTACGTCTGGTGCAAAATTGCCGGCGCGGGGAGCACAGCACTAGGCAGGACAGTCACCAAATATTTTGAATAGTGGGCAAGGTAGTTTTGAGGGTTTTTCCATCTAACGCCGGAGGCGTAATGTTGAAGTTCACGGATTTTGGTGGAACGCGTCACCCTATCCCCCATCGTGGCGATGCACACGGGAAACGGACAGGTGCAAAGCTACCCTACAACCGCGTGGCAGTTAGAGCACACCTACTTCAGCTCACATGCACTCATCACACACACACGG
>JAOTOM010004179.1:225000-236803 GCA_034440615.1 Ashinkailepas kermadecensis
AGTTAAAAGTCAGGTCATGCGTGCAGCTGCAGATTATTATCAGACCTATCTTAAAGCACTTCTCAGCAAACACCTAATAAAGACAGGGACAATTTTGAAAATGTGTCTATGGGCAATTTATTAAAAAGGCATTCCCAAATATTTGCATCACCTTGTAACCTGAGACGCCATCTGGTCACAAGTTTAATCCCAAAGTTCAATGTTTGAAGATTTTGAGATTGTACATTGCCTTTATGAAATTGCAAAGGCTCCTCTAAAAATGCTTAAGAGCACTGGAACACTTGTGATATAGCACAGTACCTTCCACATGCATACCACATCTTAAGCTGTCGCATCAGGTGTCTATCAGACGACCAGAAATGTGCCCTAGATTCGCGCACTACAGTCGGCCGCGGCGCCTGGATGGGCGGTAAGGGACGGGATGGGCGGTAAGGGACGGGATGGGCGGTAAGTGACGGGATGGGCGGTAAGGGACGGGATGGGCGGTAAGGGACGGGATACAAATTGCACCGAAGTCACTTTTTGAGCTTACTGTAGGGGCTGTATGATGTATGGCTGTATGGCTTCTCTATATCTTCGAAAGCGCAAGTTATGGGGCGTGACAATGACCACTCCCTTTGCAGTTCATGGGGTAATCTTGCCGCGCCGCGCCAGATAAATTTAAACCTACTGGGGGGGGATGGGGAGGGGCTGTGGGGTGGGTGGGTGGAGGTGAATATTTCCCTCCCCATTGTTGTTCCGATAATCTCCAAAGGAATTACCGGAGCAGCCCACAGCTTTGGTATCTGTAAACTGACAAATTTTCTACCTTTCAGCGCAAACATTATTTATAGGCACCTCAGGTCGCGAGACTATGACGTGAAATCGCCTAAAGGTCGACTTGTCGGCCTGGACAACCCTGCCTACACTTCGAGATTGTTCTTTATTGTTACTTGTTAACATTTTCAAGGATTGTACTTCTGCAGTTGACTGCAGCCTGACGAAAGAGAATGAAGCCGTCTGGGATACGAGCAAGTGCAGCAGACTTGACCTGCAATGAAATGGAACGAAATGAATTGAAATGAAACGAAATGGAATGAAATGGGCGTCGCGATATCTCAGTTAGTAGGGTGTTGAATTTTCGATATTATGATTATGTGTTCGGATCTTGCAACCGGCGGGATTACAGAGCTTATCCGCGACCAATCGGCGTGATAGGTTGGCGACGCTTTGTGACCTAGAATGTGTCGTAAAAGAACCCAAGGTTCTTCTGATCCGAAATGGGCCGACTGAATTCGGAGAGTTGCCGTCTTGTGTTAGAGTCTGAAGAAGGAGACGGACCGCCTGAGCTCGGACAGGAGACGGACAGCGTTAGCTTGTCTTTAGGGATGAAACAAAACGCACCAGAGGAATTTTCCTTCTTTTCGTTTTTGATGACTCTTTGTTTTGCGTATTTGCCCATTAGAGCTATAATCGAAGATTCAGGCTAAAGTAATCATTTTATGAGAGCAAGTTGACTTCAAGCAACGTTTTGTGGTCCGCTCTACACATTATAAAAATTAAAGACAATTGAAAACTAAAAATTTTGAAATTAAAAAAAACATTTTGATTTTTGGGAGGGCAAAAATTGTAGGGCAACGATCGATTTCGCCTTCCTTTTCTGATACCAAATAATTTTTGTGTTTCAAATATCTCTAAAAATGAACTCCCCAGAGCCAAAAACATGTCAGACTTGAAAACATAGACCTCCTAGTGGCGTCACATTTGGGGGATACAATTTTGGGGGTTGTTTCTGGCCCAATCGTCGAGTGCTTTCCGATTCGATTCGAGCCCAATCCTCTTTCGTTTTCGTGCGATGCTTAGTTTGGAGATTAGAGTGGGGAGGTTTATTTCAACCCCCCCCCCTCTCCCCCCGAGACGGGGTATGAGAATCTGACCGGAAAGACGGGGCTGAGAACAGCCGTCTTCCTTGACTATGGGTGACGCACTCACAGGGGTGACGCACTGACTGGGGGAGGGGCGTACCTCACATCCTGTATCGGTGACGGCGCCGTTCGATGTAGTAATGGGGTGGTGTAGTCGGAGCTCAACCAACAAGCTCGGCTTACCATATACGCAAAAATGAAACATGCTAGGAAATGCGAAAAAGAGAACACGATCCTTCGGCTCAATGCTGGTATTTTGATGTAGTAGCTTTCATATTTTGCGCACTCGATATCTCCGTGGTCAAGTAATGCGCCTCATACACGTACATGGTCAACACGTAATAGCATTTTCCATGTGTTTGTGCTAAGTGCACGTTTACCATGGTCCCTCGCACACTCATTATACCACATGCCTTCGGGTATTTGAGTAATCTCAGTCATTTTCATAAAACGACATTGCCATTAGCTTATGTTCCAAATCCACATTAATGGTAGAATTAGCCTGGTTAGTCATCCGGAGTTTGGTTTTGCAAATCACATGGCTACTATTGTGTTATGTGTACAGACTAGTCAAAAGACTACATACACATCATAAGTGATACCAGATCATACAATTATAACATAAATTGTGAGGGTCAAATGGGATACTGAATTTAGCCGGTGGGGCAAATGTCAAATATAAAAAAAACAGCATGAAATGTTTATTCACGTTTTCCACCACACTTTCTTTTGTGATGGGATGACCTAGGAAAGCAAAGAGGAAGGTTTACGTGTAAATAACGTCGACCTAAAGAGCATAATGCATTTTAAAACATACGTTTATTACTTCACTTTCTTTGTATAATATAATAACATTTCTTCGCAGAATAATAATGAATATCCTCTTCTCCTTTTCAAGTGCCTTCTATTCGCAATGTATACCAGTGCTGACAAAACAATGAGCAGAACATAAACAATCATAACAGAACCATGAAAGTGACCATCATAACACGATGAAGGTGACCATGACGAACATCGGTGTACATTATCGCTATTCATTTCATGTCTAGCTCCTGTACAGCGCATTTAAGCTTCACAGCGTAGAACATATATCCTGCATTTCATCCCACCACCCCAAAGTTGGTAATCATTACGGATATCTTAAGATTAATTTCAGACTGGGTTAGGGGGAAACAGAGGGCAAATTTGAGTTGGGAGAATGCTAAATGACGTAATTGCGTAATCAGAACATTCTCTCCTTAAGCCTGTTCTCCCCAATACTTTGAGGGGACACTTTGTTTGCCCGAAGTTCTCAAGTTCGTGCTATTCAACCAATTACCTCATGCGTTAGAAATACTGTTCTCTAAATTGCAATATTTTCATGATTATCATTGGTCACTGTTGAATGGGAACAATACTCATGATTGCAGGAATCTGAAAGTTAAGGGGGCAAACGCCCTTCATCTAGATATTTTTATTTTCGCTCGTGCTACGAAGGTAGGTACGGAAGTATCCACTTGCTTTCTGTGGTAGCAAAGCATGCAATGCTTTTCTTAATAGACACGTCGAGAGTTGCGTGCATTCTTTGCCTCCACTTCGTCGCAGTGTAGTTTTATACAAGGTACTTACGCATAGTTTTTAATGCTATGCTGCTACAAAGAGTATTAGCCAGACATGTGACTTTGATTTTTTGCGCCGGTTAATGCTACGTTACTTGACTATCATATTGGTAACATATGCAATGCTATCTACTCGGGTACTTTTTTCTGATAGGTAACTAAGCATACTCATAAAACACTGGATTTCATTGAAGTTTAATTCGATAAGCAAAATGTACTGTTGTTGCCATGAACGGGGGTTCGCTTGGCCCCGCTGCCCCTCTAATGCGTCAACACAGAAATGGGAAGACAAAAAGATAGTCTTGAACCCCCATAATTTTGACAGTTGGATCAACTAACACAGTGATCCACCTAATCCGCCGCCACTGGATATAGATACCTGCGAGATACTCTGCCTCTACGGCCCCTCCTGCTATTTGTTTCTGCTATGCTGGTTATTGCATAACTTTTCGTCAGCAGATCACCCTGTGCAGCTGGCTCCCAGCTCCAAATTCTGAACCATCGTGTGCCCCAGTATCGATACCAGGTAAACCAACGACCAATAAAATTAAATATGAGAATGCTTGAACTTGGAGACCCTAACTGCACATTCTATTAACTTAAACAATTACAAGTGTCAAATACCTCACGAAATATGCTCTTAGAAAATCGTTCACAACTGGGATAGTTCCATTTTGACATGATATATCTTATTGCGTATTGTGGTGGTTTTAGCACTGACATATTCTGTCTGATTCAGGACCGCCGGAGGAGCTCTCCTACATTGACCTGCGTTTCCTGTCTGACCCAGGCCCGCCATATCTCTCGATGGGTTCTCCTGCACTGACCTGCGACCTGCGTCTCCTGTCTGACCCAGGCCTGCTCTCTCTCTCTCTCCCTCTCTCTATCTCTCTCTCTCTCTCTCTCTCTCTCTCTCTCTCTCTCTCTCTCTCTCTCTCTCTCTCTCTCTCTCTCTCTCTCTCTCCTCTCTCTCTCTCTCTCTCTCTCTCTCTCTCTCTCTCTCTCTCTCTCTCTCTCTCTCTCTCTCTCTCTCTCTCTCTCTCTCTCTCTCTCTCTCTCTCTCTCTCTCTCTCTCTCTCTCTCTCTCTCTCTCTCTCTCTCTCTCTCTCTCTCTCTCTCTCTCTCTCTCTCTCTCTCTCTCTCTCTCTCTCTCTCTCTCTCTCTCTCTCTCTCTCGGGAAGCTCCTCATACACTGACCTGCATCTCCTGTCTGACCCAGACCCGCGTCGTCTGGTTATCATGAAGGGCTCTCCCACACTGACTGTGCTGGCACCGAGTCGATTGCACCTAATCAACGGTAGCGGCTTATCTTGCCCGGCTGTAGCGGCTAGGCGACACTTCTTTCGCTTGACACTGAGTGACGGGTGCTCCAGAGGCGGCGTCAGGTGTGGGGTCTGAGTCGGAGGCAGCGTCAGATGTGGGGTCTGAGTCGGAGGCGGCTTCAGATATGGGGTCTAAGTCAGAGGCGGCGTCAAGTGGAGGGGACGCTGAAGTCTGGGCGACATCAGCTGGGGCTCTGGATTCGAGACGGCGTTAGATGGGTCTCTGGATGGGAGACAGCGACAGTTGGTGGCTTTGGATTGGAGACGGCATCGGTTTGCTCCGTTGTTTTATTCTGCATATTAGTGGCCAGTGGCCAGTTCAGTGTCAACCACCAGTAACCAGTGTCCACCTCCAGTAATCAGTATCCACCTCCAATAACCAGTGTCCACATCCAGTGACTGGATCAGTGTCCACCACCGACGACCAGTAACCGAGCAGTCTCGAGGGCAGCATAACAAGCAGACAGTGACCTTCATGGGTGGAAAATCGTTTTCGATGTTGGTGTGGCCGAGGCGGTGACAAAGGCATGATTTCCCCAAGGAGATAAAACTTGATTCAAATCTGATTGCCCAAATATCATATGAACGACTGAATGTCATTCTCTGCAAATGTGATTACCAGAAAGCATCATCCCCAAGTTCCAAAACAAATCGAGCACAGGCTATACAGCAGATATATAAAACTGCATGCGATGAGTCAACTCTCAGACCCAAGTTGTGTCAGTAGTCAGTTTGGCACGAGCAAGATGAGATTTCCCCAGCCACTTCTCAGCGAGTCTGTTGCACTTGCAGGTTGTTGATTGTTGGCTTGATGGAACAAAGCGAAGCATATTTTCAGGGGTCATACAGTTTTCAGTCTCTCAGTAGGCATATAGGGATGTGTAGATGCAAGACATATGCGCATCTTATCCCATGTTGTTAAATTATCTATAAATTATTTATGTAAGTACTTTCCATGCTGCTCAGACAAAGCCATTTTCTGCAGTGTGAATTATGTTTAATTCGTTTCTGCAAAGATGCAGGGTTTTCTTCTTTTTTTAAAAATCTGGGGTGGTGATCTGCACCTGTTTTTGAAGTGTCTAGCACTGTTATAGTAAGTAATATCAAACGGTGTGGTATGTATGGCTGTCACTTCTCTTTTTCTGACTTCTTGAGTGTTCCTTTCAAGAGGTAAAATTGTTTGAATTGCCTTCTAAAAATGCAGGCTATCACGGAAAGTTGACGTGACGATGACACACCAAGCTTAGGCTTCAGGCTTCGGTAGCTAAGATCTTGCGCTTAGGCCGAAGTGGCGGGTGGGGAGCGAGGCGCTGGAATGGCATCAGGACGGCGGAGCGGTCGCTGGCTGGATTTAGTAGCTCCTACGACTTGGATGACACAGCTGTGCAGCTGCGGAACGGCTCGACGACGCAGGCCCACGTGTGATCAGATCAAAGGCAACTTGTTGGCTGCCATGGGTTTCGTGAATGACTACACTCAGCTGACTCAATTGCCGACAAATTTGGAGCGATCATGGAAGAAATGTGGTGCCAGTGAATGCGGTGAATCTAGAGTCAGTAATTAATGTGAAACACAATTTACTTGCTGCCCATAGAGCAATTTTTTTCCGTGTTCTTACAGTTGGTGCAATCATCGGTAGGAACAAAATATCGATCAGTGGGCCTGCAGCTACGCCGTACACCTTCCAAAAGTGAACATTGCAATTCTGCCGATCCAAGAGTGCAGGAGCGCTCTGGGGTGATGGAGCGAAGCCACTCCAATAAATTTGCCACATAGCATCAAGGAGGTAGGTTGTGGCGACAGCAACTGTCTACGCACCTCCCATCTCCTTGTTTCTACGCCTAAGTTTCGATCCAGTATTCCAAATGTGGCATGACTCATGTAAGCCCTCTGGTCAGACGACCTTAAACTTACGTCAGCCCTCAGGTCAGACGACCTTAGCTCACGTCAGCCCTCAAGTCAGACGACCTTAAGCACACGTCAGCGCTCACTGTCAGATAGTGCTGCATGCCGCCTCCCAACGACCGTGACGTTATGCCTCAGGACTGGACTACCATGTGAGTCTAAGCCTATTGCTTCACGTGCTCTGCCACCACAGCTCTGCCAACCCCTTCCCGGGGTGGTGGGAGATGGGAGGCACACTTCCTCCCACTGTTCCGACTCGCTGCGTCGTTCAGCAGCCCAAGCTCAACTGACGAACAACTCGACTGACACGTTCCGTCTGCCTGAGCAAATCCGAGCCGGAGGAGACGCCGGCTGATCCTCTGCTGGTGTGGTGTTTTTCGTCCGCGCCAGACTCTCCAGGGAAACACATACACGTGAGCTTCATCAGAGGTCCGTCGATGCGGCTGGGTACGCACAGAAGGCCACGCACTGACCGTGGGCTGACAGCGGTGTATGTACCCAGCTGGAGCAAATGGCTTGGCAGAGCGAGTATGTTGCAGAAGGCTCTCAAAACACTGCTGTAATGGCTATTGCCAGCAACAACCAATGCAAAATGCTACATGCAACGAAGTATGCATTTGAGGTAAGATGACTTTGATTGGTGGAATTTGGCAGGCGATATCAGTAGCGCGAAACAATATGCAACGACATGCTATTACATGCCCTTAGGAGCTGCAGTGCGAGTGGACGACCCTTGTGCCGTGAAGACGCCTGTTGCCGATGCCGAACGTCGGTGACGATCACCAAGCCGATGAGATGTCACGTCATCGAGCGGGACGCGGAGGCATGGCTATAAAACATGGAAACCGGATGCTATGTACACGAAGATACCGGTCCACAACCAGCCGAAGGCACTTCAGTGTAGTTCAGTTCACTGTCCAGTGCAGGCAAACAGCAGGGGGAAATAACGCGCAGCGGGCCTCAACACACCTACCCCTTGCATACCTTGTTGTGTGCGTCCTACGGTCCACCTCCAGACATGCATGGCAGATGAGACCCGTAAGTCGAGCCGATCTTGTCTCCCTGTGGGATCGTCTGGCTATGATTGACGCTGGTCCAAGGGCTTCAGCCCTCCGTTGAGCGAACTGTGTTACCAGATAATGTTTATCATGTATATTTGTTTGAGTATGTTGACTTACTTGATACACATACATGGTACACTTTACCTGCAAAACATGCTCGGTATGATGTCGCAAAGTTTGAAGAATACACAATGCTGGGTTTATTATGCCATAATTGCGTGGCGTGGTGTGCCCAATTACTTGGTATTTGATGTCAATGCCGTGCCTGGATAATAATCATGCATTTGATATGCTTGCTAGCTAGCTAGCTATTGGGAAGCAAAACTATAGGTCTAAACAAATCAGGAAGAAGTTTCATGGATTGTTTTGAGGAAAATGTCTTCTTTCAAATGATACATGAACCTACAAGAGAAAATGAAATATTAGATCTTGTGCTTACTAATGAGGAAAATTTTGTACAAAATGCGAACATAGGAGAGACCTTGGGTAATAGTGATCACAATATTATACGCTTATCATTGTATGTTGGAAATGTAGGAACCAATAAGACATTGATTCCAAATTTTGCTAAAGGGAATTACAATGAGTTCAGGATCTTCCTGAATGAAATTAATTGGGAGGACTTATTGTAAGGCTTAGATGCTTATGAAATGTGGAGAGTGATAAAATATAAACTATTTCAAGGTCAGGATAGGTTCATTCCCAATAGGCGAATTAGATTAACCAGGGTTAAGCACCCTTCATGGCTGACCGGGGAAGTAAAGCATTTATTGGAGTAAAAAAAACAGGCATTCAAGAAACTAAAATATGCTAACTCTGAGGTAAACCTCAAATCATATAAAATAGCTAGAAATAAAGTTAGGAGGTGTGTTAGGGCATCTAAAAGACTGGCTGAAATCAAATTAGCTCGGGAATGTTCAGCAGGTAATGCTAGGAGATTCTTTAGTTTCTACAAATTTAAGGCTAAAAAGTATAGTGTAGGACCACTGGAGGTAGATGGGGAATTAGTGGTTGATGATTGGGATATTGTGGAATCCCTAAGCAAGCAATTCTCATCAGTCTTGACTAAAGATAATTATGGTAGAATAGAAACAACTGAATCGTATGCCATGACAGATGATAGGTTGGAGTATCTTACAATAACTACAGAAGTTGTAGAAAAGCTGTTGCAGAATATAAAACCTAATAAAGCTTCTGGACCAGATGATATATATGCTAGGGTTTTAGTAGAGTGTGCTAAACCTTTAGCAGTTCCCCTAGGTATAATTTTCAGGCGGTCTATGGAATATTCTGAAGTGCCTGAAGATTGGAGAAATGCAAATGTAGTACCAATTTTCAAAAAGGGAAGTAGGAAGTGTGTAGGGAACTACAGGCCAGTCAGTTTGACCTCAATAGTTTGCAAGGTACTAGAAAATCTGGTTAAACAGAATGTTCAGATTCATCTTGATAGGCACAATATTTTAAGGGATACTCAACTTGGATTTCGATCTCGAAGGTCTTATTTAACTAACCGTTTGGAGTTCATGGAGTATGTTACTAAAGAAGTAGACAATCAAAGCAGGATAGATGTTGTGTACTTGGACTTTAGCAAAGCTTTTGATAAAGTTTCACATGGGAGGCTAATTCATCAACTACAGCAACATGGGATTGTTGAAAAAGTTATAGGTTGGATTGAAGCATGGTTGAGGGGAAGGAAACAAAAGGTAATGTTAAATGGATGTAAATCTGATAGGAAGGATGTTCTGAATGAAGTACCACAGGGCTCTGTTCTAGGGCCACTTCTCTTTATCATCTTTGTGAATAACATTGAGGTAGGGCTGAGGAATAGAATGTTCAAATTTGCGGATGACATCAGGCTGGTAGGAGTGGCAAACAGTTGTGATCAATCTATAAACATTGAACTAGACTTGGAGGACCTAAAAAGTGGGCTGATCAATGGCAGATGTCTTTCAACTATGACAAGTGTAAGGTTATGCATCTGGGGTCTGGAGGTGAGACTTTCAGATATATAATGGGAGGGAGGGAACTGGATGTTATTGAAGAGGAAAGGGACTTAGGTGTGTTGGTTTCAAAAGACCTTAAAGCAGAAAAGCAATGTAGCTCAGCTAGGAACAGGGCACTCAGAATGCTGGGACTCATTAATAGAAGTGTGATGTATAAGAGCAAGGAAGTCATGAAAAAAACTGTACTTAGCATACGTGCGACCCCACTTGGAATATTCTGTACAAGCTTGGAGCCCCTACCTAGAAAAAGTTATAGACAAGTTAGAGAGAGAGAGAGAGAGTGCAGCGCAAAGCAACTAGACTCATCAGTGGAATAGGTAACTTAGAATATGGAGAAAGGCTTGTGGCATTATATTTTTACTCACTCAGGTATAGGAGATTAAGGGGGGACATGATTGAAATATACAAAATTGTTAAAGGACTAGATCTGGTCAATTTAAATGGCGCTCTTCAATTTAGAGTACCACATAGGGGTCGTCAATTCAGGTTAGACAAGTTGAGGTGTAGGACAGTTAAGCGACAACAGATCAGTGGATCAACAACAGTCAAAGGGTTGTTGATCAGTGGAATGGGCTGCCTGCTGATGTTGTGGGGAGTTCCTCATTGAATGTATTTAAAAGTAGGGTGGATACATTTTTTAGACAGGAAAATCTTGTTTTTGAGTTCTAATTTGTGATGGATGGGGTGATATTTATGTTAAATAGGCGTGCGCGGCACAGTGGATTCAGCACCTTCCTTCGGGATGTGATACTGATGAGATTGTCGATGGTAGCACTATGGGTATGATGGGAGGAGTTTGTAATTGCTGAGTGTGTTATGCAATAGCAAGTGAGTCTCTCATTAAGTCTAAACGCTTTACAACTTTATATAGGGTGTACCTAGCAGTGGATTCAGCACCTTCATTCGGGATGTGATACTGATGAGATTGTCTATGGTAGCACAATGGGAGTGTGTTATGCAATAGCAAGTGAATTGGTGCTAGATAGGCTGCGATATATAGCTTCCTAGGAACTTGAGACAAGGGATTGATTGGGGTGAGAGTATGTACATTTCTAGTACCTTTTCTGGATAGGCTTAACCCAGATGGGCCCCTGTGGCTCTTATTAAGCCTTTGCACTTTATGACTTTATGACTATTGCTTGTTAGCTTGCTAGCTATTACTGGCTAGCTAACTAACATGCGCTAGCTTGCTAGCTCTTAATTCTGATTTGGATGACCAAAAAGTGTCATCCAAATACTTGCCGGCATGGAAACAAGAGGCAGAGGGGAAGATCACTAGTAATGGACACTTTTAGCAATAAGCCTGTGACGTTATATGGAAACAACAAGATAACCTTTTCCCAAATGTGCGGTAGTTTTTACGCTTTGGCTTGCTGGAGTGTTTTTCTTCTTCAGAATCCAAGGCCAACATCGAGAAAACAATGAGGGTGAGTGTGCTTCGGGGCATACCGGACCATAAAGGCCATTTGGATCGCCTATAAAGCTAATGTATTTCGCAAGCAAAGACAGAGCAAATGCATTTTTAAGATAAGGAGAACATTATGTTGGTGTTCGTGTGTGCACGTGTGTGTGTGTATGTGTGTGTGTGTATGTGTGTGTGTGTATGTGTGTGTGTGTGTATGTGTGTGTGTGTGAGTCGCCAGTCGCCAGATATCGCCATCATATCGCCAGTAGTATAGGGGACAAAATCGCCAGCCTGTCGCCAGTGGTGTAAGGGACAAAATCGCCAGCCTGTCGCCAGTGGTGTAAGGGACAAAATCGCCAGCCTGTCGCCAGTGGTGTGAGGGACAAAATCGCCAGCCTGTCGCCAGTGGTGTAAGGGACAAAATCACCAGCCTGTCGCCAGTGGTGTAGGGGACAATATCGCCAGCCTGTCATCGGTGGTGTAGGGCACAATATCACCAACCGGTTGTCGGAAGAGTCCCAGTCGGTGCCGGGTCAGATCCAGAGTTCGCACCATCTGAACGCTTGGCTTGTCGGCACGGCATTGAACGATTACACGGGTAGAGA
>JAOTOM010004180.1:0-27500 GCA_034440615.1 Ashinkailepas kermadecensis
AGCACGTTGAAAACTGTGCTTGCAATAGCCATGTTTTTCCCTCCTCGTCCAAAGCGTTCGACCCTTACATTAACCGGAGATAAAGAAGTGATATTATAGCCTATCTAGCCGCCGTGGTGCAAGCTAATTCAAAAATCCAAAACTCCAGGGGCGCCATCCAGCCGTGTGTTCAGTGGCCTAACTTTCGTGATAACCCAGATAGCATTGAGGTCGGATGCCGATGGCCGAGTCAGTGACCCTCCGCGGGGATTAACGTCAATGAATGGCGTAAGGAATACGACCCTCCCAGGACCGGCAGCATAGTAAATACCTCGGCGCTCAGGTGGGTGGATAAGAGTGTATTTACATCCAGACCGAAAATGGCGGCTGTGCCTCGGGCGCTGAGGGGTGCGCGTCGCGTTTCGCTTTGACCGGGTGACCAACAGCCGACAAGGAGGTGTAGATAGTACCGTGTGTACTTTCCGACACAAGAGTTTCACACATGATGTTTAGATATGTGCCCGATATTAATTTGCCATATGAAGTAAATCCACATATAAGCGAGCAGCCGACCTGCCAGCCGTTCTCCTATGAACTGAATGTTCTCGGGTAAGGGTAATGAGTGTCAAAGCCAATTTTTAACTTGACTAGAAAATTAATGTTGTTTATATATACATATATGATCTGCGTTTGGATGATGTCCAATTGCGAGAAGGGGTGCGATGACCGTGTACTTTGGGGGCATTAAGCACATGCTCTGGTTCTTTGACTGCAAAAGCCCGCTGGCTTCTGTGATCCAGTAGCGCAGCTGGGGGCGGGCACAGTATGCAAGGTCGGATGGTCTGCCTCTTGATTGGTGGGAGTGCTTTTTTTTTCGTCCCCTTAGGCAGTGTGCGTGGCGAAGCCGCCTGGGGAGGTTTTCACCGGGACTGGCTCACAGCTGGCCGGGAACCCTTCGGTTGTTTTCGTCCAGACGGGAGGCTGATGGCTTTGTTTATTTCGTGCCGCCTTTGAAGACGACACGTACCGAGAGTCGGTCCGGCGGTGTTTGAAGGCAATATGAGAGGGGAGGGAAAAGGTGGCCGAGATCTGGCCGGGCGTCTGGCGGCCTGGTCGGATGGGAAAATGTTGAAAATTGCATGCCGAAAAAAATGTAAGCTTCCTTACATTAATATCTGGGTGTGATTGTTAGGCCAACCGTGCCTTAACTGAAACTGTTCTGATTGATGATTGAACTGTGGGGCTTTATTTTTAACTGATACTGCACTTCAACACGGCTGAACATGAGCTGACTCTAGACTTAGGGTGGGCTAAATAAAACTGAGCTAAATCACTCCTTTGCTGATTATACATGTGTCATGGATGTGTTGTGCTGTGTTTCCCCGCCACCTCCACCACACATTCCCCAAACCCCAGCCGGCTTGATGTTGTTTGAGCTACCGTCCCTAACACGAATTTATATGTGTGCGAGTCAAAGTTTTGGGAATACCATATAGGTAAATGAGTGCGTCTAGCCAAATTAGAAAGATTACGTTGTATTTAGAAAAGTAATGATAAGGCAATTTGCCCTTGGTTACAATGAAATGTTCCGAGATGGGACTTTTTGGATGCTAATAGTATAATTTTGTGCATTGTTCCACTCGAAATAGGTGCCTGTGATTGAGCCCCAAGTGGCTTCCGCTGGTCCTTAAAGCTACCTAAAACACATCCATCCTCCTCATTCACTTCACATTCGCTCGTCCCATTCATTCTATCCTTATTAATTAATGAAATACTTGGTCCCCAAATTTTGCCCCCCCCCCCCCCCCCTCAGCGGTACACAAACACATATATCGACGGATCATTGCTCTATTTTTGATCGTAGGTTGGCCGAATATGTAAATCTTCCACTGCCATCATAGGTGGTCTCGCCATTATGGACAGTGTTCCTCGCCTGGATGAAGGCTTAACTGCCAAGAAGGGGGCTCATCGAACTGGCTCCGAGGGCTTATACAAGTGCTCTGGTATCTTTGACTGACATACCCTAGCTTTTAATGAAAGGTCGGTGCCGCGCCGGGCCTTATCCGCCGTATACTGATACTGTGCGACCAGGTGAACGTGCTCACGAGCGGGCACGGATCCCTACCACGTTGGGCACGTCCCCTGGCCGTCTTTATAACCTAGCCTGCCCTACCCTTTCAGCCTCGGGGCTTATGGCACGCCAAATCCGTCCGACCTTCCCCCGCCCCGAAGGCTACACGGTTCCGTGCCGAAACGTATAGCGAACGGGGGGGGGGCGGACTCACGACCTTGCAGTGTTTTGCTTTAACCTAGTGTTTGGCGCCAAACTCGACGGACGCAAGGTGGGGCTCGACAGCCCATCCGACCTTGCATACTGTGCCCGCCCCCAGCTGCGCTACTGGATCACAGAAGCCAGCGGGCTTTTGCAGTCAAAGAACCAGAGCATGTGCTTAATGCCCCCAAAGTACACGGTCATCGCACCCCTTCTCGCAATTGGACATCATCCAAACGCAGATCATATATATTTATATAAACAACATTAATTTTCTAGTCAAGTTAAAAATTGGCTTTGACACTCATTACCCTTACCCGAGAACATTCAGTTCATAGGAGAACGGCTGGCAGGTCGGCTGCTCGCTTATATGTGGATTTACTTCATATGGCAAATTAATATCGGGCACATATCTAAACATCATGTGTGAAACTCTTGTGTCGGAAAGTACACACGGTACTATCTACACCTCCTTGTCGGCTGTTGGTCACCCGGTCAAAGCGAAACGCGACGCGCACCCCTCAGCGCCCGAGGCACAGCCGCCATTTTCGGTCTGGATGTAAATACACTCTTATCCACCCACCTGAGCGCCGAGGTATTTACTATGCTGCCGGTCCTGGGAGGGTCGTATTCCTTACGCCATTCATTGACGTTAATCCCCGCGGAGGGTCACTGACTCGGCCATCGGCATCCGACCTCAATGCTATCTGGGTTATCACGAAAGTTAGGCCACTGAACACACGGCTGGATGGCGCCCCTGGAGTTTTGGATTTTTGAATTAGCTTGCACCACGGCGGCTAGATAGGCTATAATATCACTTCTTTATCTCCGGTTAATGTAAGGGTCGAACGCTTTGGACGAGGAGGGAAAAACATGGCTATTGCAAGCACAGTTTTCAACGTGCTAACTGTCAGACCGAACGATAATCATTTTCACGATCCATTCTGGCCCGGTGGCGGTGGCAAGGCGGATGTTGCACATACGGTTTTCAACGTACGGCATATTGGGCTGAGCGATGGTCATTTTCACGACCCACCCAGCCCAGGGTCACGAGAGGACGTGAGGATCCGATGTGTGCACAGTACCCCTGGTCGTTAGTGCAAACTATGCCCCCCTTGCTTTATCCCAAAGTATTCCTGTCACCGCTAATCCTGCACGTCAAAGGCTGGGCAACTGCTCCGTGTCTCTGCTGATGCCACCACAGAATTTCTATGCATAATCTAATATATTTACATTTATATACACCGTATCACATTACGCCCACGCACTGCTTACACACACACTACTCGCCATCTCCCACCTCTCCATTCTTGCACGCGACATACTTCCTCCCCATACATACCTACATACCCTGGCCTTCTATACAAGGCGTGCGACGTGCGCCACCGGCCGTGTCACACATACCGCACACATCACATAGTCTAATTGCCCCCCCTTCCCCAAGATGGGTCGCTCCTTTGAACAATGAATTGGGTTTAGGGGGAAATAGCTGTGATAGAAAATAGGCCGGTTTGGAAGAAGGAAGAAGGCATGGCAGGCCGATGGCACTCACATGTTAGTTGCTCGGCTGGCCTCTTCGGTCGTCTCCACGCTGCCTGAGCTCCGTGAGTGAGAGACTGCCCGAGTACGAGAGTCTCCGAGCGAGAGCGTCCCCAAGGGAGTGCTCCAGCGCGAACGCGTCCCCCGAGAGAGTGCGCTCCAGCGCGAGAGCGTCCCCGAGAGAGTGAGCTCCAGCGCGAGAGCGTCCCCGAGAGAGTGAGTCCCAGCGCGAGAGCGTCCCCGAGAGAGTGAGTCCGTTTTCTTTCTGCCTTCCAGTTTTTCTTCGATGGCTATAGCCCCGCCTCCTTCACTCTTGGCCACTCCCAGGGCTCCGGATTGTATTCTTTCTTCTTGATTGGTAGGAGTGTTTTTTTTTTTTCTTCCCCTTAGGCCGTGTGCAGGGTGAAGCCGCCGGGGGCTGTCAGGGCGGTCTGTATCTCTGGAAATTTCCACTGACTTCACCGGTGTCACCGACCTCACAGCTGGCCGGCCTTTCTCCTTGTGCCGATCGGGATCGGCTTGTCATGACTTTTTTGTTGACTGGTTGGGACGGGGTAGCGGGCCAGAACGGGGTGATTAATCCGGGTTCGGCGCTTAATTTCTCCAGAGTTTTCGCTCCCGCCATTAATTCGCACAGGTGCGCGCTGGTCGGGTCCAGACGGGCGGATAAAAAAACCACGCAGTGAGAAGGGACAGCTGGTGGCTGGGATCTGACCGGGCGTCTTGCAGCCTGGTCGGGTATGAAAATATTGAAAAGTGCATGCCGAAAAAATGTAAGCTTTCTTACATTACCCTCCTCCTCACTCCACACACCAACAAACACACACCGGCTTAAATAAAAATACTTCAGCGATCAGATGCAGGCTAAAACACACCGGCATTGATGAAGCATCACAGCACAGCAGACCTGACCGGTGATGACGATGGGTGAAAGTATTTCCTTGGTGCCTAACGTTAGGGAGGGGAATTTTTCCATTTAGTACGCCACTGCGGCTGCTCAACGTGTTTTTTCTGCAGATTGCACGATCGAGAGTAGAAAGGCCCTTCGGATAATTTTCTTTCGGGACCCATTCTTAATTTGCCGGTGCTCTGGTCGATTCGATGGAGTCTCCTTGTGGTTTTTGTGGTGAAGTCTATTTTTATAAGCCCCCTGCAGGGTATTTTTGGAACCCGGTACGATTCTTCTGGCTCTCGGTGCGTTTTTTCCGGTGCCCAAATAGGTTTCTTTTCCGGCGTCCGACGACTTCCTATTTTGTGGATCCTTGACGCAATTTTTCCGTCCGCAAGGTGACATTCCGGGTATATATTGGTACTTGGGAAGCCAGCTGCAACTTGTGTGGCTCCGGCACGACGTTTTGGCCCCAGTGAGATTTTCAAGAGAAGCGGCGTTAATTTTTTTTGTCTAAGTGCGATTTTTTGGGGCCCCGTCGTCACTTGTTGGGATCCCTTGCGGTGGCTACGACATGTTTGTGGGGGCCCAGCAAGTTTTGTGGGCTTTTGGAGCTATTGTTGAGATCCCAGATTGATTTTCCGTGTCCGAGCTGTTTTTCATTCACCCGGCTTCAGTTGTTGGGTGATCTCAACGAGACTTTTAGAGCCCCGGTAGGACCTGTCAGGCCTCTGGCGTGATTTTCAGGGGCCCGGGTGATAGTTCTTAGTACCCCAGTCTCGGCGTGATTTTCAGGAGACCCCGGCCCGACCGTTTGTGGCCCCCGTCGTGATTTTCTTGAATCCCGGCACGACTTGTTTGCGGCCCCAACGTGATTTTCAGGGGCCCAGGTGCAAACTTTTGAGGCCCCAGCGTCATTATCGGGGCCCCTGCGCTACGTTTGGGGCCCCGAATGTGATTTTTCTGAGCCCCGGTGCGATTTTTGGTGGACCGAGTGAAATTTTTAGGGAGCATAGCGCATTTTTTCCTAAGCTCGGCGGATTCTTGGGGGCCCCACAACCTATCAGGAGGAGGGGGGGTGAGGCAACTTCCCACAATTCCCCGTTCCCATTCGGTATGTCACTGTGCCATGCAATGATGCAACATAAGAATCCAGGAATAGTTCATCTGTTTCATCACACATGTGATTTCAACTCCCCAGTTATCCAGACAGTTTGAGGAAAGTCAAACATCTGCTACATGGATCAGCAAGGATGGATTGTAAGGCAACATGGATACCATGGAATTCCGGTCACAGTAGTTATGCTGCAATACATACCTTCTTCAACACACTGCTTTGGAGATGGATGAGCTCCTGAAGTTTGGTCAGGGTTGGAGTTGGAGGTGGATGGAGCAACACTGTGAAGGACATAACATATGGTTCAAGAGACTTGTTTCCATTAACAATACAGGGGATGAAGTAACATTTTCATTGACTTCTATGGTTTTCATTGGCTTCATTGATTTATATGGTGTCCTGAGTAAGTAGGACAATCGAGATGGGTTTCTGTTATATGCATTGTAGAAGCAATGTTATAATGTAGCTTTTATACCCCAGTGAGAATGGTATGGATTCACTCATAAGTGAATTTGCAAACATACTGATATATCAGTTAACAACAATGCAGGGAGCTATGTGATCAACATGGTCTGTGCCCTAAAGCCCAAATAACTAAGTAACAATGCATGGAATCTGCTGCGTAACAGTTTGACCATAAATTAGCCATGATATATTGCATCATACTTCCCATGCTATTTATAATAGTGAGCTATATTTTGTGTACAAACATCAGGACATTAGAAATGTTAATTAACTTTACACGCATCAGTTCCTAACAAGTGTCAGCAATACATTTCCTTCATGTGCTTTAAACATGATTCAAGAAAGCACTGTCATCGATTTTAAACTTGCAAAAAGAGTGGGCCGCCTGGCATTTTGAGTGCTATTTGAGTGAATTTGCTGTCTTGTTAGTGAACTGACCACTTATTGAGATATAAATACTTTAACTTTGTCTGCTTCCATCATGAAAATTTGTCATTTTCCAATACATCAGAAATCATCAGAATAACTTCTTGTCCACAAACCGGTGTATGCATTTCTATGAATTTCTCATATTTATTAACACAAATGATGTAGATCTGATCTGCAAATTTATAACTCAGAAAATGTTATCAGCACAGGATTCCATTCCTGAAAATATAGTACTTTCAACATGTTATTGTTCTTTGTGAAGCAATAAGTGCAATGCTCTCATGCAGCATGCAGATGGAGGTTCATCACGTGCACCAGGTAGCACAAAAACAGATATTATTGCAGTCTAAGGTAACCACAATACAGGTTTTACACCCATTTTACCTCCACGAATCATTCAAAGTAGCTAGGTTTTGCCTAGTTGCGTTCGGCTAGGCTTTTGTTGTAAGTTAGTAAATGAAAAAAGCCTTCAAAAACGGTTCAAGCTAGATTAGGTTATGTTAGACTTTTTAAGTTCAAAATGTTTGAGAAAAAAAAATGGGGGGGGAAATTTGGCATAAAAATAATCATTTCTTGCATGGAAGTCTAGGCTAGGTTAGGTTAGGTTATGTTACATGTTTTTTTATCTGAACATTATTTTTCATCCTATATTACTCAAATCCAAGCCCCCTTTTCCATGTTATTTTTCCTCACAATTGAAAAGTGTGCATCTGCAGAGGAAATGAGCGGTTACATCATGTTCAGTACATTAACAAACACTGCATTAAAAAAGAAATTCAAAGAAGTCAGAGAGTACCATGAGCTGAAAAATTACCCAAAAAGCGAGGTATTATCACAGTTTAAGGTAACCACAAGACAAGTTTTACACATATTTTACCTCCATAAAGCATACAAAGGGGTGAGGTTTGTCAGGTTAGGTTAGGCTTTTGTGGTAAGTTATAAAAAAAAAATCATTTGTTGGTAAATAATTTGTGTTAATGATTTTTCTACAAAAAAATAATAAACGGTTCAGGCTAGCTTAGGTTCGGTTTTTTAAGTTGAAAATATTTGAGAAAATGCCTCGAAAATATAAATTAAATACAATTAATTTCTTGTATGGGAAGTTGAGCTATGTTAGGTAAGGTTATCATACATCTTGAACATTATTTGCATGCTATATTTCCTTACTCCACACCCTTTTTTGGTGTTATTTTTTACTCCCAATTGAAAGACATGCATTTGCAGAGGAAAGGACATTAAATTTGTGCTTTTATGTGTTTTATTAATATTCTTTTATTTAAATTTCCAATGCAATGTTTATAAACGTCACTAAGCTGATGGCACTACTCAGTTTCTGTGCAAATGCTTACTTTCCAGGTTGTGAGCAAAATAACATTAAAAATGGGCTTTGAGTTAAGTAGCATAGCAATTAAAAGAAATACATTAAAAATTAAACATAACCTAATGTAACCTAGCCTAAGCTGACCTTGGAGAAAACTATAAAAACAAGATTGGAAAAATATCTAGCAATTTATTTTCTTGAAATTTTACAAATGAAAAAACCTAACCCAACCTAATCTAACCAGAATTATTGTGCTTTAAGGTGGTAACAAGGCAAGTTATTACACATTTGCCTCCATAAAGCAAACAAATGGGCTATGTTTGGTGATGTTAGATTAGTTTAAGTGTTTTAAGTTCGACATTTTTTGCAAAAATTGTTCCAAAATTTGAAAGAAATATATCTTTTTTCTTTAAAAGCAGCTTATGTTAGATTAGGTTAAGTTGGGTTACATTTTTTAATTGTTAAAAAAATACATTGCTTGAAATTTTTACAACTTTTTTTAAATTTTTTATTTAAAAAAATACTTTACCCTATGTCACCTAATTCAAAGCTTTTTGTTGCTGTTATTTTGCTCACAACCTGAAATGTAGGCATTTGTATAGAAAATGAGTGGTCCCATCATCTGAGTCACATTCATAAACATTGCATTGAAATGATACATTCCACGAATTCATAAAACACCTTAAAACAGAAATTTACCAAAATGAGCAGTAACATCATGTTCATCACATTCCTAAACATTGCATGGAAAAAAATAATCAGAAATCACCTTAAGCTGTAAATTTACCAAAAGGTGTGCCAACCCCTGGACGGAAATGCAACACTAGGTGCCCAATCCTGGGCAGAAAGGGCATTAAGAGCAGTGGAATGAAAATATGAATAAAAGTAAACTAAAAACAGCTCTTCTTGAAGACAAACGTGGTAGTTATGTGATATTAACATGGAAACCCTGAGCACAAATCAGAAAAAAGCATGGACTGGACTTTTTCACGCTTACCTGCCAACTTCTTCAACTACTGTTCCTTTGGGAATTAAATATCAGCAAGCTATTTATTCACTATTTGAAATCACACCAATCCGCAGATACATCAGAATGTGCGAAGTACAAAAACGAATCAGTACGACGTCACATAAGATTGGCCTCCGGATTAAACACTGCGCGCAATTGCACCACAAATGTCTTACCTCCGTCACATTTGTCACTGTAACCTCCAATTTAGACTTTAGGCGCTGGAATTTCTGTAACTGGAATTTTTGTTGGGGGATGTTACGATGTTGGATGTTCTGAGGAACGCCCATCACGATGTGTGATATTTAATACGCGCTAGTGTCTATCGATACAAATCGACGCCCCTGCTTTGGAGAAAAAAATAGAAACAAAAATTAAGCAATATATATTCTGAAAATTTTCTAACTTGAACAACCGAACCCAACTTACCCGACCCTAATGTCAGCTGCTTTTGAAGGAAAATTTCCAATTTTATTTTATTTTTGAAAATGATTGAACAGTTTTTCCAAGGTAAATAACTAAGCTAGCCTAACCTAGCCAAATCGGTATTATTGTGCTTTAAGGTGGTAACAAGACAAGTTTTTACACACATTTGCCTCCATATAGCAAGCAAATGGGTTAGGTTCGGTTAAGTTAGGTTAGTTCAGGCTTTTCAAGTTGGAAAACTTTGTTAAAAATTCCAAAAAAGTTTCCAAAAAAATTGCAAATTATTTGGTAACCTTGCAGTCTAAGGTGTTCTTTTTTTCCTTTAAGACAAAAAAAAATATGCAGAGTACCATGTTTATGAAGGTGACTAAGATGATTGGACCCACTTATTTTCTTTGCTTACTTTTCAGGTTGTGAGCAAAATAATGCCAAAAAGGCTTTGAGTTCGGTAACATCGCATAAACATAAATGTTTTTTTCATGCAACAAAACCTAACCTAGCCTATCCTAACCTATCTTTTGATAACAAAAATTAAACTAAATTAAAATTTCACTTAATTTATTTTCTGAAAATTCTCAACCTTAAAAAAGAAACCTAACCGAGCCTAACCTAACCTAAGCTGATTTTGAATACAAAATTATCTTTTTTTGTGAACATGGTTGTAATTTTTTTCGAAAGCTTTTGGGTATTATTGTGCTTTAAGGTGGGAACAAGAAAAGTTGTATGGGCGCTGTATGACCAACGCAGTCAATGCGCCCGTAAACCCAAATAACCAACCAACCAACCTAGAAAGATGTAAGCTGTACTTCCACAGTGGAGGGAATTCCAGCTGTTTTGTTTGTTTTTGCACACAATTTTACATTTTTCAGCAAAAGGTGGAGAGTCAGTCCACTATCTAATCCAAATCTGTTTCTAGTCAGTACAAAATGTGCTGGTTAACATCAATGTTTCTACTTAGCATGGTGTTTTTCATTTTTTCCCTTTAGCTTTCTTATCAGCATAAAATAGCATAGGTTATTGGGGGGGCCCAAATCAACATGGGGGGGGCAAGATCAACATTGGTGGGGCCATAGCCCCCACAAAAGGATACAAATCGACGCCCCTGCATACATGCATGATTTTGCACTTATCAAAATTTAATTTCATCTGCCATTTTTAGGACCACTTCACAAGCTCTTCTAAGTTTTTCTGCAGCATGTACCTAGGTGCCTAGGTACCAGGTAAATATCAAGCTGATAGTGTGATGAGAGGGCTGTTGAGGTTAATTATAGTTTGTATATCCACACTCTCAATGATAACTGATTGTTGTTCACGGGACTGGATTGTATGCAAGTTTGACAATGACAATTGGTATTTGTGCACACCATTTTGAATTTTGTAGCAAAAGGTGGAGAGTCAGTCCACTATCTAACCCAAATCTGTTTTTTTTTCATTACAAAATGTGCTGGTTAACATCAACTACATTTTCTATGTACCTAGCATGGTGTTTTTCTTCTTTTTTCCTTCAACATTTTTATGAGCATACAAATAGCATATGTTATTGTGGGGGCCAAATCAACATTGGGGGGCAAAGATCAACATTGGTGGGGCCCTGGCCCCCACAAAAGGATACAAATCGACGCCCCTGCCATCTAGACATTAGGGGGATGTCCCCATCCTAGCCCCGCCTTCAGCGCCTAAAATATCACACAAACTATAACGTAAAATTCCCTTTACGTAAACGTCCACATGCCTGCACCTTGATCGCAAACACCCGCTTTTATAGTCAGACATGTAACGTACTCGCTTCAAAGGTGGCGCAAAAGACCTCTGTGGTCCGGTACGCCTGAAAAAGTCACTCCCCCACCCATGTGCAGTGAAATTGAAACTTGCCTGATGCTACCAATTTCTGCAATATACGAATGAAAACCTGTGACGTCATCAAGATTTGAATGCGAACTTTGGTGTACCTTTTAAAATAATGGTATTTTTGCGGCGTTTAATAATGGTGTTTTTGCGGCGTACGAGACATTGGTCTTGTCAAGGCTATTTCTTGTATAGCATTGGTCGTGTAGGACTATAAGGTTTGCTTAAAAGTCATGTGGGCCATAGCTTTCTTTTTTTTTATTATTTTAGGAATACCAGTTATAATGCAGTGGCCATGCAGCTTCTTGCTGACTTTTCTCTGTCATGGTATCACAAGCTGGCAGATTTGCCCACGCATGGCTCTCGTTTTTCCCCATATCAATATTGAATGCATGCATGGTCATTGGGCATTTAGGTAGGTACCTAGGTAAATATCAAGCTGATGGTGTGATAGGTGGGCTGCTGAAGATAATTATAGTTTGCATATCCACAATCTCAAGGATGATTTTCATTGTTGTTCACTGGACAATGCAGGTTTGACAATGACTGGAAATTAAGAACGGATTTTTTCCTGTTTAAGCTCATATGCGTGTGGTTTTGCCATTGGTGGTGTGTACAGACATCAGTATGACAATCCAATTGTTGTTTTGTGGCTTAACATTAAAAAAAAAGACAATCTGGTTTAAAATGCATCATCAGCGAATCTTAACATTTTATGCCGTAAGTTTTCCTTGCACAGTGGAGGGAAATCTAGCTATTTTGTGTTTTTTGCACATAATTTTGAATTGTGGAGCAAAAGTTGGATACTCAGTCCACTATCTAATCCAAATCTGTTCTTTTTCAGTACAAAATGTGCTGGTTAACATCAACTAAGTTTTCTATGTACCTAACACAGTGTATTTCTTCTTTTTTTTTCTTTAGCTTTTTATCAGTATAAAAATAGCATGTGTTATTGGGGGGGGGGCCCAAATCAACATTGGGGGGGGGCCAAGATCAGCATTGGGGGGGGCATGGCCCCCGCAAAAGGATACAAATCGACGCCCCTGTAAGCGAGGCAGTTGACCTGCTAGCCGTCCTCCCATGGACTGAACGTTCCCGGGTAAGGGTAATGAGTGTCAAAGCCAGTTTTTAACTCGACTAGAATATTAATGTTGCTTATATTTACCTATATGATCTGCGTCTGGATGAGGTCAAATTGCGAGAAGGGGTGCGATGACTGCATACTTTGGGGGCATTAAGCACATGCTCTGGTTCTTTGATTGCGAAATCCCGCTGGCCTCTGTGACCCAGTGGTGCAGCTGGGGGCGGGCACAGTATGCAGGTCGGATGGGCTGTCGAGCCCCACCTTGCGTCCGTCGAGTTTGGCGCCGAACAATATGGTAAGGCAAAACATTGCACGGTCGTGAGTCCGCCCCCCCCCCCGTTCGCTATACGTTTGGACACGGAGCCGTGTAGCGTTTCGGGGCGGGGGGAACGTTCGGACAGGTTTGGCGTGCCATAAGCCCCGAGGCTGAAAGGGTAGGGCAGGCTAGGTTATAAAGTCGGCCAGGGGACGTGCCCAACGTGGTAGGGATCTGTGCCCGCTCGTGAGCACGTTCACCTGGTCGCACAGTATCAGTATACGGCGGGTAAGGCCCGGTGCGGCACCGACCTTTCTTTAAGGCTAGGGTATGTCAGTCAAAGATACCAGAGCACTTGTATAAGCCCTCGGAGCCAGTACGATGAGCCCCCTCGTAGCAATAAGCCTTCATCCAGGCGAGGAACCCTGCCATTAATGGCGTGGCCAGCTATGATGGCAGTGGAAGATTTACATATTCGGCCAATCTACCACAAAAAGAGCAATGGTCTGTCGATATAAGTGTTTGTGTACCGCTGAGAGGGGGGGGGGGGGGACAGGGAGCCAAATTTGGGGACCAAGCACTTCGTTAATTAATAAGGAAAGAATGAATGGGACAAACGAATGTGCAGGGAATGAGGAGAATGAATGTGTGTTAGGTAGCTTTAAGGACCAGCGGAAGCCGCTTGGGGCTCAATCACAGGCACCTATTTCGTGCGGTACATTGTACAAAATTATACTAGTATTAGCATCCAAAAGTCCCATCTCGGCACATTTCATCGAAACCAATGTTTGCATTCTCATTAACTTTCGAAATACAACGTAATCTTTCTAATTTGGCTAGAAGCACTCAATTACCTATATGGTGTTCCTAAAACTTTGACCTCGCACACATGTAAATTCGTGTTAGGGACGGTAGCTCAAACAACATCAAGCCGGCTGGGGTTTCGGGAATGTGTGGTGGAGGTGGCGGGGAAACACAGCACAACACACCCCCGACGGAGGCACAATCAGCAAAGGAGATAATTAGCCCAGTCTAAATTTAGAGTCAGCCCATGTTCAGCCTTGTTAAAGTGCAGTCTCAGTTAAAATAAAGCCCCATAGTTCAATCAGAACAGTTTCAGTTTAGGCTCGGTTGGCCTTACTTTCACACACTTATTACTTCTCACACAGCTCACACACCCAGCATTCCATTCTCACACACCCATTATTTATTTTCACACACCCAACATTCTTTTACACACCCCATCACACCCCACACCCACCGAACCCGCCACACCCCACGTCTCCACACCCCACCGACGGCAGAGCCGCCACCCCTACAATACCAATAGGTTAAGGTTGCGGCGGGTCATGAAAGAAAATCCAACTGGAGTTCAAATTTGACACTCAAGTTGAATACGAATGTGTGGAGTGAAATGCGGTACAAAACCGATTTCCAAAAACGACAGCAAAAAACTGTATTTATTCAACGTAATCTTCTTTTTTAAATAGAGCATTTGATCACATATGTCTTGGATGGAACTGACCGACATTCACGAAATTTGAACACACGGAGTCTCCGATAGCCTCCAGCCATCTTGCGAATTTGTCTGTCTAGCTTTTATAATTTTGAAGATCTTAGAGAGCGAAGTTCGTCTTCCCTCCCCCCCGCCCCACCTTTCCAGGGCGAGTAATTTTCAGAGGCCCTTTCAGTATGTGTGTTAAAAGACAAATATGCCAAAGGCATTCAAGAATACCGAGAAGGCTTGTGTAAGTCTGTGTGCATCAGAACATAACCGTCTGACCATAAGTGTACTACTAAATGTTGAGCTCACGCGAACTCTCGGCATTAGCTGTGAATAATCGGCTTAGGACTGAACGAGTTGCATCCACCCAATCATGAGGTGCCACCAGTGATGTTACTCACCCGCTCACGGATAAAACCCAAGTCGATGGCCAGCGAAGCGTTCAGGCACAACAAGTCGCCACAGTTCCTGACGTGTGCCGCGCGTCCGCTGCGGCTCGGCCGTGACCTGTGACCTCGATCAGCGCGGCGGCACAAGTGCTGGTCGGACGAGGCGCCGCTCACGCCCCGGCCAACGTGCGGCGGCGCGAATACCAGCGGCGCGTCTTCGCCACTGCGAGCCGGGCGGCCACCGAGCGTCGACGCCGACGCAGCCGGCGGCGGCCGGGCGGCGGGGCGGGAGGGGGGGGGCGCCGGGCCGATCTGACGGCCGCCGACGCGCCGTCTGGACCGTGTTGTCCGGCCGGCCGCGGCCAGGTCGGGCCTGAAACCTGGCCGACTCTGACGAACCGTATTGACCCGGCGAGTCGTGCCGGTGGTGCGGGCCGGGAACAGTGGGCACGTCAGGGCGCGGCGACTCGTTTGCGCAGCGTCCCTCAAAGCGGCACAGGTCGCGTCACAGTGCGAGGCGATCCAGCGGTGGACAGGACACGTGGCTGACAAAGCGGCACAGGTCGCGTCGTCTGAGGTGCGAGGCGATCCAGCGGTGGACAGGACACGTGGCTGACAAAGCGGCACAGGTCGCGTCGTCTGAGGTGCGAGGCGATCCAGCGGTGGACAGGACACGTGGCTGACAAAGCGGCACAGGTCGCGTCGTCTGAGGTGCGAGGCGATCCAGCGGTGGACAGGACACGTGGCTGACAAAGCGGCACAGGTCGCGTCGTCTGAGGTGCCAGGCGATCCAGCGGTGGACAGGACACGTGGCTGACAAAGCGGCACAGGTCGCGTCGTCTGAGGTGCGAGGCGATCCAGCGGTGGACAGGACACGTGGCTGACGTTTCCAACTGACTCGGCTTGAGAGTCGGTTTGGGCATACCTGAACGATCCCAGACTTAGACATGACGACCGCAAGCTTTTCCTCACAAATTCACATGGACAGTCTGGGTATGAAGATACCATACATAGTGCAAGCACCAGAAGCATTATCTCAACGGCATTTCTATGAGTGCTACTGTTTGTAATAACTTTCCAGTGCTGGTCATATTTGCTATGGTGTGCACAACCAGTACTGGGTATGTACGGAAGTCGTCATGGTCATAAATATGTGCGAATAACTCAAGGTGGGCTTTATGAGCGAGCCACTGTGAAATAACTCCATTTTGTAGCGGCATTATGGTGAGGGTGCTGCTGCCCGAGTCGCTCCCATGCGTCAGGTGTTCAAGGGGCCGCGTACTCATAAAGACATAAAGACATAAAAGATCAGTGCAACTATGAGCCACAAGGGCCCTTCTTGGTTGCACTCTGTACACTGAACCAGTTGTCCATCAAATGTGTTGATCAACTCTCCCTGGAATACAGAAAAACAAGCCCCCTATTCTTATAATGATTGTCTATGCTGTTCTCAAAGATGTTCAGTGTGTTGCTACTGACAATGGTTTCTGGCAGCTGGTTCCAGTGTTCTACTACCCTGTTGGTGAAGAAGGACTGTCTTAACCTTGTCCTGCTGTGATTAACATTAATTTTGAATTGATGACCTCTAATTGCATCATTTCTGTTAAATTCAAACAGTTCCCTGGGATAACCCTGTTCCTGACCATGAACAAATTTAAAGACCTCGATGAGATCTCCTCTCAGCCTTCTATATCTAAGTGAAAACATATTCAATTTCTTCAATCTTTCTCCCAAAACTATTGTGGAGCTTAAGCCCATACGCTGGACATTATCCTCCCTCGTCATATGCATTTAATTTCCTAGCCCATTGGACGAGCTCCCAGGGGTGAAAAAGTGGCCTATAAAGCCACACACGGGCTGGAGATTTTGGATGTTGTGTACCCACATTCTGGTGGAAAATGTGAATAATGTCATCACAAGATAACGTTTGAAAACGACCCTCACAAAGGCAAAATACGTAAACGACCCTCACAAAGGCAAAATAGGTAAACGACCCTCACAAAGGCAAACTAGGTAATCGCAGCCGACAACCAGCTGGCCAACAGTAGAAACGTTCAGTGGCATCCAGAGCCGATTATGGCCGCGTAGAACCTCAGACTATAACGTTCCGAAAAGCTTTTCGAGTATCCAAGGAAGAGCAACATGTTTTGTAAGTGGAAATAATTTCTTCGTCCTTTTCCAAAAATTCCATCATACCCGACCAGAAAAGCCCACTTTTCAACACACGAAGGTCGTGGTGGAATCTGGTGAAAGGCGGTTTTATAACTCTTGGAAGCAGAAAGCGTCAGCAATGTGTGTAGACAGGTTTGCGTACAATTTATTTTGGCATCGGTTTCTGCAGTAATGATTATGCCATAGTAATTGAATTATTAATTTATATACCTTAATTCTTAAGATAGTGATAGACGACCTACCAATCACTTCGCCACAGAAGTGCAAGGCGCTTGGTGACCTGAATGATCGTAGCTTTTGCTCAATGTTGTACAATCATCTATAATATTATTTGCTTCATACTTACTGCTTGTATTTGTTCGATAAATGCCAGCAAAACAAGAGGTATTATGGGATATTCGTGTCTCCATAATCAAGACGTCAGATTCCCAACATTTTCGAATGCGGCTGGAATAATTAACCAGCTGCCAACATGCATAGTCCAAATTCATTGATCGTCAATCAGTAAATCACCAAAAGGTGTCGGTTTAGTTGAAATTCAGGTGCATGGTTGTTTCGTTAGAAGCCTCGACTAGGCTTCGTTAGAAGCCTAGAAGCCTCGACCAATTTTCACCTCTGCAAGCTCGTACAGATCTTAATATGAGCTTCAATAACTACACATCTTAACACGGGATCCTATGAGCCAGCCCCTGCAATGCGATATGAAATTATCAATACTGCTGACCAATCCCAATAATTTCCTTAAATATCCATCCCCGACTCCATGTAGCATGCAAGGCTCAGCGCAATTATTATATGCATGACAGTACGCAAATTCAGAGTTGAAGCTGGCGTCAATTCAAGCTTGAGACTGCCGGTCGCCACGACTACATTGCTGACGTCGGAACAACTTTGGCAGGCTCACTGCCACATTGACTGACGTTGACAGACTGTCACTCCACTTCGAACTGCAACGATGGTGGCGACTATAATCAAGAGTCATTGTTCCAAGTCGCTTCAAGGAAACCACTATGTCACTGAACTACGCTACAACTCGTGGTATCTGGTGACTTGTCCTCGATGTCGACAATCGTTCAGACCATTGTGGTAGGTAATGCCGGGTTGCTTGTCCATAACGTTCCGGTTTTGTCTCCATCGCCACAGGGGCTGCGCAAGCTTTCAGCGTTATTTAGTTTCTAAGCTGTGCCATGGGGCATCACTGTGCCAACAGCAATGACGCGGTTCGGGTGATTGCAGCTATTGCAGCTATTGCAGCTATTGCAACTTGTCGCCCTGACAACATGACTATCACAATAGTCAGGAAGTGTTGTGATATTGTGGGGGCCTCACGGCGCATCATGAACAGACATGGGTGGTTATATTTTCATCTTATTGTTATCATTGCATACATGAATGGATGCGTGAGTTGTGCATACATGAGTTGTGCATGCCGCCGACTTATAGCTCGTTGTAGCCACGGGGTGGCAACACCAAAACATGAAATATGAAACGCATACAATCAAATGGACCATGATCTTCAACTGGTTTCATAGACACGTGGAGAAGCACCAAAAGGAGAAGATTGTCCCTCCATGTTGAAAATGTGGCTGGCGTTGCACCGTTCTTCCACGCTGGGAATCGTTCAGCCACTAGTTTAGAGGTTGTGTAACGCCACGATGCTAGGTCACCATCTAGCTAACGATGAGCATCTGCGTGTGGAGTTTCTCTTGTTTTTTTTTGTGTGTACAAAACCGTGTAGCTTCAACATCGGAATGCTTAATCGGAGAAAGTTAATACGAGAATCATGGCGTGCTACGTTCTATAGACAAATACAGTTTGCTGGCGACTGCTCCTCACCCATTAAACTGGCCTACCAGGCCTCTCTAACTCGCACCCATCGTCGCAGTTGCACCGGGTTGAATTGACCTACCACGCCTCTCTGGCTAACACCCATCGTCGCAGTTCCATCGGGTCGAATTGACCTACCACGCCTCTCTGACTCGCACCCATTCTGACAGTTAAACCAGATTGAATTGACCTACCACGCCGCTCTGACTCGCACCCATCGTCACAGTTACAGCGGCCCTATCTCTCATCCAGCTCGGATTTCACTCGGGCACGATGGATTTTCTATTAAGCTGGACGATCGGACATCGCCTCGGGGATTGGTCGCTCAATTCATTGGTCAGCTTAGTCACGTGCCACCACTTCGCAAAAACTCGGACCGGTAAATAACACGATCGACGCTAAAGGTAACGAGAGCTGAGCACTTCTGCGGACAAGTGTGGCGATCTGTTGCGGCCTGTCCGACTGCCGCTGTTGTTTTCCTCAGCCGCCAGTGCGTCGTGCCCGACTCACGGCGAACGAAATTGTGTCGGGCTGCTCGCAAAAAGAAAACGCGTCTATATCCGCTACATATCCGTGCACACCCACGAAATACGGCGGTTAGTGATCGTTAGCCGCAAAGACTGATCTAAGAATGTGTTCTGTAAACTGTAGAGGCATTGGATATTATAAGAAGCGAAGAGGTGTTTTCAATTACCTTCGGGAACTGGACTATGATGTGTATTCCGTGCAGGAAACTTACTGTGCAAAAGGGAAAGAAAATGCTCACCGTAATATTTGTTGGACCATTGTGGGACAATACCGTAATAATTATAGCGCCATTTAAAAATAATACCAGAACTTATTTAACAAAATAAATTGTGATATTAACAAAAATTTAAATGCGTTGTTCGTAAACGTGTATCAGGATCCAAGTGGAGATTTTCTGGTTGTTAAATTAATCATAAATATTAGCTTTGAAATAGTTATAGCTTACATATATGGTCCGAATATCGGCTGTATATCATTTTATGACGATTTCGACGATGTTATCTCAGAAATGTATGAAGAAAGGATGCCAATTTTGATTGCAGGTGATCTTAAGGCCCTCGATGTCAAGTTAGACATGCTTAAATATATTAGAGAAAGTAATGTGAATGCATGGCTACACTAGGTAATGTCTACGCTAGGTGCATCCTAAGGACGTGGGATAAGGTCGGAGAGATGCATGATTGATGCATTTCGAAACCTGCATGGTGATGTTTGGAGATATACTTGGGGTGTACGAAGCCCAGCAGTGAAACAGGCACGCTTGGATTATTTCGTGGCGTCATATTTTTTATTAGGTAACATAGTGATATGTGATATTCTTCCAGACTATAGAAGTGATCATTCGCTGATTTTCTTAGAATTAGAACTTGCTGAACAACCTAGAGGTAAAGTTTTTTTTACAAGTTGAACAGATCGCAACAAGAGAATGAGGAATCCATAATGGAAGTTAATAAAGTAATTAATGATGTAGTTACAAAGGCATACCCTACCAGCTTACAGCGCTTCGTTTATAGATGAGCATCCTCAAGATGCTCAATTTATAATAAGTGATTCTCTTTTCTTGGGGAAACGCTCATCCTGAGCATATGCACTTTCCTTCGCTATTAAGAAAAGTAAGGCTCTGAAATGAAATGAACTGCTGCTGAAAGAAAGCACCGCTTTATTAGAAGCTGAAGTAATATCAGATCCCGCTAGGATAGATGGGTTCGACCAGCTGAAAAGCAATCTGGAGATATTGTGTCGAAGGACGCTTGAATGTATCATATCAAGATCTAGAGCGAGATGGTACGAATTTCGTGAAAAGTCCAGTGCCTATTTTTGAGGTTTAGATAAAAGGAATTATACAAATAAATGAATACAGACATGTCACATACAGGCATACATGGCTATAATTTCACAAACCAAAAGGATATTGTGAATGCAATAGTGCAACACTACAGAGATGTTTTCAAAGAACGGTACGTTGACCAAACGGAAATCGACACATTTTTAGGCACCATAAAAGTTTGGAAAATTCGGAAAAGCAGAAAGCAGAAATGGGTAAGACCACTGAAATTGAAGAAACTGAAACTGAAATTGACAACGCGTTGAAAACATGGCAATGAATAAGACCTGGATCCGATTGGCTTCCCCTGAATTCCTAGGTCATTTTTGGAGAGAGCTGAAGTGGTTTTATTATCGACTGGTAACAAAGAGCTTCATGAACTAAGTTTTACCTTACTCCCGTAGAGAAGGTATCATCACACCAAATCCGACACAAAATAAGCCAAGGGAGACCATACATTCCTATCGCCCAATCACGTTATTGAACTACAGCTGCAAGACATCCGCCGTTATTGCTAATCGATTGAAGGCGGCCATTTCTACCATAACTAGTGCAAACCAGTGTTAATAAAAGGGAGATTCTTATGCAACATCTCTTGCTTACCATACGATATGTTACATTTCCTCAAGAGTTAGAACGGGGCTGTATTCAAGTATTTATATGGAGGATGATTTTAATTATATGGGCTTGGATTTCATCAGAAATGTTCTAATGAGGAGAACCTTGTATAATTACATCATAAGCTGGTTTAACGTACTCGATGTTGGGTTTGATGCTAGGTTAGGGCACACTACATATATATATCAGATAAAATAATGCTAGAGAGCAAGGCCTATCGAGTCAGGTTGGAAATTACGTCAGCTGCTGGGGTGTCCCTTAGCTACATATATGACGCGTGTGACGGTTGTGATATATATCAATTTGTTACGTGTGCGCGCACGAATTTAGCCAATTACAGTGCACCATATTAGTGACAATAGCTTCATTAACTTTCGTCGAAGCGGCTCCGAAATCCGTCGATCAATCGCCGAGTTGGCTTCAGTCAAATTTACCGGTTGAAAACCGGTTAATTTTCCGGTTGAAAACTCAACAATATACTCTAATATAAACTATTATAAACTATTATAAACTAATATACTATAATCTAAAAACACAATCGTACTGTATATCGTGATGTCATTCGTCACAACTCGATCGGCGCACCACGTGCAGGTTCCATCGGCGTTCTTGTCAGATAACAGTGGTACGTGTATAATTCGCTTGCATTATCTAAGTTTGAGCACATTTTCACGGCTCTACGAGAGCCGAGTGTGTCGTTTGTTAAAACACTTTATACCTTAACTGGTGCAGTCGCTGTGACGCCTGATGATGAACCACATAGGTGCGTAGTGTTGCACAATGAAGATCACCAGGTCAAGGAGAGGCTTGGTGTTTGACAACGCTTCGGAGATGTAGATCCTTGGCAGCCGAGCGGCCAGTGTGAGCCACCGGTTGGTGAAAACAAGAAGATAAGAACCAACGCAATAAGAACATATTCAAGGTTTTATCTTCAATTTAGTTATTGTATTGTCTTAGTTCTATAAACCTATATTTTTCAATTCGGTAGAGTGAGGTAATATACGTATGTAGGTGCATGTGAAGTAATGTGCGCATGTAGGTACGTGCTAAGTAATGTACGTATGTAACGGAAACGGGGTATCTGAACACTTTCCGTTTCCCGAACACCTACCATTGGACATCTTCCACGTCACGTTCAGCATGTAAATAACAAAAAGATGGTCGTATTCATAAACAATGAACCTTTCTCTACCAAAATATGAAGGTCCGATCGCGTAGTTCTATCGATTATTTGTGTACGGAGCTAGAGAAATCTGTGGGCACCGTTTTCAGGCTTCCGAAAACAGTCGGCTTAAGTAAACCATAAGGAAGTGACCTCCGATATTTTATGTTGTAATTACACAGGTATTTTTAGCAGCTACTAATGGCTTATACCACAGCAGCTACAGTTAAGTAATCCTACGCAACCACATTTTTGTGTTCGGAATACGGCACACCACTACGAAATAATAAACTGTTTTAAAGTTGCTCTTTGCAAGTAGTTTCATTTTCATCAAATTTTAATCAGAATTTCATGAAAAGGAACTGTTTGAATATGGATAGCGCGTTTATTTCTGCGTTCGGTAAAACCGTACATTTACTGGTTTTGCCATACAGAAGCAGCAGTATAGCTATTTGTTGCATGATGTCCTAAGTGTTCGGAAGCCCTCCTCTTTCCCTAGGTACGTGTGAAGTAATGTACGTATGTACATTACTTTAGCATATGTACATAGCATATGTACATTACTATAGCATAGCATGTGTACATATGTACACTACTTAGCGTGTGAAGTAATGTACTAATATAGGTACGTGTGAAGCAATATACGTATGTAGGTACGTGTGAAGTAATGTAGGTATCTGTGAAGTACCGTACGTGTAATTTAGTAGTGAACTAAGCAATGTAAGTCCAATTTTTTGCGGAATTTAAGACACATTTCAATACACACGTAAAATAAACCATCGCAGTATTCAGGGATGCTCTCATCTCACATGATTGAGCCGCCAGATTTTTCGCGCTGCAACGTTCTCTGGGGAAGCTGCTCGCTGGACGGTGGTGACCAGATCATACAGCATGCGCCAGCCGCTGCTCATCTCTGTCGGTATATCTTTCTTTAGCTGCTCTATGACGTGTGCCCTTTCACCTGGACCACACTACAGGACACTACAGAACCTGCCCTGTCGTCGCTTTTCCGAGAGGGCCGGCGACAGATCGTGGACTGCTGATGGTGCCGTCGCGGTAATGGAACACTTCGCGGAGGTTCTATTCACGTGTCGGCAGCTGGTATGCGATTCAGCGCGTGCACTGGTCGCTGCTGGGTCAGTCTGAATAGCATCAATGTCCCCCATGTGTCCCCGCATTTACAGAAGCACCATCACAGCCCAGGACGTCAATGCTTGCGTGGTATTCATTGCAAATGCAGAGACTAGCTAAAAGCGTTCCCTTTTGCGGAGTGAAGTGAGCTATATATTCGGAACCGAGCTCAGTCATCACCACCACATGCTCCTCTTGAGAGGTTGCTCTGGGCCCCTCAGTGAATGTCACGTCTTCTCTGGCGTCGAAGTACAACGCACGCAGCCCTGCTTCGCCTATCATGGCTGCGTGCTGTGTTGTCTCTTGGTGCCGGGCTGCTTACCTGGCTCGCCATTTTTCTTCAAGTTGACAATTAAATGTTTACTCTCTGTCAGCATCCAGTTGGATTGCTCTCTGTCTAATATCCAGTTGGAAGCCACTACAAATGGAGGCAGCAGCCTGATTTGACACTCCAAAGAAGTCTGATGTCAGTGCAATTTGCATCACGTCGTTCGTGCTTATCTGAAGAGACAGGCCGCTGTGAAGATTTGTAATACAGTTTTTTTGGCTCGATAGGCGATGTGATAGTCTAGGAACCTCGCGCTCGCTTCACCCCGGCTGTCCGACACAGATCGTCTGCTGCACGGTATATTGTGCAATTTCGATACTCAACACGCAAACGTTCGGACAAATTTAGAAGGGGCAAGACGCCAGCCGAAACTACGATAAAACAACTGTCATTCGAAAGACACCCACACCAGCGTGCAAAAGGACCGCAGAACCGCGTCGCTTGACTGTCTCCCGGCGACTGTCTCGGAGGGTCTCGAACACACCAGTATCCCTCCGCAAACAGCTGTCCATTTGCTCAAGACGATTCGTCACTTTCTGATTGGCTAACTTAATAATGACGTATTTTGTGCCCCGATTCCTATTGGTAGTTAAATGACGTCTACCCCTGATCCAACACGGTGACCTCTCTACCGCGTCAGAGCAAGTCACATGAGTTCATCCGCTCCTCGGGGGAGGGGATGCTCGGAATGCGGAGAACCGTTATTCAGCTGGCAATGTAACACCGACGTCCGGTCGCTACATTGCGACAGCCGACCGAGACGCCGGCATGCCGGCAGTGGAAACTTACTGCGGCAGTTCATGTACAAAACGGCATTATGGGAATATGCATCAATTTACGGTCAGTACAGTACATCTATAGAAACTTCGTTACAGCGTTGGATACTAGAAGTAGCAAATAGCCAACATCTTCGAACCGAAGCCCGAGTCTGGCTGGCCTGTTATTGCCAAGCCTAGTTACGGCCCGGTCAAAATGTACTGAGGCCCGGCCAAAGGACAGTTTGTGTTGTACATTTTTTTTTCTTACGAGGTAGCACAATTTTGTTTTTCTTGTTCAGTTGAGGTTAAGTAGACAGTTGCGTAGACGTCATCTTTGAAGACATTGCTTACTTTCAAGACGCAAATTGGAGATAAATCTGCTCGTACCAAAATTTCTTTTCAGCATTAAGATGTATTCACAACTAATGCTATGGTTGTCAACCGTTTTTTTATGCGCAGGTCAAGACCCCTTACTACACACTACACATCTACACATACACACATACACATCTACTACACATCCACAATTTAAGGAAGCAGGAAAATTATGATCATCGTGCTTTGGTTCACTCTGTGTCCAGTAATTTATAAAATGATGCACCATGTATCTAATCACAACATACTACTACCAGAGGTAAAATATAAACTGTAATAATCATCAGTGTTCAAACCATAAATTAGCTTATGCGCAATAATGACTCACCGTACTATGCTTGTTGCTCCGTTCATTCGTCTTCAGCTCGGACTTTTTGATCCTGATGCTTAGTTGGTGACGACTATGAGCTACCTGGTATAGCTAGTAAGTTAAATAACAATTAATGACCACACTGTACAACAATGAACTTGATAAAGCGCCAGTTGTCGAAGTTATTGCCAGCTGACACACCACGCACCCACCACAGAAATTACTGCCAGCTGACATATCACACACCAACGACAGGAATTACTGCCAGCTAACACACCATCCACCCACCACAGGAATTACTGCTAGCTGACACACCACGCATCCACCACAGGAATTACTGCCGGCTGACACACCATGCACCCACCACAGAAATTACTGCCAGCTAACACACCACGCACCCACCACGGTAATTACTGCCAGTTGACACACCACCCACCCACCACAGGATTTACTGCAAGCTGACACACCACGCACCCACCACAGATATTACTGCCAGCTGCCACACTACGCACCCATCATAGGAATTGCTGCCAGCTGAGACACCACGCACCCACCACAGTAATTACTGCCAGTTGATACACCACCCACCCACCACAGGATTTACTGCCAGCTGACACACCACCCACCCACCACAGGAATTACTGCCAGCTGACACACCACCCACCCACCACAGGAATTACTGCCAGCTGACACACCACTCACCCACCACAGGAATTACTGCCAGCTGACACATCACACACCCACCACAGGAATTACTGCCAGCTGACACACCACCCACCCACCACAGGAATTACTGCCAGCTAACACATCACCCACCCACCACAGGAATTACTGCCAGCTGACACACCGCTCACCCACCAAAGGAATTACTGCCAGCTAGCACACATCACCCACCCACCACAGGAATTACTGCCAGCTGACACACCACCCACCCACCACAGGAATTACTGCCAGCTAACACATCACCCACCCACCACAGAAATTACTGCCAGCTGACACACCCCCCCACCACAGGAATTACTGCAGCTGACACACCACAACCATCACAGAAATCTGCCAGCTGAACATACAACCCACCACAGGATTACTGCCGTGACACACCACCCACCGGAATTACTGCCAGCTGACACACCACGCACCCACCACAGGAATTACTGCCAGCTGACACATCACGCATCCACCACAGGAATGACTGCCAGCTGACACATCACACATCCGCCACAGGAATTACTGCCAGCTGACACATCACACACCCACCACAGGAATTACTGCCAGCTGACACACCACGCACCCACCACAGGGAATTAATGCCAGCTGACACACCACCTACCCAGCACAGGAATTACTGCCAGCTAACACACATCACGCACCCACCACAGGAATTACTGCCAGCTGACACACCACGCACCCACCACAGGAATTACTGCCAGCTGACACACCACGCATCCACCACAGGAATTACTGCCAGCTAGCACACATCACCCACCCACCACAGGAATTACTGCCAGCTGACACACCACGCACCCACCACAGGAATTACTGCCAGCTGACACACCACAAACCATCACAGGAAATACTGCCAGCTGACACATCACAAACCCACCACAGGAATTACTGCCGGCTGACACATCACACACCCACCACAGGAATTACTGCCAGCTGACACACCACAAACCATCACAGGAAATACTGCCAGCTGACACATCACAAACCCACCACAGGAATTACTGCCGGCTGACACATCACACACCCACCACAGGAATTACTGCCAGCTGACACACCACGCACCCACCACAGGAATTACTGCCAGCTGACACATCACCCACCCACCACAGGAATTACTGCCAGCTGACACATCACAAACCCACCACAGGAATTACTGCCAGCTGACACATCACCCACCCACCACAGGAATTACTGCCAGCTGACACATCACAAACCCACCACAGGAATTACTGCCAGCTAGCACACATCACCCACCAACCACAGGAATTACTGCCAGCTGACACACCACGCACCCACCACAGGAATTACTGCCAGCTGACACATCACACACCCACCACAGGAATTACTGCCAGCTGACACATCACACACCCACCACAGGAATTACTGCCAGCTGACACACCACAAACCATCACAGGAATTACTGCCAGCTGACACACCACAAACCATCACAGGAATTACTGCCAGCTGACACATCACACACCCACCACAGGAATTACTGCCAGCTGACACATCACGCACCCACCACAGGAATTACTGCCAGCTGACCCACCACGCACCCACCACAGGAATTTCTGCCAGCTGACACACCACGCACCCACCACAGGAATTACTGCCAGCTGACACATCACACACCCACCACAGGAATTACTGCCAGCTGACACACCACAAACCCACCACAGGAATTACTGCCAGCTGACACATCACAAACCCACCACAG
>JAOTOM010004180.1:32500-147500 GCA_034440615.1 Ashinkailepas kermadecensis
CATTCTGTGTTTCCGAAATCGGAAATTCATAGCGATCAATTGTTGCTTGTCGACAGGAGTCCAGTGGTAGCCTGCTCACTGGACTGTCAATGTTGTTTGGCCGACTGAGGCATGCAAGGCGGGCTCATGTTTCACACTTCATGGTAGCAGGGCAAATGGCCAAGTGACGACCGCACAAGCGAATTCCTATGGTTGGGACACTGTCCTGTGGGCAACATGGTAGACTGTCAAATAACGCATGGCTGTGAACCGGCGTAGCCTACCAATAATTGCTGTGAAGCGGCGCAGCCTACTTTCCTAGTCGCCAGCCATAGAAAAGGTATACTGGAACATATCTTGGTGACCGACGGTACAATGGGCGTAGATCAGCCGAATTGCAAAACACTGTGCCTACTAACCTCACACAACCCTGCATGAAAGCATGCTGCTACTAACCCACTACTAACAACTAACGCGCGGCAGCCAGAGTGATAGGCGGTGTGGACACTTTTATCCTTGTCCGTACGGTAAAGATCCTCAGTATTCTTCGACAAGAGCAAGCTAATGCCGGCACCCTCAGCTCACCAGAAGCTCATCAGCCATCCTGGGAGAAGGACTGGTGCCAGGCACTTGGGATACTTTGTGAAATTGATTGAGGTGGCTAATTTAATGACATTTTCTTCGGAGAGGGACACCATCGGCTGAACAATACTCGGAGAGGGACACCATCGGCTGAACAATACTCGGAGAGGGACACCATCGGCTGAACAATACTCGGAGAGGGACACCATCGGCTGAACAATACTCGGAGAGGGACACCATCGGCTGAACAATACTCGGAGAGGGTCACCATCGGCTGAACAATACTCGCTGAGCAAGAGGAGGGGTGCCCGCGAGCGTTCTGGAAGAGTGTCTCCATGGGCTCAGTGGTTAAGCTTCGGTCTGTTTGGGGGAAAAATAAAAAAATTGGGGAGCCAAATTAATCATTTGTGGAAGTCGCCCCACTTGGCGCATAAAAAGTGACACCCCTGGTCAAACAACTGTTTGAAGATATTTCACAGCAGTACGTAGCGAAACTGACTGGGCACAAGGTGGTCAAGGCACTGTCGAACTAGGCGACGTCAACCTCCATGTGCACACAAAATGTGTTTTTTACTATTAACGATTGCACCAGGAAACTCAAGAGAATGCAAACGTCAGCTGAAGCACCACCGCACAGCAGCACATGGAGCCAACCCTGACTAAAACGTGTTCGTAACACGCAATCTGTGCTAACTGCACATTCAATATTATTCACACGCAATGATGATGCAGCGATGACTGATGTTGTTCACGTTTGATTGCTTTGTTCTGCATTACTTCCCTTCCTGTAACAGGCAACACCAACGTGAAATTCGCCGTTGCGCACGAGTACCGGCTTTGTTGAATGTGCGAATGCATCATCAAGGAATAAATAGGCATTTCCGGGCAGAAACGGCTCCTTCGAAGGTCAAGATCAAGCGTCGCGATTCGCGAGACAATCTGGCCCGAGGGTGTTAAAGGTCAAGGTCGTCGATCGATGTCTGACCAGCCATTCACGACCCGCATCCACACACATTCAGCCTTCTTCAAGTCTTCAAGTGCTCTGCTCGTCTTTGTGCTCTGCTCTGCTCCACTCCGACCCAGTGTGCCTTACTCTGCTTCTACTCAGCGCAGGTTTTGCACTCTGTCTAGCTACCGGTCTCAACCAATATCTGTGGACTTCGCTGCTTCGACTTCTCGCTGCTCGTCTGTCTTCTGCACGGCCTCTCTTCACACTCCATGGCCAGTTAGGCGGTGCCGCCACTCCCCCCTCCCCCACTCCCGGGCTACATCCACCGACCCCACCCCTTGTTTTACTCTCGGGCCTTCTGCATGATCTTTCTCTGTTCTTCTTAGTGCTTCCTTCGTGCACCGACTCTGTGATTTATTTGTGTTCTCTTCGTGTCTCTCGCCCCGCATTTTTTATTCCAAAAGCCCTTCTCCACACCAATTATTTCCATCCACTGTTATCCTCAGATACTGGAATGTTGGGAACGACAGAAAGGAAATGTCACCCAATAAGTATGCAACAAAATCAAAATAATCCGACAATTTGGCTTACCTGGAACTTCATTGAGGCACCTCAGCGCACTGAAGCAAAATTTATGAAATGCTAAGTGACTGCTAAGTTTATTTCCATACTTAGCATCGGACCTTCGAACAATAGCATGGCAACCCAACACCATTTACGCATAACTGCGCTTATATCTAATTGAATACGCTGTTTAATTCATGCATGGCATATCTGGTTAATAATGGTGTTTATGTTGAGGGTCATAGTTGTGCGCACATGCAGAACTAGGATTGTTCTTGGTTCCGTTTCTGGTGTGTGTTCCACTGATTGACGTCGGCTATCGGTGCTGTGCTTGTTTGTTTGTACTGTGCTTGTTTGTTTGTACTGTGCTTGTTTGTTTGTACTGTGCTTGTTTGTTTGTACTGTGCTTGTTTACGACAGGGTTGTGGCATTACGCTTTGGAGCAGATGAGTAAATATAGATGCAGGCGTAGTTGATGGAGCGCGACGCGTTGCTGCATGTTGAAAGGACCCAATGTGTAGCAAAGTTGGGCTCCAACTGGGAGCCGCAGAACTTATCGTGGCTTGAGTGATACTCTAGGGAAATCTCGTTCGGATCGAGGATACTTGGTTCGAAAGAATTGCTGCTAACTGGCCTCTATTAACTTGCCTTTCGAATGGCAAATGGCGCCAGCCGGCGCTTGCCCGGCTGCCCACGTAAACTCAGTGACTCTGCTCAGAGCAGCGTGACAGTCCACCCTCGTCGACAACTCATCAGCGACTCCTGAGCGCTGGTGGCCTCCATAGATCATTGACCGGCGACCGTACCACATGACCCGCCACACCCGGCGCAAGTCACGAGGGGCAGTCGGCCGGCCATCGGCACACAGACGCTGGCTTAGCAGCTTAGCGCGCCGTACCAGCTATTGCGATGTGGCAGGACAGTAGCCGACAGTAGCCGACAATAGCCGACAAATTCGAACACATTCAGCTATGACTTGGCTACCTAACTTAATACTAAAGGCTAAAAGCTAAAAGCTAAATTCGCTTCACCACCCAGGCTGGGCAGTCGAGACAACTATCGCACGCGTGCAGGCAATTGCCGCACCACTAACATGCCGACAGTGCCGAGGGAGGCGGTGCAATCTCATCCTGTGCAGATAGGGCCAAACATTTATCTGACAGACACTTATGCATCATCAGGATAAAAGTTAGCTATGTACTAAATAAAGGCTCAAAGCCGACTAAATTCCTTGTGGGATTTGCGTCTTCAAGCGTCATCTGACAGCTGTTCAAACACACACAGACGGCGAATCTCTTGGAGTCCTGTTCCCTTGCTTTCGTTGGTGCCGATCCCAAACTTCATGTTGATCCGGTGTGTGCGACGACAGGATTCTATAGAAAGGTCGTGCTCTGCGATGGGCCTGGGCTCAGGCTGTATGTCGGGCTCTGGAAGATCCGATGCCATGCAGAAATCTGAGCGATGACCGATTGTGTTGCTTTGGCTTCTCTTAGCCATAGGAGCCATAGGAGTAAAGATCCGCCACTTTACATTCTGAACCGCATGTTAGAGGGTTCTCGTGACTTCCATCAGAGTAGGAGGCGCTCAGTGTGCTTATTTGCATTAAAAAGCAATTAAGCCGGTAGTAACTGAGGTGTGTTCCCATGCACGAGTCACGACGAGGCAGGCCATTCTTTTAGTTAACCAACCGGCTGAAACTATTCCATTAGTCCAATTAAGACCGTGCAGAGGCATACCCATCCCAGATCTAATTCGAATGACAAGCATAGTAACTACAAGTGTTCGATATAATAATGCAAAAAATCGTAACCCATTAACCGTAAAAGGCCGTAAAAATCCGTAACACAATTATGCGAATTGTTGCACCTCAACGGTCGAATTCTGAACACTCTTCAGACGATTTGGCCGCCGCCTCTGTGCTTTCGATCCCTGTCGATCGAATATGGCGTCGGTACAACACCTTTCTCGGAGTTCACGCCTTTCTGTTTATTAGCGTTGCAAACAGACAACCCGTGTCCCTTCCACAGTGCCCAGTTGGAACTTTATCTTTATCTTATATCTTTATCTTTGAATCGATATCTTTGAACTCCCGTGAATTCCTGAAAGATGTCACCGGAGAGCAGTTACAAATGGCCGAGCAAATATTCCAAACAACGACAGGAAGCATCTTTCTGTGCCACTTGCGTACTGTGTATTGTGTATACGTATGTGCATGCGTGCTACTTGTGTACTTGTACTTCTGTACTGTTGCATAGCAAAGCTCTGACTAGTGCTTTGTATCGCATGATCACGAGCATCTCAGTTCGAAGTAAGATCACGAACATCCCAGTTCAGAATTGGAATCGTGGTGAAATATCCTGCCTGCGTAATGAGCCTTTGTGCAACTGTATGGATACTGATGGCAGTGTAGCCTTTCGAAATAGTGCTGAAAAGCTCCTCTTGGGATCTACTCTGTGGTGCAGCGAGATGAGAAGCGGCCCATCGCATGTGTTCCGTTGTGGCATATTGGGCCACCACTCACCGTCGCGCCACTGTCAGCCCGTTATTCCGCCAAATTGCTCGCGAATAGAGCAGCCTAATCGATGGCCAGCAGGAACAGTCAACAGGAACGGTGTGACCCGCATAAATCGTGTCCTCACGGACCAATGGCCTCGTCAGCTTAACCGGGCATTGACTGTCCTCCTCAGCCGCACACCAATGATCGGGGAATGGCAAACATATCCCCCTGCCTGCCGGTTAGCTAGCACCCCTAACTCAAACATAAACACCCCCTGAGACACTCTAGAGCGTTTCTTAACAGCATTAATGCACCCCCTGAGACACTCTAGAGCGTTTCTTAACAGCATTAATGCACCCCCTGAGACACTCTAGAGCGTTTCTTAACAGCATTAATGCACGCACCCTTCCGGGCGTCACTCTTTGGAATACAAGCGCACTCTTGGACCAGGCGACCGCCCCTGCTGATAATTTAAGCACAAATTTCGCAACATAGTACAGTAACTGGCCCAGCATTGCCAAGATGACCATTGGGGCAATTGGATAGATTGAGATTGGTATGCCGTCTATCATACTCGACGCAACGTTGTCCGATCATTTCTCCAGGCAATTCACACAGGGCTAGATCGAGAAAACGCCTGTCGAATTTACCATTCATCCCCGAAATATCGAAGCCATCATTTCCGGAAAGTGCTTTCACGGGCAAGCTTACAGGACTATAAAGCATGTTGGTAAAATAAAAAAAAATAACAAGTGCTGACATTATTTGGCTGAAGCAAAGACAGGCAAGATATCTTAAAGCAGCAGGACTTTCGTTTGGTAGGCCGGGCACCACATCCCAGGGGAGCGCCAGCAATGCAAACAAATAATCGACTGATACCTCATCAATAAGCCAAGATTCTTTAGCTATGTGACTGGCTAAAAGAGTGGAGAAGGAGAGGTTTCAATCCGCCGTTCCTGAGAGAACGCTGTTCTGACAAAATATGACGAAGATGAAGAACTTGGTCCGTAGTTGTGAATGCTTTGCAATGGTTACGAAATGTTTGGAGATTATCTCATTTTACGATCAAAGACAGCTAAGTTTGATGTAACTATAAGTGGAGGTTTTGCCTCGAGTTGCAAAACTACGCTGATGGCGAACCTTTGTGTTTCGCTTACATATAGTAATTCCAGGCCGAGTGCATCAGACGGGGAAGTGAAGACAGGGATTGTTGCACGCACAGTTTTCAACACGCTTGCTCCCAGATCGAGTGATTTCCATCTTGCAACGGCCACACCGACCCAAGAGACCTGCCTGACTCATTTTAGTAGCCGATTTTTATCATTCTTGACCGCTGGCCAAGCTGTACTCCATATTTACTCGTACCCAGTTCTTCTCCAGTCATTCTTATCCGTCCACTGGCAGACAGCTGCCACCTGTCTGCCACTATCCTCATGCATTATATATCCTTAATCGAATATATTTACATGCATGTACATCGCATGACATTACGACCTATCAATTCTCGTAATCCACGCACCACTGGCCAATTCACACATCTCTATTCCAGTACATTCTTGCCTGACCTACTACCCCTCCCCCGAATTTAGCCTATTAGGTTCCCCTATAAGACCTGATTATATAAGACATTCCACCTGATATCCTTTCAGCGGAGTGAAATGAGGTTGAGGAGGCAGTAGTTGTAATAGAAATCAAGTCGGACCGGCACCGCTTTGAAGGAGGAAGGCATGACAGACAGACGGCACTCACATGGCACATGGTGGTCGGCTTCCGGCCGTCCGTCACTTCTCAACTCACTTCTCCGTCCGGCACACACGACTCACTCCACAACTATCACGTCTGTCTCAATGACTCGAACTCTCTCAATCGAGTGACTCTGCTCTATCAGTGACTCTTCTCTCGCAATGATTCTGCCCTCTCAGTGAGTCTGTCCTTTCAGTGACTCTACACTCTCAGTGACTCTGCCCTCTCCTTCGTGCTGTGCATCAGTTTTCGTTGTAGCTTCTTTGCCCGCCCCTGAGACCTTCGACCATTCCCTAGGCTCCGGGTAAAATGTTCGGATATCGATTTGCCGGCAATGCGCCATTATATTTTGAAATTTCCTGTGACCATGATTTTCCCTATGCCGCCTAGGGCCTTCGTGACGTTCTTGTTTTTTTTTCTGGAGCTGGTGGTGATCTGTGATTTCCACACTTTGTGGGATCGCTAACTTCAGGGTCGGCCCGCCTTTCTCGCCTCCGTTGTTTGTCCGCGCAGGTGCGCGTCATTCGCGTCCAGCTGTTCGGCCCGTTCTTCAAAACATGTAGTGGGAGGCTGTTGAGGTATGATGTGGTCCGACGTCGTTCGGCCCTGTCAGCTAGCAAAATGATTTTTTTTGTCAACGAAAGAATGCAAGCCCCCAGGCAGAAGCCAGGCAGAGGACTTGGCTCCCTCACCGGTGCAAGGCGTAGGTCCACCTTCCCTAGTGTCCAGATGGGCCCCTGTGGCTCTTATTAAGCCTTCATACTACTTTAGTGTTGGGTTGCCATTATCCAGCGTTCCCAAACGGTGAGTATTGGCGACATAGGACAAAAACGCTACCGTTTTCAACCTAACGAAATCTCACAATTCATATCCATGCTTTAGACTTGGGGTCACTGAATGCCGTACTAGACCAGTTTAAACATATACTCTCGGACAATTTATAATATGCGCGTTTAACCTTACTCGGAATAATGAAAATAATACACAATTGCAATGCTCCCCCAGTATATCACAATATTTTGGCAAGCTGGCGATGTGTGATTTGCTACATTTGGCCAGGGGCAGTGGAACGTATGGGGCCCCGGGACGCCGCGTCTGCTCTCCCTCGTGAGAGCAAGGAGTGGCGTAACATCCCCTTGGTAACCTGACTAAAACTGCTTACTCTCCAAAGATACCATGCTTCTTAGTAATAAATATTCAACGATAGCTCTGCATGCCGACATTTATGTTATGTATGTGGGTGCGGCTCTTATATAAATTATATAAATATAGAGCACATGCTCATAATTTGTTTGGTAATTTCTTCAGTACTTCCAATGAATCAAGAGAAATGATTGTCCGGTTCCACAGCTCGGTCTCCTCGGCATCGCTGCTGGACATTCGCTAAGCGTGAGCTTGCTTACGGAACCTGAAGCTGAAGCTGCGGCCACTCCTTCCGCTTCACTCGGTCCCAGTGGCAGATCCAGTCAAGCCTATTTTAATATGTTAAATGAGGATGCACATTCCTTCAATCATCAAGCAATCTGATCATTATAGTGACGGAACATTTCCCAGGGAAATGTCTTTAGATTCTGATCTGAAGTAATACAATTTCACTCGATCGATTTATCATTTAGCGTTCATCATTTTACTATTTATACCATTGCGCAACTGGCAGACTGCCACAGCATATTTCACCAATAATATTATCCGAAGGCAACATGATTACCACAGCTGAATCCGCCGCTCACTGCCACTGAATGGGCGATGCCTAAAATCCAACAAGCAGGATATTCCTGTTTCGATCAGAGGAAGTTGAAGTTATTCAACATGTTTCGACCGAAGTGAAAGGATTGTGGGAACACCGGAACGTCGTTTTATGTTATCAGAGAGTGTAGCAGCTGTCCACCAGTGCGGGACACCCATGAGAAGAGACTGTACCGCATAGCACACGGCCGCAGCCGACAATATCCGGAGGGCAGGTGACCTGACTGGGCTTGGGGGTGGTGGCCTCCGACCTGGCAGTGAGAGCGCTGGGACCGGACGTGGTGTGCGAGGCTGGCATGCCGCGGTCGGTACCTGTTGGACGTACTGAGTGTACCCGTGAAATAAACATCAGGGAGAACAACAGGCTGTCAAATGAATCGACAAAACTACTTTCCTAGCTGACTTTCCCGAAGCACCAGGTGCTTATTTGCACTCCATCCAGCTATCACAAGGCGTAGACTTGTCTATAGCCTCTTCTGCCCTCAGGCAAGTTCTGCGACATTCAACCTCGCCCGGACAAAAGCTACCAGCCAAGTTGTTGTGGTTAGGTTAGGTTGTTGTGGTTAGGTTAGGTCAGCCAAGTTGTTGTGCACCGTCCGTTGCAGATCGCACATCCCTCTTCTTGGTACGCCACCGGTTCTACTTCGTACTTCCGTCGGAAGTCAACCATTGGAGAGTGTCTGATGTCTGTGGAGGTCTGAGGTCTGTCTGAGGTTCAGTGTCTGGGGTAGGAGCTTCCAAATTAACCTTCAGGGACTCCTTCATCAATAAGGTGCATGCATCAACTTCTGTTCAATTCCCACAGAAAGATATGGACACAGTGGCACGAAAAAATATATCTTGAAATAATGCAGAAATTTGCCAACTAGTCGCCACACGGCCAAAAGCGACGTGATAGCACATTGGGTGCCAGTTCGCTGAGAAGTTGAAAAGTTGAGCTAAGCGAATTATGCGGCTTTTTATCAGTAGGTTACGGGCAACAAAAGAGGTCCTCCAAGGTCAATCGTCAACTTTGATCGGGAAGCCATGGCATTTATGGAGCTATGCCCTTCATTCACATAAGTGACATTATTACACGAAGATTCTGACAGCATGGATAAAACGATCTGACAAAGAATGAACAAGCAAAGCCCAGCCCTGACCAGCTAGTTTTGCAACAGTAGCTTGGCATGTCTCCCGTAGTGCATCGATTAGCATCACCACTGTGTGAGGCGGCACAGCACCCAGCCGGGCGGCTGCAGGGGCAGCAATCGTAAACATCGGTGGCGGCCAGATGGGCGGTTGCTTTTGGTGTACCGTCGCCGTGTTTGTGCTCATACGACGGCAAGCCAAGCAGACAGCCAATAAAATGTCTTGTCAGGATGTCAGGAGCACCATGACATTCTTCCCAGAAGTAACTTCCAGAATATAAATGAGCTAATTCCTAGTCTGTCCAAGAGAACTCGGTCAAATTTTCCCAATTAGAAGAGTTTCGTATGTTGACTTGGATTGGCCCAACTGGGCGTCAAGAAATGCTGGGGTATTCTGACCGCTGGCTGGCTGCGTTCCATGTCCTGGGGCTGACAGCCGATGGCTGCATTCACCTGGCGCCTAATTGATGGAGATTCCCGGATGGGCCTGTGCGCCTCGCCGCTAATCCTCCGCTGAACGGTTCACGCACGTTGAGGGGGTATGGTGCGGCGCCGACAGACAAAGGATGCATTGATGGCTGAGGAAGTGTCGAGAGTGGAGACTGTGCCGGTCTCAAAAGCCGGACGGCGAATGGTAGGACGCTGGCGGTGTTCAGGTCAGGCCTGATATCGGAAACTCATAGTTACGGCCTTCACAAGCCGACACAGTGTTAGAGAGACTTTCTACAGCGGGTCGCGAAAATATCTCAGAAATGGATTTGCAGGCCTAGTTGACCGAACATACAACGGAAATGCCTAATCGATGTTCCAGAATTATCCGGTGTTGATGGATCACGTTGTGACGAATTGCATGCACTGGTATTTTAAAAACACTTGTCAAACGGGAACGGATGGGGGGGGGAGGTGTTCGTTACTCCCCAGATTCTGCTAAAATAGCTTGGAGACGGAACGTTTCACAGCACAAAGATGTTCTCAACCTGTGCGTCAGTTCTTCTCACAGTTGTGAAAATGCTGACTGAAGGCCACTCATTGCCAGTGATTTAGGTGAAGTTCAAGAGTTTTAGCCTCTGAAGAACTTTCAACTTGCTGATTCGGTATGTGTCGTGCTGATTTGCCGAACAGTTATAGCATATCCAGCACACAAAAATATCAACCTTTTTTGTCTTCATGTCTTTGGAAAAACTGAGAATCTTAGGTACCAAACGGTAATTTGAAACAAGCTTAAATAAGAATACATTCAAGTGTTCACATCAGTCACGCAAAAGCTTCAGCATACAATTTCATCAAATAAAGTCACGGATGGTCAGCACTGGCGTTGCACCAGTTTCTTCAGCTGGGATTTGTCCGGCTTATGCAGGGATTAGACAAATATTTTAAAAAAAACCGGCTAATGAATTGCCGCAACAATGCAGTGATTTGAAAGCGAGCCCAAAGACGCCCACAACACCATTTATTCTCATTCAACACACAAGAGCAGACAGACACATGCAAGACACTAAAAATGGAATTGACAAGTAAGAAGGTATTGGGATAAGTTAAAGGGCGTACTGATGAAACCATACAACAAAGAACCACACATGCTTTTTCCACTGCATTAGAAAGTTCTTGCTTTGCATTGCTTCGATGCTATCGCAATCAATAATTTGATTGGGACTGCATGCAATGACATAAACCATTGCGGCAGAAGGAACGTGCAGAACAGTTATGTGGAGAAGCCATGGTTTTCTTTGGATGGAAATGCCATTTGTGCATAATGCAACATCAATTGAAGATTTGCAAAAAACTGAGATAATTACAAGAGATGTTGGTGCGAATCACTAATACTTATTTCTAATATATATGGAATTTTCTTCACCTTTGCAGTCAGTACGTGGTTGTCGGAAATGTTCGCACACCAGGCTTGCCATCGTAAAAAGTGGGGAGTTGCATTAGGTGCAAAGCATTCATGACATGCCAGCTATTCCTTAAAACACATCTGAGGCTACCACGAAAAACCGTTCATGGGTCTTTGCGCATGTTCCCCGATACTGCTCTGAATTAGTCGCTTATTTATGTGTTATTTATATGTTATTTATATGTGTTTATTATATTCAAATGCATATCACGATCATCTCACAGTCATGGACAGTGCATACATCACAAGCTGTCCTTCCTCTAGATTCGGCTTCCATCGACTGAGCTGTCCTGCCGCTGCTGGTTCATCCGGCCGGTCTAGCGTATTTGTGTTCGGGAAGGCATTGCTATTCCTCGCGCGGCATCCTCTCCCTTCCTAGCAGCTCCTGTGCCTTTCTGCGTGTCGTCTGGCACGCTTTGTGTTCCGGCGAGCGTCTACTCAGCGTCACAAAGCCGCCGGCATAAACAGGACGTGACTCAGCGAAAAGGTTGAGCAGCCGAACCTCAGCCAAGATCACGTCTGTCGGCTGCAGCTGTCACACATGAACTAGATCACGTACATGTTCTCCAATTACCACATGTGATTTCGACAGCATATGTCGTCTCAAGCGGAGACACACGATTGTCTTAGGACAGAACATTCAGGGTGCTTAGGGCATTGCGCGACTCGGAATCGTGATAAAATGAAGTGAAAATCTGGTTTGCTAGAGGATTGTGGCCCTCGCCCTACCATCCAGTCTCAATATCCGTCCGATGTACACATTTGTCCTGGGGACCGTTCTTGTTGCCTTAGGTCCAAAGCAGCTACAAGGCGCTTATCATGCTCAGGCGATCTTCGAAACAATCATTTCCGAAGTGGAATCTATAGCACCAATGCGATGTTCTTTTTTGAAGCTACGTGCTTAAAATACGCACAGAGAACGTCGTCACCAGAACTCGATCTCAACCCCCTATCGCCATCTCCAGGGACTTAAGTCTATCCATGTTGTTTTACATCATGTATAAGCAGTAAATTTGAACATAGTTCGTGAACAAACTTATGGATTGAAATGACGCCAACAATATTGAAATGTTATTGGGAAATAACCCGTACCAAGATTGTTTCTATGTTAGTTCGTAGGTACATGCTTGAGCTTGTAACGTAACAAAACACTTTTAATGTCCCCAATGACGGAATGGATTGAAATGCGTCCGATATGCTATCAGAATGAATCATTTACACCGACCTCCGTAGCTACCGCTGCCCAGTGCAATGCAGCAATATCATTCATTCGCGCTAGTTCGTCAGCCATAATGCGAACCTTCCATGAAAATTGTTTTATCTCATAACGAAGTCATACATTTTTATATCATAGAAAAGCCATAAGATGTTCCATCTCACTCTAAGTTATAACATGTTTATCACATAGCGAGGTCACAGACTGTTGTATCTCCAGGCGGAGTCATAAGATGTTTTATCTCCTAGCGAAGTCATAATATGTCTTATCTCATAGCAAAGCCATAAGATATTTTATCCCATAGCGAAGTCACAAGCTGTTTTATCTCATAGCGGAGTCATACGATGTTTCTATCTCATAGCGAAGTCATAAGAAAATCCAACGCAGTCTGAAATACCGCGGCAAAAGGACGACGGGAGATGATTTGGTGGCCGCGTGCCCGGGGATGCATGGAGATCTCGGCCGTAGGGGGTAGCATCGCGCATCCTTGGATCATATTTGCGCTACTGGGTTGGCACATTTGCCAGCAATCGCGAGTGGTGTGCTGTATCCTGTCTAAAACCGATCGGTATTATAGCAGAAACATTCCTTTGAAGGAATGGTTTCGGATGGGCAGCTTACCGCAGGGTAGCGGGCCATGTTGGCGTTATGCATGTGTCGTATCCACAGTACCCGGTGGAAACTTTAATCTCAGTTCAACCAGCCGATCGTAATAAATGTCTCCACCAGAGCTGGCGAACTTACTGGTGTTAGTTGGCGGTGCGTCACTGGCCATGCCCAACAGAGCCAAGTACCGCCACACTATTAATGTAATAAAGGAAATAAGGGAATAATTTTCCCGGAAAATTTTCGCTACATGCGTCGCACATTTCCTTTTCTTGTGTACTGATCCCGATTTTTCGACTATTTTGCCTACTTCGCAGGCACTTACCTACTTCGAGAGTGGTGACATATTGGTAGGCAGAGCTACCTGGGTGGCCTAGGTAGACACTGATGATTTCCAAAAAGGTTACTAAATTACAGCTCTAGCGCATATCTCACCTTTTCTTAGCAATAGTACAGAAACAACAAAATAGTACACACATAGTATATTTAAGTACACGATCAATTGTAACCCATTATAATCTGCGGCAGAAGCTGGTGTACTTCCAGCGCCTGTCGCACCAGTCGGAAATGCCGGGAACTCGGCTTCGTTGTCTCGAAGTATGGTGTCGCCCTTCAGTCTGCCCATGGGGGACGACTGTGACGGAACAAACCAGCAGCACTGGTCGTCCTAAATATTTGTTGGCACATGCGAAAAGGGGTAGAAGAGGACTATCTACAGAAAAGGCGCACCGATCTCGGAGGCTAACACTGAAGCTTCTCTATTTAGCAGTATTCGTTTTTGTTTAGTTGAAGTCTATTGGTATTATATTGGTGGTAAGAGGAGCCTATGCTGAAAGCAGAACACATTGGGAAGAATTTAATCTGGACAGTGGATATCCAGCAATACGCAGAGATATAACATATAGGGCTCTGGTTTTCAAAATGGGAGATTAATAACTTGCTCATCATTGAGTAATATTGAAAGAGAGAAACACCAGTGTACGTGAGGTCGACAACATGCTAGGCTTCGTACAACGTTGTAGCGATGAGTAAGTCGCTAACATATGGATAGCATAGTGCAATCGAATGAGGAAACGCCGCTGTGAGAAACCTTGATTTGTAGACTGGGAAGACACTGCATGAAATAGGCCCTGTCGATATCTGTTCACGTGCTGGGGACAAATAGTTGGAGATGCTTGTAACATGGATGAATTGTTCAGGCAATAGCTACGAGAGATACCGATAGCTTTACATCAAATGACGCTACAGGCATCTGCCTTAAACCTGCATGTTCGCCACTGTGGAATAATATTCGAGTCAGATTTGCGCAGTTGGCACATTTGGCGCACTTGCCGTGCCGGACATGTTGCCACAGCTGACGTAGGCTTCACTGTTGACAACAGAACGGCATGCCCATGACTGGGATCTGCAACTCCGAGACGACTGACCCGACCTGACGCTGACCGGACTGGGCGCTATCCGACCTGACGCTGACCGGACTGGGCGCTTTCCGACCTGACGCTGACCGGACTGGGCGCTATCCGACCTGACGCTGACCGGACTGGGCGCTATCCGACCTGACGCTGACCGGACTGGGCGCTACCCGACCTGACGCTGACCGGACTGGGCGCTATCCGACCTGACGCTGACCGGACTGGGCGCTATCCGACCTGACGCTGACCGGACTGGGCGCTATCCGACCTGACGCTGACCGGACTGGGCGCTACCCGACCTGACGCTGACCGGACCGGGCGCTATCCGACCTGACACTGACCGGACTGGGAGCTATTCGACCTGACGCTGACCGGACTGGGCGCTATCCGACCTGACGCTGACCGGACCGGGCGCTATCCGACCTGACACTGACCGGACTGGGAGCTATTCGACCTGACGCTGACCGGACTGGGTGCTATCCGACCTGACGCTGACCGGACTGGGCGCTATCCGACCTGACACTGACCGGACTGGGCGCTATCCGACCTGACGCTGACCGGACCGGGCGCTATCCGACCTGACACTGACCGGACTGGGAGCTATTCGACCTGACGCTGACCGGACTGGGTGCTATCCGACCTGACGCTGACCGGACTGGGCGCTATCCGACCTGACGCTGACCGGACCGGGCGCTATCCGACCTGACACTGACCGGACTGGGAGCTATTCGACCTGACGCTGACCGGACCTGGCGCTATCCGACCTGACGCCGCGCTGACCCGACAGGGAGCTGACCTGACTGCAGGCTGAGGTAGCTGCGGCGGTGGGCAGAGCGAAGAGACAAGGCATTGTCAAGGTGAGCACTAGAGGTGGAAAGTACCGACGATCTTGTGACCGAAGACCGGGACCTGCCGGCCTGATGAGACTAATTCCGATGGAGGCTCGGCAAAATATACTGAAGCCCGATCAGAGGATCAGCCCTTTGAATGCGTTTATTTTTGCACATAAAGTAGTACCATGTTTTTTTGTTTTGTTCAATTAAGAACATATAGGCAGTTCACATCACTTTGGAAAGTCTCTTTCACTCCCGGAACGTGGATTGAAAATAAGCCTATTTTTACATCCTCTTCAATTGAGGTGTTGATGGCATGATGGTTGCAAAACAATTTTTGAAGCACACAGTTTTAAACCCATTCTCACAGTCATCAATCAAGGAAGCAGCGCAAATGTAACTAGGTACAAAGATATCATGCGCTTTGAATGATTCAGTATTCGATCATCGGTAAGATGTTGCATCATGAATTTAATAAGCACATCATACCACTGCCAGATTCTGATATCCAAAATGTAATATTATTTAGCCTTCAAACATCATATTAATCTACTATAAATGCAATGCATCTATAATATAAGGAGGACTATATATTTTCCTGCCTATATAGCTACATGTGTGATAAAATACCTACCTTTGTATTATCTGTGTCTTCTACTAAGATGTCTACATTGCCCATTTTGCAGGCACATGCCTAGGTACTTGAGGAATGACCACATTCCTTTGTATGCATTCTACCATATAAGAAACACATGACACATTGGATGGAGAGACATCAGAAATGGATGCTATGCACTCTCATTCTAGGACTTACTCCGTTGTAGCTATGAACTGCCTAGCCAACGCAATGCATCATGCAACCATTAATGATTGCCATGCCCAGCAATAAAGTCGAAACAACACCATGTAGGTAACTAATAATCCCTCAACTTACGCTGGAATTGCATGATGATCGTGAAACAAGGATGGCTCAAAAGAAGGTGGTATACAAACAGCTACAAGAATGTGACCAACAGCTGGTGATGTAGTACAATTATATGCCGTGAATCCCACAGACAACTTTGTTGTGAGATACGGTTATTGTGGACAAATTGAAATTATTTAGTTCTGATTTGAGTTCATATATATTTTTCAAGCACCATTCGCAAAGTTGCGGAAAGTTGCATTCAACTTTCCGCAATGACCTTTCCTGCCCTTTTATCTCATGACGTCGCATGCCGATTAAAATCTCAAATCAAGATAAAAGCTTTGAAGGGTCTTGTTATTGTTTGGACGTTAATGGCCAAACATTAACATCCTAGAACCGTCATACACGTGCAGACGGCCACCTACACCTGCCAGCCATACACAGAGAGGCGGGCCGCAGGAGATTTATCTACTCGTCTATCTTCCACCATAACAAACTTCTTACTGAAACAAAAACATCGAGGCTATTTAACTTCAAGAAACATGCACTAGCTTATATCCGCGAACAACAATAGTTACACAACAAACTTGCACAATGAATGTGTGTACACTATGAACTCACCTTTAGGCCATCACATTCCTATCACTTCTATAAACTACTCGTTTATAGCTCGTGTTGCAAGCACGGTGTGTGTAGTGTGATATGGGTATTGTATTATGTTGGTGTATAATGTTTGTTGGGCATCTGCTCCCAGTATTGACCACAAATCTATCCTTTCTTTGTAAATATCTGTGAGTTATACCCAAACTGTCCAGAACAGCCACTGTACGTGGAGGGCATGTATCGTGAAATAAATAAATAAATAAATAAATAGAAGGAATTATGGTGGCTCAGGTTCAGAATGGCTTAGCGTCAGGATGTCCAGCAAGCAAAAAATTGGCTGTGAAACGATGGCCGACCAGAGCATGAATCGGTTTCCATCATTTAAGCCTATATCGGAATTTTTTATCCAGAATGATTTGTTTTAACACGCGCACTGGAGGGGGGTGGGGAGGGGGGGAGAAATCCGCCCACCCCTCCGGTTTTTCGTACGTAACTCCAGATTTTACCGGTGGATATACGCCATTTTTGCGTACCTACTTAGAAATGGCCGGCGCGTTGCTTGAAGCAAGAAAAACGGAAATTGGTCGGATTTTTTTTTCCAGTCAGGGGCGTTAAAGTCAAAACATTTCGTAGCGCCAGACCACAAAAATCGGCGCTAATGCGCTTCCCGTATATTGGCAAAAGGGAAATGTTCTTGGCAACACTAGCGACTTGTTTGATGTATATTGTTATGCTATATAGCTTCAAGGCCATGTTAGGTCACCGAGGTCAAGTCAGGTTAAGTTCATGACAGGTAAATGGAAGCAAACTTGGTCAACTGGAATGTTGTCATAAATGCAAATGATTGTCATGCGATTGATGTCGCTTTGCATGCTACTCCCTACACATCCTGAAAACTATTGCTTGTCATTGTGTACCTAAGCGTTTCCAAACTTTATTCATGTACTTCACTCCTTTCTTCACGAAGCCGATTGCGCCGAGCTGCCCGACGGAGCAGTCGGGCAGGCGACCCCGTCCCGGTAACTGGAACAGGTAACTGACCTGATAAAGTGCTGCTATATAGGTGACCTGAGGTCAAATTCCGGTTCTAGCATCTGTATTGCATCATTAGTAATGTCCAAAACATCATTGATGCCCATTTTGGAACATTTAAACACAATCACAGCGATCGATAACAATGACAAGCCAAGCGACGCAAGACAAGAAAATTTTGACATATGTGACCTCATTTGACCTTGAAGATATTGACCTAAGGTCATGAACCTTGTACACAATAGAGTTCACTACCGTACTCATCCACTCTGAGAATTTCGTTACTCCAGCTTAAATAGGAGCCGAGATCTTAAAGGGGGGGGCGGAATCCGCCCCCCCCGTGTTAATACACCGGCCTGAACAACATTATACAAATATGCTTCCAATAAATCATTTTCACTTGGCTTTGCATATTGCTGTAAATTTTATGGGCTAAAAAGAAGACGGGTTGGAAGATAACATTTACTTCCATTCCATTCCATTTCCTGGGAGTGAAAGAGGCTTTCCAAAATGATGTGAACTGCCTATATGTTCTTAATAAAAAACATGGTACTACTTTATGTGCAAAAATAAACGTGTTCAAAGAACTGGTCATCTGATCGGGCTTCAGTTTACTCAGTCTTAAGGAAACCTGGATTGGTCATGGTAGTAAACAGCAACCGGTTGTACGGCAGGTGGTGTGACCATTACATACTTATTGACTTGAGGAGGATGTAGCGTGCAGTTTGAATAATTACAAATTTTGAGTTTTGAATTGTGGATATAGTAGTAGAATGATGAGCATATTTGATGTGGTGTACAGCAGATTACAGATTAGTCGAAATTAATGAACCAAGCTACGCCCGTGGTGGCAATTTTGCTATCTTTGGATTAGGAAAGTAAGTACTAACTAAGCTGTCCATTTCAGGAGGTGCATAGTTTTGGAAGTTCGCCGTAATTATGGAAGCATGCTACTAGGAAAACACTTCCTTCTAGAATACATGTTTTCCATGTTTCCCTTGCATTGTCATTAAACAAATTACAAAGAAAGTGATGTGCATTGCTTGTACAACCATGCAAAATAAGCAATGGCATTGGTGCATAATCTTAATTCAATGTGCTACAGTGCTAGTCTGATGCCATGTACGTTGTATTTGCATTTGAATCTGGTCCCAGTGATATTTCCCAGCCCGTTCAATATTTCGTGAAATCAGCTAGCATTTTTGGCTTTATTGCAGTTGCAGCGATTACTTTTCAGAGCTGCATTTCATGAACGTGTTTCAGCCTTCAACCGCTATCATGAATAATATGTTGTTTTCAGCAATTACCGTGCCAAAAATCTTTGAAAAAATGATTTATCACTGAATTGTTCAATGTGCATGCCGAGCTTGCTGGCTAGTATGTTGAAATGTTCCTCACAAGATGCATGGTGAGTATCGTCGTTAGATGTTTTTTTTTTTAAAGTTGGCATTTATTTGTTTAATCATGTAAAATCAGCTGAAAGACAGGTTGAAAGACCGGAATATATTCCAAGACCGGTCGAACGGTCCGCCGGTCCTAACCGGACTTTCTAACCGGGCTTTCGGTCTTTGCATTTGCACCTCTATTGAGTACGCATTGAAGCATGTAGAACACGTGAACTCTGGTTTATGAATATGAAAGAAGTGACGATGGTGAGGCGTGAAGGCCAATGAAGCGCCTGGACACCACGGAACAGCCAGCACGACCTTCACGAGTGACCTTCAAGGCGGGCACTGGAGACGCTGCTCGTGGATCGTGGTTGACAAAGGAGGCTTGACCCATCCCCGCTGCGGCCGGTCCAGGATCGATGGAATAATCTGCCTCGCTGGCTGCCCGATCACTGGGGAATTATGAGCCGCTCAAGCGAGGTCACCGGCCTGTTTGTGGCGTAGCGACAGCTCCGCTCATCTCGCATCTCATCTCCCCCCCCACCCGACCATTCCCCTCCCGTCCACCAGCGTGTTATTCACGCCTCCGCACTGTTCGCCCTCAGCAGCCACATTATGGCGATTCGCCGTCAGTGGAGTCTCGCCAGAGTTTCCTTTGCAGTGATACATCCTCAGAGGCTTTCCCCAGCGGCCACTCTCCAGCTTCGTCTCCGATGGCTCCTCTTCAGCAACTCGCTACTAGACCCCCCCCCCACCTCCCGCTCCCCAGTCCCAACACTCCCAGCTCTCCGGTACATTGCCACAGGTCCCGTCCCGGCGTGGTGTGGCTACACAATGCGAAGATGTGGACAAAAACCGCCACAGTCGCCTTTACTGAAGTGAAAAGGAAAAGAATCGTTCCTTGAGGAACGAAAATGGCTCCTTGACAACGGTCAGTCAATGTACCATGGCAGTGTTGCAAATTCTGCACGTCGGTGGGGCTGTGCACCAAACACAGCTGTTTATTGCGTACTGCTTTCGTGCTATTGATCATCAAATACCGTTAGGCGTCAGACGCAATGTTAATGCGGACATCGGGGGGATCTCCAGTAAAGAAAGAAAACAGGTAGGTTCCTGATGCCATTCAAGAACTCCGAAACATGCGCCTGCGACAAGCGCGCCCGGATGCTCACTAGTGTGTGCACGAATAATATAGTTACAATTTATGAGACTCTGTCTCCATAAAATATGATGCGAAGTGCATTTATGAAAGTTAGCTTGCCTTCAGACGTCAATTTTGTTGCCACTTACAGCGACGTATTGCGCATATTGTTACTTTCCGTATTTCCTTCTGGAACTATTTTCAACCATAGACGGCCGGCCGCCGGCGGCCCCCGACCCATCCCCGACCGCCCGCCATTCATAATATGGCGTGGCGCGGGATTCCTATTCCCTGAATGTTAATGGGCCTCAACGCCAAAGCTACAGGCAGATTTTCATATTTGAAACGATAGGCGATGGGCCTGGCATGAGTTCCGCCACCACTAGAGTTGAGGTCGACAGATTTTTACGACATTGTTTAAAATCATTACGTTTATGGGTGTTGAAGGGAAATAATGCATCTACAACCGTGAATTTCTCCTACACCATTTTGGCGTGGCAGAGCCGATGTTGCTTAGTATTGTTGAAGGGTGGAACTTTACTTTTTGTCGTGCCACCGCTCGGCGGCCCTACATGGTACATGGCCTTTAGGCAGCAACCGTCTGCGCTTGACGTGCATCGAGCCATGCCAGAACGTCAATAATGTCGCAAAGCTTCATGTCAAAAGGTAAAAAGTGACAGGGTTAGATATCTATAAAAGTAGTCAAGTATGGCATCAGAAGGCAGCTGGTTTTATGCCGGTTTATTTGAGACCATTCGCAATTAATTCGCTAATGTAGAACATCTGATATACAATTAAAAGGAATGCAATGTGATAATTTGAGACACAAATCCTGGAATTAAGCAAAAAATGATAGGGTTAGATATCCATAAAAATAGTCGAGTATGCATCATAAGGCAGCTGATTTTATGTCGGTTTACTTCAGACCATTGGAAATTAATTCGGTAATGTAGAACATCTCATATACAATTTAAAGGGATACAATGTGATAATTTGGGACACAAATTCTGGAATTTAGTGCAAAAGTGACAGGGTTAAACCTTCATGGAAGTTATTCAAGATGATATAAAAATGTAGCACGTTCGATTTCCATTTAGTTAAGAACATTGGAAATTGTCAGGATGTCACACAGAAGATGTATGACACGTTTTTATCACAAGATGTTGAGTGGCCAATTGCTCCCATTTCACTTTAAGGGCAAAGTGACAGGATGAAATGATTTGGTAATGAAACGAACTACACATAAGAGAGCTTGTTTCAATGTTGTTCAAATTGGACCATTGGGAATTACTTGCACCTCGTCTAGAAACCAGAATATAGCATTAATCAAAGCAAGCCCACTATGGCGGTGTTCCTTCACAAACCCACCACCAGAGCGGCGCCACCGGTATTATGTCCGCTTATAACGCCTAACGCGCAAAACATATCATAGCCATGGGAAAATCAGCCGTACCCTTTAGTTAGTTTTTGGTTCGTAATTATTATCCACTAGTAGCTGACATCTGGGGAATAAGGAACGAAGTACTGAGTTAAAGGTCAAATCAATGCATGCTATTGCTTAACCCGCCCCGTAATTTCGGTCAGATCCTCACATGCCGTCTCGGGGTTGAGGATGGGGGTGGGGGTCATTACAAGCCCCTCTAATCTCCAAACTAAGCGTCAAACGAAAAAAGATGTGTCATCGGAAATCGCTCGACGAGTAGGGCCAGAAACCACCCCCAACATTTATCCCTTCGAAAAGTAGCGCCACTAGGCGGTTTATGTGGTCACGATTGACGTCATGCCTTTTTTGCTGTGGGGAGTTCATTTTGGACAATGTTTTCTTAAAAGAAAGATGTAAAAACAAACAAAAAAGAAAACTTGTTTTAAGTAAACTAAGAAGTAAAACAAATAAGTCATGAAAAATGCAAAAAAATACGAAATTCCTCTGATGTGCTTTGTTGCGTCTCTAAAGATAAACAAACGCGGAAAGTTTCATTCATATACTTCTATCCGTTGAAGCGTTTAACGGGTTTAACATTTTGGGAGTTGATTTCACTTGCCTGTGATTAACTCTGTGACAGTAGATGACTTGATCTCAAAATATTCACACAGCATGTCAAATTGATGTGGGGAAAGGTATGCCAAATTTCGGCTCGATGCCGCGCGCCGTGTTTTCTGTGGAAAACCTTAGGGGCGTAAAATACCCCCCCCTCCCCTCCCCGAGACGGCACGGATTAATGAATATCAGGGATGAACTGATGAATAGTGAATTAGTGTAGGGGACGGCGTAATAGAAGAGCTTCTTCATGCTAGTTATTAAGCTGGATTCAGGTGCCTTTTGAGCTGACAAACATTTCCGGTTGCGGCCTCTACCTTGGTGAACAAATATGCAATTTGCATCGCCTCTGTGGCTGCGCAGCGGCCACTGTGCCGTTCTCCGCCCTGACCTCCTGCCGGCGGGTGCCCAACAACGCCACGTCGACGTAATCCTGCTCACGCTTTCATACCGGCACCTGTCGGAATAATTGATCATGGCCGGAATAGACCTGGGCAACTGTAGCTGATGATGAAGCAGCGCCGGTGACCTGGGCAACTGTAGCTGATGATGAAGCAGCGCCGGTGACCTGGGCAACTGTAGCTGATGATGAAGCAGCGCCGGTGCCCGCGCGCCACCGTTGCTTTTCTCGGCGCGCCATCGAGCGGAATGCTGGATGGCGGCGTCGGCGGAAGAAAATCTCCGCTGACGCAGTTACCGGCGTAATTACGTCATCAGACTGACCGACGCCAATTGGCGCACATTCAGACGGCGCACGGTGGCGAGAGTTGGGACGCACTAATGAAGACGGACGCGTGCGAGGGGAGAGAGTGCTATCACATCGACCCATGGTCTCGCCTCACCGGTGACGCGTTCTGGCTGACGAAGAATGGAACGGAGGAGATGGAAGGGTGACATAAGCGAAACGGATCAATCAAATGCAGCGTGCAGTACTATGACAGAGCGCGGCGTGATAGCTGCAACGTGAGTTAAGTTGTATTCTGATTTGAGGAATCTTTGATGACTTGAGTGTTCTTTCCAGTCCTTTTCACCTTACTGGAAGTAAAGTGTCAGAATGTCGTGAAGTCAGTGATGCCGACCCAGGATGGCGTCGTAGCTTGACGGTAGATGATGCTGACGGTGAAGTCATTGTTGGTAACTCTGAAACCAAAGAATGCGAGATACTGCAGATCGTCATAGCCCATTCTGAAGAGCAGGAAATCCAGAGAAATAAACGTCTGCTCAGAACAGAAGCTCACTTCAGCCATTTTGGTCCCTCTGTGACTAAGGGTCCGATCGCACAGGTACACTTGGATACAGCGTGTATGTGTGTATGCATGCGTCTTTCGCGCAACCGCCGACATCATAGTTTTATCGTCTGCGTCAGGTTTCCCATGTCGTCTACTGTCGCAGCCGTATCATGTGTGCATGGTGCGAACGTCTCCGTTTTTCTGACGTCTGTTAGCTCCAAGAGTTCGCATGGCATAAACGGCCCTAATGCCTGCTGCCGCAGACCGACCCGATGGCGGCGCCGAAGGTGGTTCGGCGGCTCTCGGCGGCGGCCCGCTGCATTACACATGCAGGCTCAACTCAAAATCCTTAATTGTGGCACACTCATTCATGAGGACTGCTGTTGACTGCCTTCCTGTCGTATCTCGTACCCACCATTTTCAGGGTTTGAACTCATCGTCACGCTAAATCCCACCGCCGTAGACACGTTGCCACTCACCATCCAGGGCGCTGCACGGCCAATGAAGGCGATGCGCCCTAAAGCCCAAATAACAGCCATCCACTGTACATCACATTTTCAACAAGCCCAGTTCCCCACAAGGTCCAAGATCACAGAACACCAGGAGCAACAAAGGGCCGCACACAGCACATACGCTACACTTGCACAACATGCGCTCAAGAACTACGACACTGCGAAGGTCACCTTACCACCTCACGGACTAGCCGACCAGGAATATACTCGACATCAACTAGCGCACCATGACCACCACTCATCTAGCTTATTTGTACACCACACCCACAGTCACTCACCCCAGTCCTTCACGCCACCGCACAGTATCCATGCCAGACTCATTGTGAGAAATCTGGTCTAAATTTAATACGCAATGTGCTGCCTAATTCTTTACCAAATTTATAATCGAGAGGTGCGATCCAAGCTCCCAGTCAATGTTTGGTTGCTCGCTTGGATGATTTTGATAGTAATTATCGAATTTATATTGGAAAGCTGCTCCATTATCTAGCTGCCAGCGGGAGGAATGTAAAAAGGAGACGATTTGCCAACGTGGATTGACAGTGTTGAGTCGTTCCGAAGCGCAATGTAATAATCATGTTGCCAAGAATGAGGAAGACAGGATCTGATGCACCCTGGCGGTCGTGTTTCTCTCCCAAGTCCATGATATATCGTTACTCTGTGTACGTCTATGATATATCGTCTATGATATATGATATCTATGATATATGATATATGATATGTGATATACCCAAGTCTATGATATATCGTCACATCGTGAAGTCAGCGATGTCCGCCCAAGATGGCGTCGTAGCTTGACGGTAGATGTTCTTATTGCATTTCCAGTCACAAATGCAGCTGCTCCATTACGACTATGTAGTGTCCCAAGTCTTCGTGCGCCGTGCATCACCGGTTGTCTCGTCTAAAACCGAGTCACAATAGTCAAAGTGTGGAAGATATCTGCGTGATAATTGATCTCGGTAAGACTTTTGCGATTGGGTACACAGGGCTTAATGTCATCCTTACTTTTTATTGCGCTCTTGATATATGCATGAAATCGAAAATATTTGCAAAATGTTAGTTCAGTATGCTTATGGTCATTTAATTTAATTAGGGGATGGGATCCTCCCCAAAGAAAATCTTTCGGTAAGTGGGATTATCGTCCTTAAATAAATCGTTTGTTGAATAGTTTTTGATGCATTGAATGTCATTCCCCCAATCGTTGCCATATTACTATATTTTGTCAGGGTCATTTTGGATTGTTGCTGCGCTACTTGTACTTTATCCGTTGTATGTCTAGCGTAATTGACTGTATCGTGTGCAGAGGATAAGATATCTTTGCTGGTTTGTTGGCTTGTCTATTCGGGTACATCAGGGCGAGCAAAAGTTACAGTGCCGATCCTTGGGGGTACCCAGCATTTAGGGTTTGAATTTCCGACATGTTTTCCCACTATTTACTTGCTGAGACCTGTCTTTAAGATCCGAAGATAGCCACTTTAGGTACGTCCCGGATATTGCAAATGCATCTAGAAATCTTGTGTGTTAACTTTTATAGAAGTATTTTGAAATATCCATGCCAATTACCGCTAGGCCACATGTGGCATCAATTGATTTTTAGAGGTCATGCTCCATATAGGTGTGTTGTAATTGTGTATAATGCCCCGGCCGATGTCGACTTTGCTTCGTCGAAATCAAATGATGATATTCGAAATGCTAATGTAAATTATCTGAATTGAAATTTTCCCAGGATATTAGAAAGGCAAAATAAAATAACCCTACATGCCGGTGATTGGTCTTGTCAGGGCAAACATTTCTTTTAAAACTGGATCCACGCTTGCATGCTTCTATTTTCATGGAAATAAATCAAGATGAGTTTGCTTACCAGTAGATTTACTCATTGTTAATGTATGAGTCAGGATGTAGGCTTAATTACTCCAGCAAATCAGAAATTGGGACTACAGGGTTTGTTAACATTTATGTCGTGACTAATTTTTAGGACCTGATATTGCTCATGGTAACGGTATTCAAAATGGGCACTGGCCTGGGGTATTGTGCTGCTGGAAGTACTTTTGTGTGATCGATGTCGAATTGTTACTCGTGCAAGATTATTTATTAAGCTTGACATATCTACATCACCGTTTCTGTTTTCCCCGTCTGGTAATTCTAAGGAAGGTATTGCCTGGAACTTTACTTACCAATACTAACAATCTTTTTAAGGCTTGGCGATGTTTTAAATCACATCGCTCGGTTGGTACAAAGTGAGCTTTCGTTTCGAAACACATGTTTCGTGTTTGTGTCCTAAGGTTTGTCAGTGAGCATCGTTGTGGCCTCCACCGATTCCAGTCATGTTCTGTGCCTCGTCTTTTGGCTAGTTTAAGCGGTCGGTCACGTTTCTTCATTTGTCAAGAAAGCTAAGGCTTGATCCAAGGTGCCTTGGCATGCATATATTTCATAGGTATTGCTATTGCGGCGGAGGTCATCCTTGCTGTATGTTGTTGAATGTTCTATGTACATTTTTACTGGAACAGTCCAAGTTTTCGTGTAATACGTCAGTTCGGTATATTTACATGAGATGTTTGGTTGGTTTGTCTGCGTCTAATCTAGACAAGTGTAGAGAAGAGAAGAATTTAGATACAAGACCCATATTTTCGCGGAATTTTGTGCTGCACTCTAAGGACCGATTTTCAGCGTTGCAAATATAGGAAAATAATCTAGCTACATAAATGGACATGTTGTGCCAAAATTTGGACTTATTTTCACGTCATCTGCCACAATCAGATCATCTGGTATACTTATTTATTCATGCTAGTTGGTGTCTCAATAATGCGTTATGTTAATATAATTTAGGGAATCATTTAAGTGCAGGTCAAATGGTCTTTCTTCGCCATGTTTTTGGCCGTGTGAAAAAATTATTTCGCTTAGGTCACCAAGAACACCTAAATTTAGTCGTCGGAGAAAACAAAATTGAGCGTGTAATGCTCTTTAATAAGTTTTCGATGGGTTGTACTAGTCTGCTGGCAGATTGGTTTGGTGACAGGTATAAATATTGCATGTAATTAGCATTACCTTTTTAAATCATGATTAGGGCCCAGATTCAATCTTCCCTGGGTAATTCGAATTCGGGTAAACGTTTGAAGGAAAGCGTATTCCATGCGTGAAGTGCAGTACCTCATTCGTATCCATCGGATTATTTAGAAGTGAAGAGTGGTAATTGTTCAGTACATAATGTCTGGGATGATCATATTTATGTAATTTAGCCACGGAAAGTTCACTTATGTCTAAATCATCACTGGATATCCATTGATATGTTTTAGGTAGTCGATTCGGTGCAGTAATACTATTAATGTTCAGTGCAGCATGCTTTCATGATTTTCGTGGGTTCTGTGTTTATTAGATATTACAAGTAACGGTTTAATAGTGTTTAGACATGCAGTCTACTGAACTGAAAGCGAACTAGGAGTGCTATATAGTTAATCTGACTGAATGGAAATTTTGAATGATATTTACATCATGTGTGAGCTACCTACTATCTAGTAGTTGTATGAATTGTTATTTGTGTATTGTTTTGTTTTGCGATTATTAATTGTTAGAAGAATATCGGATTTGAAATAAAATATTTACCGTTTGATGAACGTCTGGGAGCTGGTCTTGATATTTCATTGCCACGTTTGTAAGTAAACAGGGCATGGCTGCGGTGCCGACGGCACCAACCTGTTGTCATCAACATGGAGCCGATACAGGAGGTGGAGCGGACCATAACCGACACCCAGCTCCAGCTGACGTCACACGAGGCGACACGCTGGCCGACGGGACCGAAACAGTCCAAACTCGACTCAAACTGCGACGATCGTCGACCTTCCGCGCCGCATTTTTTTCGCAGTGGATGCTATTTTGCTCAGAAAATCTAACCTGACGCTGCAATCTCCTTCTAAACCTAGCCGGATTCTTTCATTTGTAGCATGTTTTGAAGAAGTTGACATCCATTGATTTCACATAATAGCGAGAGAAAACTGCACAAACATTTGGTATAGTTCAGTATAGTTCAGAATTTGGTATCCAAGTATGGTTCAGGAAAATTTGTCTTTAGACTGGAGCTCTCACACGAATTCTTCACTGTGTTTTTGCGCCGAATTTCGACATGCGATTTTCGGTTCATGTGCTGTGAAACCTACCATGGACACATAATTTTGTATATATTTTTCAAAGAACTGCCCAGCTTGCTTGATCGGACACCACGACATAATGCTATCGTCGCAACGGTTCGTTGTGTAGCAAACGGAAGTCTCTGTCTGTTATAAGCGTGTTGTAAGCTTGCTTTCTTCACATGTCCGGGTGAGATGCCGAGCTCATGTTACGACAGATCACGACGTACCGCACAGACCACGTGACAATTCAAAGCCGCTCAAAACTGCGCTTAGGTTGTATTCCCGTGTGCCGGTTGTGGTGCCTGCCCATATTGCCAGCAAAAGTGATGCCAAAATATGACGACGTAAATGCCGCAAGTCGTTTTAGTTATCGCTGCTTACTTTGATCTAACAATCAACTTAAATAAATTGAGAAAAGCACAAGCTGGTGAGTACAACTATGGAATATGTAGCTGTGAACCGTGTGTCATTATTAAGGGAAAAAGTGTGTACATTATGCACTACCGATCAAATTTAAATGTAACGACGAACAAGTGCAGCAACTCTCGCTCAAATTAAACCCCACTCACTGACGGCCGCCACTAGCTCACTTCCGCCGCTCCTCACTACCGCCACTATCTAACGGCCGCCGCTCCTCACTACCGCCAATATCTAACGGCCGCCGCTCCTCACTACCGCCACTATCTAACGGCCGCCGCTCCTCACTACCGCCACTATCTAACGGCCGCCGCTCCTCACTACCACCAATATCTAACGGCCGCCGCTCCTCACTACCGCCACTATCTAACGGCCGCCGCTCCTCACTACCGCCACTATCTAACGGCCGCCGCTCCTCACTACCACCAATATCTAACGGCCGCCGTTCCTTACTACCGCCAATATCTAACGGCCGCCGCTCCTCACTACCGCCACTATCTAACGGCCGCCGCTCCTCACTACCGCCACTATCTAACGGCCGCCGCTCCTCACTACCACCAATATCTAACGGCCGCCGCTCCTCACTACCGCCACTATCTAACGGCCGCCGTTCCTTTTTACGCCACTATCTAACGGCCGCCGCTCCTCACTACCACCAATATCTAACGGCCGCCGCTCCTCACTACCGCCAATATCTAACGGCCGCCGCTCCTCCTCGGCCGCCGCTCCTCACTACCGCCACTATCTAACGGCCGCCGCTCTCCTACCGCCACTATCTAACGGCCGCCCAAACACGAATAACTCATTGCCGCCACTAACACGGCCCCGCTCCTCACTACCGCCACTATCTAACGGCCGCCGCTCCTCACTACCGCCACTATCTAACGGCCGCCGCTCCTCACTACCGCCACTATCTAACGGCCGCCGCTCCTCACTACCGCCAATATCTAACGGCCGCCGCTCCTCACTACCGCCACTATCTAACGGCCGCCGCTCCTCACTACCGCCACTATCTAACGGCCGCCGCTCCTCACTACCGCCACTATCTAACGGCCGCCACTAACCCACGATCAACATTAACTCATTGCCGCCACTAACCCACGGCCCCCGCTCCTCACTACCGCTACTATCTAACGGCCGCCGCTCCTCACTACCGCCACTATCTAACGGCCGCCGCTCCTCACTACCGCCACTATCTAACGGCCGCCGCTCCTCACTACCGCCACTATCTAACGGCCGCCGCTCCTCACTACCACCAATATCTAACGGCCGCCGCTCCTCACTACCGCCACTATCTAACGGCCGCCGCTCCTCACTACCGCCACTATCTAACGGCCGCCGCTCCTCACTACCACCAATATCTAACGGCCGCCGCTCACTACCGCCACTATCTAACGGCCGCCGCTTCCACCAAATCTCTCACTACCGCCACTATCTAACGGCCGCCACTAACCCACGATCAACATTAACTCATTGCCGCCACTAACCCACGGCCCCGCTCCTCACTACCGCTACTATCTAACGGCCGCCGCTCCTCACTACCGCCACTATCTAACGGCCGCCGCTCCTCACTACCGCCACTATCTAACGGCCGCCGCTCTCACTACCACCAATATCTAACGCCCTCACCACCAATATCTAACGGCCGCCGCTCCTCACTACCACCAATATCTAACGGCCGCCGCTCCTCACTACCGCCACTATCTAACGGCCGCCACTAACCCGATCAACATTAACTCATTGCGCCACTAACCGGCCCCCGCTCCTCACTACCGTACTATCTAACGGCCGCCGCTCCTCACTACCACCAATATCTAACGGCCGCTCACTACCGCCACTATCTAACGGCCCCACAATTTAAGCGCCGCTCCTCCTACCGCCACTATCTAACGGCCGCCCTACCCGATCATTAACTCATCCACCAATATCTAACGGCCGCCGCTCCTCACTACCGCCACTATCTAACGGCCGCCGCTCCTCACTACCGCCACTATCTAACGGCCGCCGCTCCTCACTACCGCTACTATCTAACGGCCGCCACTAACCCACGATCAACACCAACTCACGGCCGCCAATAACCCACGAGCGTCGCTTCTCAATGCCGACACTAATTCACGACCGCCACAAATTTACGGACGCCGATCCTCACTTCCGCCGCTCCTCACGGCCACCTCTCCTCACGACCACCGTTCCTCACGACCACCGTTCCTCACTTCCGCCGCTCCTCACGGCTGCCACCAACTTACGACCGCCACTAACTCGCCGCCACCACTCCTTACATGCGCCACTTCTCACTGCCGCCACTCCTCTTGTGGATATGTATTTGTCTCCTCTGGACTAGATGTATCAGGTAATATGCTTCACTTGAACCAATCTACATCCTGAATACCAACATTTCATATTGTTGGTGCGTGAGGGTGCAATTCAATGCTTACTCTTTTTCTCCGGGACGTTCTCACGGCGGAACTTGCACGCAAATTTCCCCAAGAACACCAGAAAGTGCCCTTATATTGTTGCTTGTGCACTGTTGCATCACAAAGCCCCGACTGGTGTTTTGTATCTCGTGATCCCGATGATCTCAGTTCGGAGTGAGATCATGAACATCCACGTTCAGAGTGGGAATCATGGTGAAATATTCTGCTTGCGTAATGAACCTTTGTGCAACTGCATGGGTGCTGATGGCAGTCTAGCCTTTCGAAATAGTGCTGAAACGGTCCTTTTGGGATCTACTCTGTGGTGCAGCGAGATGAGAAGCGGCCCATCGCATGTGTTCCGTTGTGGCATATTGGGCCACCACTCACCGTCGCGCCACTGTCAGCCCGTTATTCCGCCAAATTGCCCGCGAATAGAGCAGCCTAATCGATGGCCAGCAGGCGTGTCAGCAAGAACGGTGTGGCCCGCATAAATCCTGTCCTCGGGAAGGGAGGGGGGTGACCTCGCCACCTTAACCGCTAATCTTCGGCGTGCATCGATATGTCGCAGGCGGTGCTTGCCACGCCTTCGCAGGTAGCAAGACGGTAGCCCTTCGAATGCTAGCTGGGAAATTCGGCATCGCAGAAGAAGAAAGCTTCTCACCGTACAATGAAAAATACGCTTCAGAGGTATGCGATCATTTAGTTCCAGGGTTATGTTCTATGTTATATTCCATTGTGATGTCTCATAGTCCAATAGTATTTATTCTTGAGATAAATGCAAACCTCATGACCTGATTATCTTCCTACAGACCGTGTACAAACACTGAAACTTCCTCTTGGGGAAATATTTAATCAAATGATAACCATGCCTTGAAATAATTCTGACAAATACAAGTCGATATGCACGCTCATAGGGTACATATGTACATGTTCGTCGGTTATAGCTGTCAAGTCATACATACAAACCGAACTGATACCAACGTTTCTATTTCAGTTTCATCAACTTTTCAGGGCACGTCTTGCTGTATAAGCTGAAGGGATCTGGCAGGGGTGAAAAAAATGTCGAAGCTGTCACCGACGAACCTGTGAGCTGTCTCAAATTCTTTGCATATATGGTTAATAAAACAAGTTCCTGACACGCTTGCTTCGCCGCGTTGAAAATGCATGTTTGATCCTTATTGCAGTTGATGCATATTTGAGCTAGAAATTGGAGAGTAGCACTTTTTAGTTTCGAATCGTGAGTTTTGTCACCATCAAATCCACAAAATATTTTTGCGGAGGCCGCCGGTGGAGGCGGCATATAGCATACAAAGTATAGCATACAAAGTTGTAAGTAAGTAAGTAAGTAGCATAAAAAGTTGTTGTAATATAGCATACAAAGTAACATTCAAAACAAAGAAAAAATATGTAACATAACCTAACCTAGCTTAACTTTCCATGCAATACAAATTATCTGTTAAGAAATGGATAATTTGCCAAAAATTCTTTTCTAAAAAAAATTGAAAAGCAAAAACCCTAACCAAATCTAACCTAACCCAGCCTAAGCTATTTTTGAACAAAGAATACTTCAACATTTTTTTAAACTTACCCATTTTTTTCCAAAAACGCATAGCTTATAACAAAAGCCTAACATAACCTAACTTAACGAAAACTAACCCCTTTGTACGTTTTATGAAGTAAAATGTGTGCAAAACTTGTCTTGTGGTTACCTTAAACTGCAATAATACTAGACTGGTTAGGTTAGTTTTGGTTTCATAAGCTGGAAGTGTTTAGAAAAATCAACAAAATCCTCAAAACAAAATTGGAAATTGTTTGATTTCAAAGCATATTATGCTAGGTTTCATTAGGTTGTGTTAAGCTTTTATAAGTTGGGTAATTTGAAGAAAACAAATTGTTGGAAATTTTCCAGTTTCCTTTTTTGGATTTTTTTTATTCAAGCGGAGGTCAGGTTATGTTTATTTTTTATTTATATTCTTAAGCATTCACTTTTTTACAGTTAGCTGACTCAAAGCTTCTTTTTAGTGTTATTTTGTTTCCAAACTGAAAAATAAGCATTTGCACAGAAAATCGGTGGTCCCATCATCTTGGTCACCTTCACAACTATTGCACTGAAAAAAACAAGTTCCAAGAATAAAAAAAAACACCTTCCAAGCACAAATTTACCATGTTGTCTTGGCTGGCTCAAGGGTAAGAGCATGAATGTGTGATCTAAAATTGATCTAAAATTGATCTAAAATTGTAAACATATTTGTCTAGGTGTCATGGATGGCCAAATTTTGCTGAATTCCAATTGGCCACAAATAACAATAATGCAGTTGCGAAGGATGTGATAACAATACACAATACCTTTTGTGGTTACAGCAGCACACACAGATTCTGATTTAGTAGGAATAGACATAATTGGAATGGTAATACCTATTGACATTACATCATTGAAAATTTCAGTGGCACAACTAGATGTATTAAATCCACATCATATAAAGTCAGCCTGCTGCCAAAAGTTGAAGCTAATTTGTATCTTGGGAATGAGGACATGGTACAATATAAAAATTGATTATTGCTAGATTTTTTGCACCCAGAACATCATCCTCTTCAGCAAATTATTATCTCATTCTTCTTATCTGGGGGTTGAATGGTATTGTTCGACAATTAACAACCCTGCAATAAAATGTTCAAGACTCACTGGACAGCACAAGCAGAGATTCAGATGTCGCAGGCTGAAAGAAAAGCACCATCTCTATATTTAATTACTCCACAACTTCTTGTCCACAATTAGGATTACAAAGCACAGACAGAACCCTGCGGTAGGTAGGCACCTACCTACCCACCTTGGTACGTAAACCTGGTCAACAGGCATAGCCAGCACAAGAAAATAAATTCCTTGCTTGCATGTAATTGTCCAGTGAATCACTACAAAAAAAAACATGAATTACCTGCTCCTGGTGATGCGTTGACATCGTCATTGGGCACCGGTCTGCACCATCGTTCCCACTTTCCTCCAACACCGAAGGACATATTCTTTACGCGCAAGAGCTGCCCTCCGTGCCTCAACTTGTTGTTCCTCTTTATGTTACGCATTTCTCCTTCATAATTACAGCTTTCATAGCCGCAAGTCACCTTCTTCCTTGACGGTGCAAAAGGCGTCGACTTCCCCATCATTCCAGCTCCTCTCAAAGGCCAAAAAACAGAATTGTCTTTATTCCCACCGAGGACTTGATGAACGAACCAACCGGTGGACAAAGATCATGGGAAACCCAAGGCTATTTCATATCACTCAAGGAGATTCAATTTCATACCATTCAAGGGGAAACCATTTAAACCACCAGGTATAATTTGTTCTCCAAATGACATCACAGATAACTATATATGTACCCGCGGATCCATGAAAGAAAGTGGTAATGTTTTTGGTATCTGTTGGGAGTTGCGTGAAAACAAAATTGTCTTCGTGTTGATTTTCATTTTTTGTTTCACGAATTATTGCGCAAATTAAGGGCAAGCAGATGCCCTTAACTTCCATGACGTCATTTCCCAGGACCCGATTCTACTTCGTTCAGCAAGGTCATTCAATAAGGTTCAACGCGCCACAAATGTCCCGCATGAGACAGCTCACTTGCTGTCTCACCGGCATACCGCCGACGTCTATGAGAATTTAGCATAGGTCGCCACCTGTGCCGCATATTTTTTTTTGTCAGCCAGCAGCTGTCTCATAAGGACGCTACCACTATATAAAATATGCCATCTTCTAATGTAAACTAGCCCAGAAATGGACTGACACGATTGATTTTATTTTTAAAATAGTTTTTTTTTCAAGCTTGGAAAGAAAAAGACATGTCAGCCTTTGGCTGTCTCATTAGTCTTCCGTGTCCCTTTAGCTGTCACCGACATGCGTCGGCGTGTCGTTGGCTTTTTTCGCCTCTGGGATCTGGTCTGACAAGGGATCTCTCGATTTGTGGCCGATCGCATCAAATTTGATACAAACAATTTGATACACCTATACAGTCGATCAAATTTGATACATGACCATATAGTTAACACGCTTGTAGCAGTAGTGACGCGGGAGCTATCTCAAAGTTTGGGGGGAGGGGAGGGGTGCAAGAGCTATTTTGAAGTTGATTATTTCCATGTCGCACTATATCAGTCAATGTTCAGCTCGTCCAAAGTTCGAGGGCTGCTGCCCATCCTCTCTCCCGGTTCTCGAGCCTTTACGTAGGAGTTGTATGCAACACATACGATTCGCGGAGAGCAGTGACCCCAAAATATAAACTCTCGCCACCAAACAGATTCCGGCGGGCTCCATTTCCGCTGGACATTGAACAAGCGCCGCGGTCTGTTCGGCGGTGCCAGCTGGCGGGCTGGAAAGCACAAGTGCGGCCGAGGCGCGGAGATCCCGCCGTTTTCCAGCGCCAGTGGCGCGCTGACGGTAAATTCCCGGATTCGCTCACTCGTCACGCGCCTCGTAAAAGCGACCTGCTGCCGCAAATCCCAACAAAACGGGCGTGGTCACGCCGGGAATAAGCCCGGTGTACGGGCGCTGCCGCCGGCACGGCAGCAAGCAGCTAATTCGATGTGCCGCTGTATCCTGCCGGCGGCTGCGACGGGCGCGACTCGAGACCGGACAGCGTCTCGCCAGTCGGGCAAGCCGGGCGGTGTGTTATTGAATCTAGCTTTGCCTGGTTGCCAACGGCGCGAGTGTATCAGCCACAAGACGAAACTTCCGGCTGCCGTTGGCGGTAGGGCCGAACAATGCTACCGAAACGTGCCGGGACCGTCACCTTTTGTATGTCAGCTGGAGAGTCGGGAGGTAAGTAGTATATGCTGTGCGAGTCGTAATAACGAAACACTCGTGCGAATTTTCGGTGCGATCTCTTTTCATGCCAGGCTACCTTGAGAAAATATGGACATGAAGAGGCGAATGGGGAGTATTTGTATGGATCTGAACTAATGCAGCCAAGTCAATGTCGCCAGCACGGTACATTTTTATCGGAGTCGCAAGAGCCGCAGAGCCGCCTGTGCTGTCTGTCATTAAATCCCGTCAGAGCTTATCAGTGATCGGCTCTAGGGCCATCGCTGTTTCTATTTATGCTAATGACCTGGCCTTGTATGTCGACGAGGCGCAAATCGTGCAATATGCAGATGATAAACGGGTGACGATGTATGGCCGGCCTTGCCATGCTAGTCACCTCGACACTTCTATGGAAAGCTATTTCGCACGTCTCCCTATATCTGTCTCTGTCTCTGTCTCTGTCTCTGTCTCTGTCTCTGTCTCTGTCTCTGTCTCTGTCTCTGTCTCTGTCTCTGTCTCTGTCTCTGTCTCTGTCTCTGTCTCTGTCTCTGTCTCTGTCTCTGTCTCTGTCTCTGTCTCTGTCTCTCTCTCTCTCTCTGTCTCTGTCTCTGTCTCTGTCTCTGTCTCTGTCTCTGTCTCTGTCTCTGTCTCTCTCTGTCTCTGTCTCTGTCTCTCTCTCTCTCTCTCTCTCTGTCTCTGTCTCTCTCTCTCTCTCTCTCTCTCTCTCTCTCTCTGTCTCTGTCTCTGTCTCTGTCTCTCTCTCTCTCTCTGTCTCTGTCTCTCTCTCTCTCTCTCTCTCTCTCTCTCTCTCTCTCTCTCTCTCTCTCTCTCTCTCTCTCTCTCTCTCTCTCTCTCTCTCTCTCTCTCTCTCTCTCTCTCCCTTTTTTTCCAGGAATTTAAAAGAGTGTCCTCGCAGTTAAGAAAGGAAAGCAGAGACATTATGATAATATTTAATAAAAAAAATAATTATTTATTATAAAATTAAGGGGGGTGTTTTTTTTTTGATGAGTAAAAAAGGAAAAAGGTGGGGGGTGGGTTGTTGCTTTTAATTATTTTTTTTTTCCTCCCCCTTTTTTTTATATATTATTTTTAAATATATATAAAAAAAAAAAAAAAAAAAAAAAAAAAAAAAAAAAAAAAAAATATTTCAAACTGGTCAATAGCATGCCATTCTGTTGTGACATGCCTTAGGACCGGAAGAAAGGGAAAAGAGGAAAAACCAAAAAAAAGGGAAAAAAAAAAAAAAAAAAAAAATTTTTTAAAAAAAAAAATTTCCATAAGCAGATTCAGTCCAAATCTGAAGGCGGTTTACGGCTGAAGGTTTTTTTTTATTGTACTTGAGGGACTTTTGGTCCCAATGTGTCACAATATATTGGCACGTTGCCAACAGGTAGACAAATCACTATGTTGATGTGCTGTCCATTAGTGCTGCCATCTGTCCTGCAATCAGGGCTTGGCAGAGAAAGGCGGCCCGCTATTCGGTGAAGAAAGACGGTGTGCATGACCTTCGATATGTACGACATTCTGGAGTCGGGCTTTTAAAGTGCATGGGGAGTGTTTCCTCGCATCTAGCTGAGAAGGCAAATTACCGAAAGTATCAATTGGAAACAATGAAGCGCAAGGATAAATTTAATGCTGGTATTCTCAAATCAAGGAAAAACGATTTACTGAAATGCTTGGTGTCCTTGAACCCTTGCCTGGCCGTCCTTGAAGCTGTTTGTTGTGCAACGACATTTTGATCACCTTGAATTTAAGCATAATACTGAATAGATATCCGTAAGGATATCCATTGGGTACTAATAACGGATCTGATTGAACAGAATTTGGACAACATAAACGCTGAGTGGATACAGATCGGATTCTGATTGGCACCGTCAGCTATTGATATACCTTGTTGAATGCTCATGTTAGCTGAACGTTCCTGATGCTGATGTTGATGGCTGGTGATTTCTGGTTCATGTTGTTGATGGTCTGTAGACCAAAATTACACAGAGAATATGTGAAGCATCTAATCAATAAAACAGGTACGTTGTAAGCATTAAGTGATGCTTGATGCTTGATGCTTGCTACGTTATGCTTTCCAACGCACGCAGTGCCAAGCACATGAATGCGCACTTGAACCTACTTCATTACATTTTTTTTCAATTTCTTGTCATTAACTGACCATGATGCCATTCAGCTGACTGTAATCACATTGTTCCCCATGACCTGTGCAGATACTATTTATAATAACGTACAACAGGCGACATCCCACCTGCAGGTGTATTTCCAGTATGGTACGTGAAGTGCCTATAGGTATGGGTTTTCATGGAGCATTTCAAGCTCCATATGAATGAAAGCAAGGAAAGTCGTTGCAGTTTGGATGCTTGTAAGCACACGAATTTACAGACCTTAGGGCAAGACACTATTACATTACAATAGATTGGGATAGATCTTCCCAATATCAGTCTAAGGTTTGTAAACTTTGAGAAAGAAAGAAGGTGACATTCGCCATGAAAGCCGGCCTGTGAATGTGCGTGAATGGAGGGCCTGTGAATATGCTGCCCCGCCACATTATATTACCCTCATACTAGGGTTCATGCATCTGCACTCTGCCAGTTGATTTCTAACCTAGTCGGTATATATGCCTTACGGCTGTTACAATTATGGAGTGCTCCTTTGATACTTTTGTTTCTTTCCGCAAGGTATTATGGAGAGTTTTTTTTTCATCTTGAAGTAGCTTGATATGTGCTAGTGTTCTGTTGTGTATTATTGTGTATTGTGTCTATTGGGTGTATTTTATAAGTTTGCACCATTTGTAACATATTGACCCCACCAATACCTCCTGTTTCTACCGAAATTTGTCTGGCTCTTCTTCTCCTTTCTTGTGCGTGAGTCTCACATCTCCCACCTGCATTACTCCCCGATTATATATGTTGTGATGCCGACATTACGGACAGGGTTTTCTCACGCCCTGTGGCATAAATAATTCCTACATTGACCCTTAACTGTCAGATCCGATCCTTAACTGATCTTATCCTTGTCAGATGTCAGATCCTTAACTGTCCTATCAGACCAAGTTTAGGACAAGAAAAATGGCGAAATTTCTAAAATTTGACGTCGACTTTTTCTCAATGCTGACGAGTCTGTCAAACAAAGGTATTGCATGCACGCATGGTGATGTGTCGCATTGCGTTTAGGCTGCCATCTCCCGTGCATGTGGCATCATATGATCAGAGCTTGTGATCCCTAAAATCACCATTTATTTGTTTGATACGTGAATAAAACATGTATTTAAAAAACATATTCGAAAATTCCGCGCCTACTTGCGGATGCGCGAGATTACCGCGCCTCCCAATGGCAGGATCGGAACCGATGTATGGTCGGTAGAGGCGCCACCTGCAGCATTCTACTGCGATCCGTGCTGCCACCTATCAGATGGAGAAGCCAAGTGGGTATGTCGGCACTACGTTACAGCAGTGGCTTGTTTGCAGAAGACACCACTGAGAAGGCATCGCGTCCCATGCACATCCGAGGCATCGTGTCCCAGGCATCGTGTCCCAGGCACATCCCAGGCAGCGTGTTCCAGACATATTCCGGGCAGCGTGTCCTAGGCACATTCCGTGCATCGTGTCCTAGGCACATCCCGAGCATCGTGTCCCAGGCACATCCCAGGCATCGTGTTCCAGGCGCATCCCAGGCAGCGTGTCTCAAGCACATCCCAGGCAGCGTGTCCCAGGCACATCCCAAGCATCGTGTCTCAGGCACATCCTAGCAGCGTGACCCAGACACATTCCGGGCAGCGTGTCCCCGGCACATCCCAGGTAGCGCGTCCCAGGCAGCTTAGTCTCGGCTAACCCACTGTATGCCGCGGCTATGCGCATCTCAAGTGCCAAGTGCAGAGTGTCGCATTCGGGTGTCTGACAATGTGCCAAGCTACTGACTGACCCAACGTGACTGGGCCAACGTCATTCTGTAGGTGACTCTGACCCACAACGTTACTCTGCAGGTGACTCTGACCCACAACGTTACTCTGCAGGTGACTCTGACCCACCAACGTCACTCTGCAGGTGACTCTCTGACCCACAAAGTTACTCTGCAGGTGACTCTGACCCACCAACGTCACTCTGCAGGTGACTCTGACCCACAACGTTACTCTGCAGGTGACTCTGACCCACCAACGTTACTCTGCAGGTGACTCTGATCCACCAACGTCACTCTGCAGGTGACCCTAGTCCACCAACGTTACTCCACAGGTGACTGGCCCACCACCGTCACTCTGCAGGTAGGTGACTCTGACCTACCAACGTGGCCTCTGTAGGTGGCGCTGACCGGACAGGTAGGTGACTCTGACCTACCGACGTGGCCTCTGTAGGTGGCGCTGACCGCACAGGTAGGTGACTCTGACCTACCGACGTGGCCTCTGTAGGTGGCGCCGACCGGACAGGTAGGTGACTCTGACCTACCGACGTGGCGCTCTGACCTACCGACGTGCCTCTGTAGGTGGCGCCGACCGGACAGGTAGGTGACTCTGACCTACCGACGTGGCCTCTGTAGGTGGCGCTGACCGGACAGGTAGGTGACTCTGACCTACCGACGTGGCCTCTGTGGTGACTCTGACCTACCGACGTGCCTCTGTAGGTGGCGCCGACCGGACAGGTAGGTGACTCTGACCTACCGACGTGGCCTCTGTAGTTGGCGCTGACCGGACAGGTAGGTGACTCTGACCTACCGACGTGGCCTCTGTAGGTGACTCTGACCTACCGACGTGACCTCTGTAGGTGGCGCTGACCGGACAGGTAGGTGACTCTGACCTACCGACGTGGCCTCTGTAGGTGACTCTGACCTACCGACGTGGCCTCTGTAGGTGGCGCTGACCGGACAGAACAGCAGCACTCCGGACGCGACCAACTCCTTCACCAACAACTACGTCAGCAGTGACAACAGACATCGTTCTGGCGGAGAGCATGGGCATCGTAGCTGCAGCAGTCCCTCGGACGAGGCGTGCTTCCACCACTGTCACTATAGCACAACATCCACATGATATGCAATTCTTGCTCCCCATTAGTGGGTTTCGTGCTGCAGTCCTGATGTTTTTCCACAGGCCCGGTACTTTGCTGCAGTCCCGATACTTTGCTGCAGTTCCGGTACTCTACTGCAGCCCCGGTGCTCTGCTGCAGTCCCGGTACTCTGTTGCAGTCACGGTGATATGCTGCAGTTTCGGTACTATGCCTAGTCCCGGTACTCTGCTGTAGTGCCGGTGCTCTGCCCTAGTCCACAGACACTTTGCTGCAGTCCCGGTACTATGCTGCAGTTTCGGTACTATGCTTCAGTTCTGGTACTCTGCCTCAGTCCCGGTACTCTGCTACAGTCACGGTGCTATGCTGCAGTTTCGGTACTCTGCCCCGTCCTGACGCTCTGCTGCAGTACTGTGACCGGAATGACGGCGAAAACAGCTGACCTCTGACGGCAGCTGCGGCTACGTCACCGTCGGCAGCTCGCCGTATATGTAACATTTAGAAAACATCACATATGCTATAATATCAAAACTAGCGGTGAGTCCAGGGGATGCAAAATTTTGGATAATTTTATCATGCTTTCTTTTCCATGCAGGTGACTCTCGCCCACCAACTTTACTCTGCAGTTGACCCTAGCCCACCAACATCACTCTGCAAATTAGGGATTATTTTAGAGTGTTTTCTTTTCGATGCCACAAACTGCCACAACACAAACTCAAAAACAGAGTGGCGCTGTCCTGAACCAAGACAATTCAGACTTCAGAGACAGGCGAGGTAAACATAGCGCACTTTGGCACTGGTGGAATCAGCGAATTAGAACAGGGTAGCAGTTTGATGAAGATAATGGTCATTATATACTGGTATAATCCCACGTCCGTGATGAATAACGTGCACGCTTGATTTGGAACCTCACAAATCGCACATTCTTCACCAAAATTGTCTTCAGGAGCGGAGTCAGGGACATCATAATTGGGGGATGAACTCCCAATCATAAAAACATTTAGTTAGAGACGGAGTCAGGGACATCATGATCGGGGTTGTCTTCCATAATCATATATACACTCAGTCAGAGGTGGAATGAAGGACATGATCGGGGTTTGTCCTCCCAATCCTATATACACCCAGATTGAATCAGCCAAGTTTTAGAGATGGGCAAGTGAAGCAAGACACTCATTCCATAAACCGTACTCTGGCACCGCCTTGGGTAGTAATCAACATTTTCAAAAAAATAGGTGATGTTCAACGGCCGCTTAAGTTTTCGGATAGCGGATGGAAGTGTAGATGTTAACTTCTATACCTTAGCCGTCGCGCAAACTGTCTTTGGTAAGCAAACTGCCGCCCCGGTAGCTCAGTTGGGTAGAGCGTTGGCCTGCACTGGTCTCCCCTGTCCTGGCCACGCAGGGTTCGAGTCGCTTCACGCGCCCGCATTTAGCCCCCGGCTGGGAGGGTCAGTTGGCAGCTGGCCCGATAAGGCCGGGGACAAGCTACCGGGCGGCCGTGTCGGTGCATTGACGGCACGTTAAACTTTCGGTCTAAATTCTGCCGTTGAACTGGAATTCATGGATCGGATGGTGGGACCAGGGTTCACGCAACAAGCTCTGCTTAGGAATAGAACCCTGGTTCATAAAGCCACCCCAGCAAGAATTCGTATTAAATTTATATATTAAAAAAACGGATCCTAGGCAATTAAAACCTCACATACTCACCTTATAGCAACAGTTGCTAGCTGACCTGATGAAAAGCTCGTGGATGTATATGGAATTGTGTAAGCGGTTTTGGTGAAAGCGTATGTCTGACAGGCAAGCAACTTGGGTCTGCCTCGGTCCGAAAATATTTATTTTACTAACTTCCGGAATTGGTGCCAAATGCCCTACTTCTGTTCATATCATAACTTCCCACTTACTAATTCAGATACCCGAAGAACCAGACTCAGCCGTCCTCATCTTACCCACCTGGCATCCGGTTCTGTCCAGGATATATACTATATTCTTCCAAATATCCTACGCGAGAGATGTATAATAACTTCTGCCACAACACATGCAATGTGTCAAATATGCTGAATAAATAGGACGATGAAAGAGCTTACTGACCTGAGAACGTTTGCAAACAGACCTCCAAAAACTTCGCATGGTGTCGCTCTGGACAAAATACTTTCGGATCCTGAGACGTTCCCACGCGTTCTATAATCATTCGTGTAGCACCATAGTTTATCAACGACACTTATTGCATGTACTTCAACACTCAGCCTTTACCCCTTGCTTACTCATCCTGGATGCGCCTCTTAATAAGCGTAGTGAACAGGACACTATCAAGTCATGTCGCCAATGGCCAATGACCGAAGGCCAGGTTAACTCTTCCATTATCTGGTTAATCTGGGCTACAAGCAGTCATTTCGTGATGGAATGAGCTAAGGAGGGTGAGAACGCTTGGTTCGAGCATATTAAATCGACCGACAGAAATCCTCAGTTTCAATTAAAGCGAATAATTGTCATTTAACACGTATTCATTGTATTATATAATATCATCGTACTCATAATTAGAATCCCGAAATATGTCAATATTAAGTGACGACGCCAATGTCGAGTATAACTACAAATACATACGTACACAACTGTAGAACACTAGACCAAAAACATGATAAGACACATGACAATGTGCATACATGATGGTATGGGCAGTTTGCAAGCATCACAAGTGGACTAAAACGTCCCAGTTAGCGTCATGTTCACCTTCCACTAGTGCATCCTTCGTTAATTCAAACGCTTTCACGAATCTCAGAGAGACTTGCCATGCCCCGTTGACATGTCTCGCTCGCTACACAGAGACAGCAATGGCTGTCCACGAATCGATGACCTTCGGTGTAGGTACTGCTATCACCAGTCCGTCAGCGGTACACCATTCGCCGTTGGAGGTCGGATGGGCACCGCGACAATTTCAACGCGGGATCGGCGCCGATCCAACCCACCGCGATGTGCTCTTAGCTCTCTCTCTCCCTCTCTCTCTCTCTCTCTCTCTCTCTCTCTCTCTCTCTCTCTCTCTCTCTCTCTCTCTCTCTCTCTCTCTCTCTCTCTCTCTCTCTCTCTCTCTCTCTCTCTCTCTCTCTCTCTCTCTCTCTCTCTCTCTCTCTCTCTCTCCCTCTCTCAAGAGCTGGTGTTGTTCCGAGATTTCTGACGCGTGGATGTCATCCAGGCTGGCAACGCTCCAGTGGACGCTGCTGCACTACCCCTTCGGACGGTGCAGCCTCGCAGAAACGTCGACGATCCGGACCATTGTGACGTCACATGTTCGGCAGGTACGGCGGCTGTCGCATGGCCAGCGACGTCACTAGTCCAGCCGGTGCAGCAGGTGTCGAGTGGCCAATGACGTCATAGGATGTGGGCGATTAACCGCATATATATGGGCGTGTTCATGGGCTCCCAGTCACTTCCATCCTGCAGGTACGTTCGATAAGCTGATGGGGCAGTCATTGATATTCAACCCCTCAGAAACTTCGACTGAACCACTCCAGCGGTTTTCGTTGCTCGCTGATGTAGGGGCGGGCTGCAACACACAGTCACGACACGCTGGTCAACTGGCTCGCCAAAATTTCCCAAAATGACATGTATTTCTCGAGTAGCTCGGCTCGAGTTACCATTCGATTTTCGAACGCATACTCCTGCATATAATATTGCTGAATTCTAGCCCTCCGGTAACACAGACACCTGTGCAATAATCCGCTATCTCATCCGTCTCTCCTCACACAGTTCTGGGACAATAATCCACTATCTCATCCGTCTCTCCTCACACAGTTCTGAGACAATAATCCGCTATCTCATCCGTCTCTCCTCACACAGTTCTGGGACAATAATCCGCTATCTCATCCGTCTCTCCTCACACAGTTCTGGGACAATAATCCGCTATCTCATCCGTCTCTCCTCACACAGTTCTGGGACAATAATCCGCTATCTCATCCGTCTCCCCTCACACAAGTTCTGGGACGATAATCTACTATCTCATCCGTCTCTCCTCACACAGTTCTGGGACAATTGAATATACAGATAGTGCGCTTGCCTCCCTTTACTTGGCTTTACAATGACACCATGTGAGTATGTGAAGCTTCTCTTGACAAGGTACTTTCGCGATATGTTACAAATTTACACAGGGCAGAGGCGATTCGCGAAGATCACCGACCAGAACGGACCAACAGAACGAAAGCAGTTCCAGACGAAATTCGGACGCACTGCCTCTGAACAAAAACAGGCGCACAAACAGAAACATCGGCAGAGAAGCGCGCCGGAGCGCAGCGCAACGCCACATTCTCTGCGCCAATGCACGCCGACTGCGCGACGCACCTTACTCGGCCGGCAGTCAGGAGGTCAGAGCGGAGCTCGGCTATGTGCTGGGCCTGGCCTCCACTCTGCTGGTGCTCATCTGAAAACTCGTGGTGCTGGCTTGTAGGCTTCGTCGCGACTCCACTGTCCGCAAACATACCCAGATATGTGATCTCTTCAAATGAGGTACGGGTACAATTGGTATTTATTTATGTCCCTTTAAGGGGGCCCGGATCACAAATATTTGCTTGGTGCTTCCTAATGTTCCACAATTTACAATGATAACTTGTGGACGAACCTTAATGATCTTGCCTCCTGACCCAATCCAATGATTATATTCCTTATTCTTTTTCATAAATGAACACTCTGATAGATACTCAATAGTGTCGAGTATATGCTACTTGTGAAACCTTGTTTGTTTGGTGCAGGAATACAATTTCTGCAGTTTCTAATGCATGCAAAAAGGATATATCTGTCCATACATGGAAGGGGGCTCGAGCCATCCATCAGTCTCGTCTTGAACCATTAGACCTGTACGAGTGCTTTAGATAAAATTGAGTTCACACCACTTGAGACTCCCTCCCCGAATCACTTTGGCAACTTTCCGCCCCTGAAGGCATGCCCACGATAACATTGGGGTCCACGTCGGACTCTCTCCCCGAATCACTTTGGCAACTTTCCGCCCCTGAAGGCATGCCCACGATAACATTGGGGACCACGGGAGACTCCCTCTCCGAAGCCCTTCGACAACGTTCTGCCCCTGAAGGCATGACAATGGTATTGATATCGGCGGCCACGCGGGTTAGCAATCTGTGGGAATGTACCAGTGTACAAGGTCACACCGAGCTTTATCAGTCGATACAGCATTATCAGTGACGATGTCTAGTCACGAGACACGACCCAGTGACGATGGCTAGTCACGAGACCCTACCCAGTGACGATGTCTAGTCACGAGACCCTACCCAGTGACGATGGCTAGTCACGAGACCCTACCCAGTGACGATGGCTAGTCACGAGACCCTACCCAGTGACGATGGCTAGTCACGAGACACGACCCAATGACGATGGCTAGTTACGAGACCCTACCCAGTGACGATGAGGTACGTGGCCGTCAACAGCACATGGGGACCTCGGCTCGTGCCGACCGCCTGTCCGGAGTCGTGGTTTTTGCTGCTGGATGATTTTTTTTGTGCGCGAAAAAGTGGGAAGAATGGGAGATAAAATTGGTATGGAAGTGTCAGGCAAATGGGCCTCTCATTAATTAGTCTTGAGAATGGAATTTGTGTGGGAAAACACGAACGCGAAAGCCTAGGCTTTTCAAAGTCAAAGCCTTGCAGCAGTAACTGCCGATCAGGGCTCCGTTCTGTACTTAGAACTAGGGATCGGAGCACATTTGGTGCAGTATCTTCGTGATCATATAGTACCAGAAGCTAACTACATTTGTGAAAACTGGGGATGCCGACCCTCTGCCACTTCGAAATGGATCTCTGAGTCACGATGTGTATTTTTCGGACATGTCTAGTTCCGATATGTCATATCGAATTTCCGGATATGTCCACCGGAAACTTAGTTTATTAACTTGTCATACGCTTCGGAATAAATATCGACCACCGCTTTGCACAACCAGGTGCGAAGAAGTATGCCAAATTGAGCCTTCAATTTAGAGCTTGACATTCCTGTGCCCGTGTATTTATGTAATCTCCTGGAGCATCCTCACATTCTCCACTATTCTCGTGCAGGCTGAGCATAAAGCATGCCGCATAGCGTGCACGTTGGCCGACGCTGGGTGGCTTGACGGAGCTTTTTCCCAGAAACCATATATTGTCTGTTCCAAAGTGGAGTTCTGACGGCTGGCAATCCGTGTAGTGCATTCAGTGGTGCAGTACACGCGCCCTGCCGGGCCGCCAGTGTGCCTATTGGTGTGGCTCACCCATCGTGGCGGGGTGCTGCGCCGGCCTGATGGGTGCCAGCGGGGTGCTCAGTCGGGTCTCGGGGGTCGTCGGCTCCAGGTCGGTCTGGTGTTGCAGCAGAGTCCGACCTGCGGCGACACGGCACTTCTCAGCGTCAACGAACAACATGGCACGGCTGCCAGGCCGAAAAAAGTGACTGCTCTGAGAATCGAACCGGCATCGAGTCTTATGTTGTGATGCTTCAATCAGAGATGAATATCCTCAAATTTCCAATGTAGTAAAGCTATACATAAAAAAACTAATCCATGCGTTATAGATGAATTAACTAAGAACTGACGCTAATCACAATCATTAACCGCTAGCTGCAGGCATATTTTCGCCATTGTTTATGGGAGGGCTTTTGGGACCGACGATTGCTCTGGTCATCCGGAGCACATACTGACCTCGCCTGGGACTGGACAGCGGAGCAGTCACGGCGGGCCTGGGCGGGCTCCGAACAGGACTTAGACGTCCGATGAAGCTCTCATCAACGGTGGACGCTGTGTGAAAGAATAAATGTCAACCGAGCATGATGAGAAGAATAATCCAGGCGCTGAGAAGGCTCGCCAGTCGTGTACTACACCATCGCGGCGGCCTCGTGGCCGCCGCTCGGAACGGTTGGAAACCTGAGCGTGCATGCTGTGCCGCAGCACATTCATTATTTGCGGGTCAACATATCAGGCAGGTGATCGCGTGCCTCGTCGCTGTCGGCCTTGTGCCATCGACGGGCATCTCGGCACGAAATGCCTGGCTGGCCGGACGGACCGCAAACGTTGATATGCCGCGTATTTCCGTGTCGTTTACTGGTGCAGTTCGCTAGGACCAGCACTGACACATCTGTAGACTTCCACTGTCTGGTTCCACTGGTGGCAAAATAGCGGCAATATATCGTGCACGCCACGACTGTTATTGCGTAAATGTCCGCTGTAAAGGAGCCAGTTTTGGTAGACTATGATGGATGGAGGTGGTTTTTATTCCGCGCCGTGCTTATATTTTTGCTCAATATTTTTGTTCGTCCATTTTTGCGCAACACAATTTATGAGAATGGAATCAAGGAAGCAGAGAAGCAGAGACTTGGACAGCTTCAATTCCTCTCCCGATTTGCAGAATTTTTAGATTAGCCCACGAAAGACTTCACACCTATTTCCAATCAGCTCTGACAGTGTTCCTACACCCATATCATTCCTACGCCCATAGCGAACTATTTAACACTTGGAAATTAAAACAGTTTATCGCATATTCCGGCAAGCGTGGTGACATCAAGTTAACAGCCGACATCACCAACTCGGTGGCAGGCTGGCAAAAATTTCCCCCCCCCCCACACACACACCAAGTTTCTCAATACACATATCATATTTTAACGCTAGTGACGAGTCTGCTGCCGGGTTAGACGCAGCACTACTGGAGACTGTGTGTCATTGCATCACCAACTCCATTGAACATCGTCGCCCAGAAAACAGCAATGGAAACTTAAAGCGATACATTGGGTGTTAGAGTGCTACTGGTTCAAAGTGGTGGATGATTAACATTATTCAGGTGCTGTCAAGGACTCTCGAAAAGTTTCTATGTCAATGGGTTGATAGTCGACAATGGATGGGATGAGTAATGGCAGCCATTTGTCTGTCTGTCTGTTGTCACACGCAGCTGAAATTCTAGAAAAGGCATAACACAATCACCCTTACCCTTTTGTATGAGCAGCGATCGCTGGGTCTGCAATATATCTTGGAGACATTGGTCCATGACCTCGCCCCGACCTTTGGATGCGATCGGACGTAGATTTGATCGTGGAATGACCTCCTGAAAGAAATTCAGTTTGCCACTCAAAGCCACGGCATTGCTGGACAGTAGACGGCTACATCGTCTTGTCATGGTGTGGCTCGTTGAAATGCCTTCACAGCACAATGACAAGAGTGTTTGTCACGTGTTGGTGTTCGATGAGCATGCTCAGAAAGGGCTTTCGACTAACCAGCGACCTTGGTGCCATTTTACTGATGGGTGCACAGTCTCGGCTGTGTGGACGCCAGATGATTGTATACATAATCACGGCTCTGTGGTCGCCGGATGTCTATACACAATTACGGTTGTGTGGACGCCCGATGTCTGTACACACAGTTACGGCTGTGTGGACGCCGGATGTCTGTATACAGAGTCACGGCTGTGTGGACGCCCGATTTGTGTATACACAGTCACGGCTGTGTGGACGCCGGATGTCTGTATACAGAGTCACGGCTGTGTGGACGCCGGATGTCTGTATACACATTCACGGCTGTGTGGACGTCGGATGTCTGTATACAGAGTCACGGCTGTGTGGACGCCCGATGTATGTATACACAGTCACGGCTGTGTGGACGCCCGATGTCTGTATACCGAGTCACGGCTGTGTGGACGCCGGATGTCTGTATACACAGTCACAGCTGTGTGGACGCCGGATGTCTGTATACACAGTCACGGCTGTGTGGACGCCAGATGATTGTATACATAATCATGGCTCTGTGGTCGCCGGATGTCTATACACAATTGCGGTTGTGTGGACGCCTGATGTCTGTACACACAGTTACGGCTGTGTGCACGCCCGATGTCTGTATACCGAGTCACGGCTGTGTGGACGCTGGATGTCTGTATACAGAGTCACGGCTGTGTGGACGCCGGATGTCTGTATACAGAGTCACGGCTGTGTGGACGCCGGATGTCTGTATACAGAGTCACGGCTGTGTGGACGCCGGATGTGTTGAGGCCTGATGTCTGTATACACAGTCACGGCTGTGTGGACGCCGGATGTCTGTATACACAGTCACGGTTGTGTGGACGCCGGATGTCTGTATACACAGTCACGGTTGTGTGGACGCCGGATGTCTGTATACACAGTCACGGCTGTGTGGACGCCCGATGTCTGTATACACAGTCACGTCTGTGTGGACGCAAGATGTCTGTATACACAGTTACGGCTGTGTGAACGCCCGATGTCTGTATACACAGTCACGGCTGTGTGGACGCCTGATGTATGTATACACAGTTACGGCTGTGTGGACGCCGGATGTCTGTATACACAGTCACGGTTGTGTGGACGCCGGATGTCTGTATACACAGTCACGGCTGTGTGGACGCCGGATGTCTGTATACACAGTTACAGCTGTGTGGACGCCGGATGTCTGTATACACAGTCACGGCTGTGTGGACACCGGATGTCTGTATACACAGTCACGGCTGTGTGGACGCCCGATGTCTGTATACACAGTTACGGCTGTGTGGACGCCGGATGTCTGTATACACAGTCACGGCTGTGTGGACGCCAGATGATTGTATGCATAATCACGGCTCTGTGGTCGCCGGATGTCTATGCACAATTACGGTTGTGGGGACGCCTGATGTCTGTATACACAGTTATGGCTGTGTGGACGCCGGATGTCTGTATACACAGTCACGGCTGTGTGGACGCCAGATGATTGTATGCATAATCACGGCTCTGTGGTCGCCGGATGTCTATGCACAATTACGGTTGTGGGGACGCCTGATGTCTGTATACACAGTTACGGCTGTGTGGACGCCGGATGCCTGTATACACAGTCACGGCTGTGTGGACGCCTGATGTCTGTATACACAGTCACGGCTGTGTGGACGCCGGATGATTGTATACATAATCACGACTCTGTGGTCGCCGGATGTCTATGCACAATTACGGTTGTGGGGACGCCTGATGTCTGTATACACAGTTACGGCTGTGTGGACGCCTGATGTCTGTATACAGAGTCACGGCTGTGTGGACGCCGGATGTCTGTATACAGAGTCACGGCTGTGTGGACGCCGGATGTCTGTATACAGAGTCACGACTGTGTGGACGCCTGATGTCTGTATACACAGTCACGGCTGTGTGGACGCCGGATGTCTGTATACAGAGTCACGGCTGTGTGGACGCCCGATGTCTGTATACACAGTTACGGCTGTGTGGACGCCGGATGTCTGTATACAGAGTCACGGCTGTGTGGACGCCCGATGTCTGTATACACAGTCACGGCTGTGTGGACGCCCGATGTCTGTATACACAGTCACGGCTGTGTGGACGCCCGATGTCTGTATACACAGTTACGTCTGTGTGGACGCCGGATGTCTGTATACAGTCACGGTTGTGTGGACGTCGGATGTCTGTATACACAGTCACGGCTGTGTGGACGCCCGATGTCTGTATACACAGTTACGGCTGTGTGGACGCCGGATGTCTGTATACACAGTCACGGCTGTGTGGACGCCGGATGTCTGTATACAGAGTCACGGCTGTGTGGACGCCCGATGTCTGTATACACAGTCACGGCTGTGTGGACGCCGGATGTCTGTATACAGAGTCACGGCTGTGTGGACGCCGGATCTCTGTATACACAGTCACGGCTGTGCGGACGCCGGATGTCTATACACAGTCACGGTTGTGTGGACGCCGGATGTCTGTATACACAGTCACGGCTGTGTGGACGCCGGATGTCTGTATACACAGTCACGGCTGTGTGGACGCCGGATGTCTGTATACAGAGTCACGGCTGTGTGGACGCCGGATGTCTGTATACACAGTCACGGCTGTGTGGACGCCCGATGTCTGTGTGCAGAGTCACGGCTGTGTGGACGCCGGATGTCTGTATACTCAGGCACGACTGTGTCGACGCCGGATGTCTGCATGCACAGTCGCAGTGTCGAATTTGGTTCTGTGTATGTCATACATGAGAGCATCATGTTTCATGCTTCTATTGGCACGCTTCTTCAGGCGCGCATGAAGAGTCAAGCAAACGTTGTGTTATTTTTATGTTTGACATGCCCACACATCCTCCGGCGTGGGACGCAGACAGATTATTACCACAGGCTGCCAAATGAGCCGGGTCGCGGTCGATTCACAACTGTTCTGCCCGCTGCAATCCCTGTCCGCTGTGATCCGTGATCCAGTGCCTGCGTACCTGGAGCCATACACCAGCTTCATGCCGCCGCAGCGTTCAGCGCCTCTAATTGCGTTCTGCACTCAGTATGATTAACTGAATTGGGGGAGGGAAACGCAGCTTAGCACTCACATTTGAAAGGTCTTAACCAGTAACCTCCTTGATGATGAGTGAAACGAAGCAACTTAAAATGATTGCCTCCCGCAACTGTTCCAACGTTTCCACGTGCGCGCATGTAGCCGTCATCCACGAGTGGTGCCTGCTTGCCATCCCACGTGAGTCCTACACCTGCTCGCAAGCACTGCGCCTCACACTCTGACAACGATCTCACCAATGCATCACCATGCGTCGGCATCAATGTCGGCATAGCACATCATAATTCGATGAGATGAGCATGCTACTCGGTATGTGGGCTTGCTTCGACACGGATACGGCCGATTGCGGCAGTGCGCAACCAAATTCGACGCACAAATTACGGTTCAAAGGTGAAAACGTTTTGTTTAAAAAAATCGTATGCATATTACATCTAATGTTGAGTATCTTTTTACGACAACTGCTTGCTTCTACATATTCTGATACGTCAACTCGTTATTCAGGCACTGCGCTTCTGAACCGAACACTACTGACGAGGGGGTGTTTTTCACTCCCCCTTCATTTTATATCTGGGAATGATGTCTAAGGAAGCACTCCAATGGCTGCTGTTGCACTATGTTGTACATAAAACGATACAATTTGGTCATTGATTGGCCAATGGGCATTTATCTGTTATGTAAAAAATAACATTGCTGGCTATGCTGAAACTGCATGCACTGTAAATCTGTGCATATAAATATGTATATATAGAAATGCCATGTCTGTAAATGCCATTAATTTCGCATGAACGCAGTACAGCGAAGTGCACAAACAACGAAGTGTTCAGAATGGAGGGCACATATCGTGTACTTACACACCAGAGCACAAGGTGTGCATCGCAGTCGCCTAGTCCGTGGGCGACAATCACCTCGTCGATAATGTTCTCAGCAGGAAGTAGTTCGAGTGCTGCTATTGACGCCGCACGTCATCGCTGGTTACCGACTGCACCCCGACAGTGATGCCTCCTCTAAGGATGTTGAATCTCCAGTCGGTCAGAGTGACGCCGGCACAAGCTGCCGCCATCCTGTCGTCCATCCGGTGCTGGCTGACAGCCAGATGCTGTTTCGCCGTCGACTTCAGCACGCTAAAAACATTCTCAATTGGATTCAGAAATGGTGAATATGCCGGCAGCCAACGGATCCGGCGCGCGTCAGGGAGCGTCACGTGATGTTTCACGTCCCGGTGTGACGGGGCGTTGTCAAAGAGAAACGTTACCTCCTTGTCTTCTTCAATGATGGCGCTATAATGCCTTGTAAAAAGTCGGCCAATCTATGGTTATCGACACCACCCTGAACAACTTGGAAGTATATGATGCCATCCGAATGGCGGTCGCTGATGGCCGTGATGACAGTTAAGTTATTGCCACAGGATCCACTAACCGGGTGAATGGCTCTCTCGCCATCTACCGCTCGACCTCGAGAGCGCATCAGGTGGATGTTAAACCCACTTTCGTCCATATAAATGCGGTGTCAGGCGATGCCACCCGTCATCATCCAATTTGCAAACTCATAGCCATTGTATTTGATTCTTTCCCAATTTATCTCCGCCGGCTGGGCCACCACATTGTTTTCACCGTTCCGCAGCAGCCGTGCAGCACCGGGGAAATCGTGGAGTTGTCTACGCGGGACTAGTCAGGCCACGTTTCCCTGAGGATTATGCTGAACTGCTTCAGTGCTAGCGGCGGATTTTCCTCCATGCATAAAACCAATAAATCGCGAGATTCTTAGTCAACTTGTTCAGTTGTTCGCCCACCTCTTGGTCTCGTGAATACTTCGTTTTTCTGGACGTATTTAGCAATAATGGTCCATGCGGTTCCTCGTTTTATGTCTAACTGTCTGGCCACTTCAAGGTAATCACAACAAAAAAAGATGAGCATTCATGATTGCCAATCTTTCCCCTTTGGTTGGGTTCCTGTATCGCCCCTCGCAAATCCTTCGCCACGTGGCATGACGACGTCTAGACGAGCTGTGACCTCCTGACTTTGCGGTTGCGGCTGCTCGGCTTGAAATAAATATAATTGGTTTCTGATTGGTGAAGTGCCTTACTATGATGAGACACGCCGCTTAGCAACTACCCGCTGGTCAATGTCCCATTATGTATTGTATATGCAATTACACACACAAAAGTCAAAAATTGCCCCTTTGTTGGACAATGGCTACATATGTAACAAAATGCGACACAAACAAGTCTCATAGCGGAGTACTTTTCGCGTCGAACTTGCTTGTACTCTGTCGAAATTCATCGCACTTTCATTAAGTTATCCACACTTAGCGAAATATCAACTGCAAGTATGAATTGGAATGCAGTGCTTGCCAAAATTGGATGCACCACTACCAACCTGAATGCTGCTGGGTTGAAGATGGAGCCGTATTTGTAAATTGGGTGCGCTATGCCGAATTGTGGAAAATGGATGCTCTTATCGGTGAAATTCATGCATAGGCAACGAAATTGGACGCGAAAAAAGGTGTATTATGATCAATGGTAAAATATAATGGGTAAATATACTCGCTCGGATTGAGTTCGCTCTATTTACACCCAGTCATATTTTACATTCACCCAAGTTGTCAGTACCCTCAAGTTGTGCTCGCTCAGAACAATTCGCTCAATATGCACTCGCTAAAATTGCTCTTTATGACATGGACCCTACCTGTAATGGATAGGGTGAATAATTATACGTATTGGACATTTATTAGCACTTAAATTGAAAGAATGCTCCAATGAAAATCATGCTGTATACAACCAAAATGCCAAATAATATCCTGTACTATATGTATTATTTCATGTGAAGCCGTGTTATCAACTTAGTTCTTATCATTTACGCTTTTGTTAATTCATCCAAGACAGACTCCTCGTCATAGACATGTGTCAACTCAAGCTAAAAGATATGCCACCTTCAGCTCCAACAAAAGGCATGATTGTCAACAGGGGCAGCATGCATATCAAAGTGAACAATTGCAAGCCGTGGCTCCAAACCAACGTTTTAACTATGAACAAACGTCTTATTTAACAAACCATTTAATTATGCTGCAGTGTTTTTGTTTTTTCAATTTATTTATTTCAATTCATTTCTACTGGCATACTGGTTGATCATGTGAACCTTCAGGCATGGGTCAAGATTTAGTATTAAGAAGTTGTACTTGAGCACCACCTAGCTTCAAGAAATTCAACATTGGTGCCTATGTGGATGTGTGGAAGAGCACCACCCATGAATACAAGAGCATTCATGCACAGCCTGAACTTATCGCAACAAATTAGTAAACTCCACCAGCGTCTTCCAGCATCACCTCTGGCTTCTGTGCAATATCTGTCCGGGCATGGCACCCTCCCGTGTTGCTGGCCAGCTCGGTGCCACGTGCCACGTACACCGACCGTGCCACGTACCACGTACGACGACCGTGCCACGTACCACAATCCGCGCCGACTCGTGGATCTCGTGGAAGTCGAACTTCTGCGAGCGCGGCCAGGCGGTGGGCGGCGGACTGCGCACCAGCCTGGAGTGTATCTCGGCCAGAGCCAACTCCTTGCTGCACGCGGCATCCTGAAGCGGTGGTGGGCGGGTGTCACCGGGTCAGTCGACAGTCTGCGGCGTGGTGTCGACGGAAGGGCTGGCTGTGTGGCAAGGGTGGCGTCCGTCCGGTTCAGCGTCGACAGCTGATTCGACAAGTTCGTGTCGATGGTGGCTTATCGTGATGTGAGCGATCACAACAACCAACGGAAAACAACTGGTTCACTGGAAAGCGCATCGCAGCATCAACTAGTATATGCCCTGTTCGTGTGTGTGTGTGTGTGGGTGTGTGTGTGTTTGTCTTGCAGCAATCATAACATCCCTGAAGCCGATCTAGGGATGTCTTTTCACATCAGCAGCAGCCCAATTATGGGGTGATGATTCCAAGTATTAAATTAACTGACTGTCTTCTCCACAGCATCAGCAACTCTTCCACTGTTCATCAGTTGTCCATTGGAGGGTCTCTCGCTCTGATGACCTGTGGTTGCTGTCTCCTGAAAACTTTCTGAAAACCCCCTTGAAACCATCTAGAAACCTCTGGACATATCGTCTTCCTCTCAAGACAGGTGCTGCCCCTGGGGTTCCTTTTTCCTCGTGTAGGCTCAGTCTAATCAGACCAAATACTCCGGTGCTACCTATTGGACAGTCCTAACACCGTGCCCAGCAGCTTCTCTGTAGTCCCCTGCCGCCGCTCTCTCTCTCTCTCTCTCTCTCTCTCTCTCTCTCTCTCTCTCTCTCTCTCTCTCTCTCTCTCTCTCTCTCTCTCTCTCTCTCTCTCTCTCTCTCTCTCTCTCTCTCTCTCTCTCTCTCTCTCTCTCTCTCTCTCTCCCTCTCTCTCTCTCTCTCTCTCTCTCTCTCTCTCTCTCTCTCACCGGGACCATCAGCTGACTGTGGTCCGTCTGGTCGTGGCCGGGCAGCTCGTCTCGGCTGTCGTTCAGGTGCTGCAGAAACGGGTTGTCCTGTCTGGACATCTGCAACCGCTGCAGGTCCTGCGACGGCCGTCCGTGGGTCAAGGGTCAACTGGACTCGGTGACGTGACGCTGCTGACGTCATGTGCGTGTGTGCTCTGCGCACCTCACCGGACGCCGCGGGGTAGGGGTGGGGTTGCGGTCAGTAGCGCAGGCAGGAGGCGGTGCCAATGCCGCGAGCAAACTTTAGGTGCATCGGATTGCGTCCATTGGAGTCGAAGTGTTCAGCTGATCAATGTTAATGTGTTGACTCGAGCCGGGCTGTCGAAACTACACATATAAAAATACACGGTAGTTATAAAAGTGGACTAATTGGGTAAACTTGGGAAAAGTGGAGGCTAATTGGGGGAGAGAGAGAGAGAGAGAGAGAGAGAGAGAGAGAGAGAGAGAGAGAGAGAGAGAGAGAGAGAGAGAGAGAGAGAGAGAGAGAGAGAGAGAGAAAAGGAGGACGAGATTGGCTGTTGTGGGATGTGGGATGTCATTGATAGCCTACAAAAGTTTTTGTTGGTTTTATTGCATCATTTTTTTTTGTTCTCAAACATAAACAAAGTTTCAAGCAAAAAGTAAACGCACGTTAAGCAAAGCTGCACACATAGTCTTTATGGACTCGGGTATGTGAGATGCTCTGGTCATCGTAATCCAGCGCCGAAGTACTCCTCCAGCGCTACAAGTCAAAACTGAAACGGAGCACCTGCGAAACTGGATGTTGTGGCGGCCTCTCACCTGCTCGATATGGGTCATCTGCTCCTCCCCGCCACTGACGTCATCGTCTGGGGGTGCCTCCGCGCAGGGAGACGGTGGCTCTGTGGAGCCAGTCGCCTCGTCAGCCACAAGAACACGGGCACAATGGCTGGAGCAATGACGCGTTCAACAGAGGGGGGTCGGAAAGGGGGATCGCCTGGCACCTGTCAGTCATCGTTCGTGAACACCTGGTCGTAAATGGCATACGGTGGCTGGCACAGACACAAACTGCGGTATGTCGGTATGTACCCGCCCCACCGAGCGCGGACTGACCAGGCTGGTTACCGACCAGACCGGACTGACCAGGCTGGTTACCGACCAGACCGGACTGATCAGGGTGGATACCGACCAGACCGGACTGATCAGGGTGGATACCGACCAGACCGGACTGATCAGGGTGGATACCGACCAGACCGGACTGATCAGGGTGGTTACCGACCAGACCGGACTGACCAGGCTGGTTACCGACCAGACCGGACTGATCAGGCTGGTTACCGACCAGACCGGACTGATCAGGGTGGATACCGACCAGACCGGACTGATCAGGCTGGTTACCGACCAGACCGGACTGACCAGGCTGGTTACCGACCAGACCGGACTGACCAGGCTGGTTACCGACCAGACCGGACTGACCAGGCTGGTTACCGACCAGACCGGACTGATCAGGCTGGTTACCGACCAGACCGGACTGATCAGGCTGGTTACCGACCAGAGGGAAGCGGTTACATTGCGTATTTGTGCTCCGATTCTGGGTGGCGACAGCGATGTACTACAGCTGCACGACGACAGTCTGCCGTCAGCTTGTAGCTACTGCCCGCGCTGAACATGTTCACAACTCCGGCCACATCGATTTCCACCACCATTGCTGCACCCGGTATGTTTGTTCCTGGAGCCCAAGCTAGCCATCGGCATGCGTATCGCGGCGAAATGTCAGTCGGCAGAACACGGACACCGTTCCACCATCCGCCGACACATGGGCACGGGCACCGTACACCAGCACAGGTGCAGTGTGCACGCTTCCTGGTGAAGTGCATGGACGACGGCGATCGTGGCACACAGCTGGGCCATGGCTCGTGCAGTTGGCACGGCTCGTTTGGCACACCGCCGTCCCGTTTGGCACACCACCGTGTTTCGGAGCGCCTTCTGTGATATGCGAGCCTCCACTGAGTGGAGTTTTGTTATCAGTGAACACCTCTCTTCGGGCTTTGGGCATCCGCCATGCAATATGCGTTCAAACCAGGCGGTTGATGTGGGAGGCTAACCGTTCAATTTGTTTAAATCAGTGGACCAGAAACAAACTGGCCCGTAGTCTACTAGGGAAACTATCCCAATGTAGCTTTCGTTCAGGAATTGTGTTCATATATATATATATATATATATATATATATATATATATATCATAGAGCTATATGGCATACCATATAGTTATCTGACTGAAATAGGGATTGAACATTTTTCCGATTTAAACGTTATCATTGCTAATGGAGCTTCCTATCTACCACTAAGTACCCAGGACGTATTTCATGGTAGCTACCACTTCTTATGCGAACCGTTTCAAAGCTGACAAGGCAGCCATGCATCCTAATTCACATCACAGTGAGTGTAGCTGGAAGACTATCAATAAGGCCAAAGTCGCTGAAATCAAGTAATTTCTCACACACCGGTGCGAAGAAGGTGTCACAAGTTGAACAAAATGATGCAAAATTGGAGGAATTGTGTTGTTTATTATAGCACCAGCCGCTTGGTTGATCCGTGATCCCGATTACATTGCCGGCTTCTGAGCCAGATTGAAATTCGCTCGGCTGGCAAGTCCAGCCTCTTCACATGATGACAATTCAGAACGCAGCTGAGCAGCACACCAAGCTTACCTGCAGGCTATAGTACAATAGCTATAAGCAGGGAAGGCCATAGTGGTCTCTGTAGCGCGCAGTAGGAGTTCTTGTGGAATGAACTGCGGGATCTGCTCAAATACATATTTGCCAAACAGCTTTCGAAAGTAAATGAACGATTTTGGGGTGGAGAGGAACATACACCAAGCTTCTTGCCATCATGCACTTGGGCAACGGCTCTACGGCCTGTTTGCATGGAGAACATGGGCCCAGGAATGATGTTACTCACGTTATCCATGTCCTAGTTTGAACGTCGATAAAGTTAGTAACAAAGTATTTATACTGGTGCCAATTCATGATATCGAACACTTTCAAATCTGGTGCGGTTTACCAGACATAGCGATGCAATTTGAGCTTCAACCTGGTGATGCCTGAATTCACTTTTCAACTCACTCAACAGCATGAATTATGCATGCAGTTATGGTGGAACTGCACGCCTCGAGAAGCGCGCTTGATTCAATGTATTTGGGTGTGGCTAGTCTGTCGCGCTTCGCTGCTCTTCTAGCGTTTTACATGGGTGTTCTGGTTCGTAAGTAATATAGTGTTGGCCTGCACATGAAAAGCACGACGTCAAAGGATGCGGATAAACTGGACCGAATCCATGAAATGGTCTCTATGTTGAACATTAATATTCATAGTCGCTCAGACACAGGCAAATGTTTCGTAGTACATCGCTAATAATTGAAACGACCAGAAATGCCGGCGTGTAATCAGCCAAGTAGTAAAGCCGCAAATCCCGCAAGGCTTGTGGACACTTGATGCATCAGGACTTCAGGGGCCTACACTATTGGAGACCTTATTTATATTGCTGCCCTCGCCCAATTACCACCATACCGCTGCACTAAAAAAACTAATCCAGAATCTGCAGCGCCTCTATTTCGAAATCTAGTTTGGCTGACCGACTCAAATTCGATTGAACTTCGATCACCCTCCGTTAACCCCATGCTACCGAACACATGTGTTGCCACTGCTCTGACTTAATCAGTCCACAAAATGTGGAAATGTAGAGTGGCGAAGATGATGATGATGGAAACACTGCTACCGAACAGAGAGCGAAGCCCTCCACTCTCCAGCCTGCTTCACGACCCTGGCCCAGATTTACAGCCTCGCAGCAATATTTTGCCTTGACTTTACACCAGGTGATTTTGAACACGCTGTATCAGAGGCGAATCGCGGGCGCTGAGGTTTCACGAGTTTATGATTCAGCCTCCGACGGTCTGGGGTCCTTCACCCCTGTGAATGGTCAGCTTATCGCGGGATTCCACCGGAAATGTCATTGTACAATTTACAATCCGGCTGTTGAAGTGGGGGGGGGGGAGGGGGAGGCATTGCTTGGCAGGACACCCGATAGAGTTCACAACCCAATGTTCCGAAAGCAAAACAATGGCCAAAAATGTTCGTGTACACCTTCGCATCATTTTCTTCCTCGAACACAATTAGGTGCCGGCTGCATACGGTCTGACTCGACCCAGTGTCTTGATCCCCTCACGACATACATCTTCTGCACAACTCACCCGCATGCATGCCAATGCGTACATTTGTACAATATACTTCAAGAAAAACAAACATATCACCAACAAAAAACAGGTCACCAGACCTCCACCCACCCAGGTCACCGGACCTTCACCCACCCAGGTCACCAAGTTTCTACCCACTCACATCATGATATTTCCACCCACCCACATCACCGGACCTCCACCCACCTACATTCCTCCATCCACGCACATCACCAGACCTCCACCCACACACATCACCGCACCTCCACCCACTCACATCACCGGACCTCCACCCACCCATGTCACTGGATCTCCACCCACCCACGACACCGAACCTCCATCAACACACGTCACCGCACATCCATCCACCCACATCACCGAACCGGACCCGCCCACATCACCAAGCCTCCACCCACTTACGTCAATACTCCATCCACTCACAATACCGGGCCTCCACCCATCCACATCACAGGACCTCCACCCACATCACCGGACCTGCACCCACCCACATCACCAGACCTCCACCCACATCACCGGACCTCCACCCACTCACGTCACCAGACCTCCACCCACATCACCAGACCTCCACCCACGCACGCCACCGGACCTCCACCCACTCACATCACCGGACCTCCACCCACTCACGTCACCGAACCTCCACCCACGCACGCCATCGGACCTCCACCCACATCACCGGACCTCCACCCACTCACGTCACCGGACCTCCACCCACATCACCGGACCTCCACCCACGCACGTCACCAGACCTCCACCCACATCACCAGACCTCCACCCACTCACGTCACCAGACCTCCACCCACATCACCAGACCTCCACCCACGCACGCCACCGGACCTCCACCCACTCACGTCACCAGACCTCCACCCACATCACCAGACCTCCACCCACTCACGTTACCGGACCTCCACCCACATCACCGGACCTCCACCCACTCACGTCACCAGACCTCCACCCACATCACCAGACCTCCACCCAATCACGTCACCAGACCTCCACCCACATCACCAGACCTCCACCCACGCACGCCACCGGACCTCCACCCACTCACCATCTCCGGCTGTGCGCACCACCTGCACCGGGTCTGGCTCGTCCCGCTTCCGTTTGAAGATGTTGGAGAAGAAGCCGAGCGAGGCGTTCTTGCGCTTGGCGGAGGGCGTGGTGGCCTGCTCGCCCAGCTTGGTCGGCATGTCGCCGTTCTCTGAAACGATGGCCATGCTGACGCCGGCTGCGAACACGGGCCGGCCGCCAGTGGCCAGCGCCGCGACCCAGGCAGGTCGGCGGGGTCGTTAGGTGTGGGGTTGCCGGGGGGACGGCGCCGCCCAGTCGGCGTACACCCGGCCATCGAGCCACGGGGCCGCCGGCGTCGGGCAGGGAGGGAGGGGAGGGGCGCGGCAGCGACACAACATGTGCCCGCAAGCGGGCAGTCTGGGAGTCTGCGGGCTGAACTGGCGCTGACGGCGCCGTCCGCCGCCAAGACGGTTGGACGCGCACGCGACAACGTCCCCCGACCCGACCTGGTAACGCTGCAATATCGCGACTACTTACGTGGCGGAGCGGAGTGGTGTTTCGCACGCCGTCGGTGCCGTCACAACGCTGCGGGGCGGTCGCTGCCGTCGGCGCGCTCCCGCGGCTGGCGCGCGGCGCGCGACGCGTCGGGCCCGCCGGAAAATCGATGTCTGTGTCGGCCGCAGCCGCCGGCGCACGCCGTCCACACTCGGTCGATGCCCGTCGGTCGGTCGAGTGGTGCCGGCTCGAGACGCATCGTCGTCACCTCTGACATGTCTCGCCCTGCTCATGGCGACAAGACTTAGACCAAGCTGCATCGGGTTGATGATGATCGGCTCCGATGTAGACGGCAAAATGTATCCGGCCGCTTCAAGGCTTTATGCTCAACCAGCACGGAATTTGGCGACGTGAGTTATGCATCCCGTAAATGTTGAAAAGTGAAAGGTCAGATGCTCGCACGTTGGCCTACATTGCCGCTATTTCGCAGCGGCGATGGCCCCTGCTGTCCTGATGCACACGTGCCGGCGTCGAGGTTCACGTCATGACAAGATAGCATGGCTCGATGATGGGTCGACAGCGTGACGCCATGGCTGGAGCGGAGGTCCGGTAGCGGCCATGTGCGGGTCAATACCCGCCCGGCACGGTGCACCGCTACACCGGCCCCCACATGAAAGCCAGTCGATCAAGTGTCAGCTGACGTCACCGATCAACTTAACTCGCGCTGCCTCACACAAAGCGACAGCCCGCGATGGGACGCGCGGTCCGACCTTGGCCGCTATGTCGTTGCCTGGCCAGCCAATGGGTCGAGACGTCACACACACACACACACACACACACACACACGCAGACACACACACACACACGCACGCACACACACACACACACACACACACACACATACACATGTACCCGGAGCAGCCGTCAAACCCACCAAGTAGAGCATTTATGGCGACACGATGTTATGCGGGCGGCAGTCGACAACACTGAAGGTAGCCGCACCGGCCGATGCACCGTTGTCGGACATCAGCAACCCCAGTCAACCATCACCACTCACTGTGCGCTCTCCTCGGTCCCGCAAGTCGATCCACCCAATGCGTGAAGTTTCGTTCTGCATGAAGGTGGGGGGGTGGGGGGTGGGGACATCGGGGGCAGTCGCCCCCCCCCCTGCCACGAGACTGGGGGCGCCCCCTCCCCCTCCCCGACATTTGAAGAGGCCCCTATCCGGAAATGCACAGTAAAAAAAGGTGAGCAAGGAGGCCGACGAGTGGTACCCGGTAATTTCAGCAATATTTTACGTGGCAACACGAAATAACATCCAGACATTGGGTATGGCTCATGGATGCAGCACATTCAAGCGTTTGATCTACAATCTCAAAGTTTGACCTATGTTTACAAAATATTGTTTTGACCTTGCAATGTTGTCATCTACGGGGTACCGAATAATACCTTCCTAAATACATTCATCGGATGGACATTAGCGCCGAATAATCTCCGATCGGGCAAGAAAGCAGCACATCCAAGCATGTCACCTTCAAGGTCACCATTTGACCTCAGGTCAACGAATACTTAACATTACATACTATGGGAAAATTACGGGGTACCGAATAACATCTTCCTGAATGCATTTATCGGATGGATATTAGTGTCCAATAATCGCCCACTGCGTAAGGAAGCGGCACATCCAAGCATGTGACATTCAATGTCAGCGTTTGACCTCAGGTCAGGTTTGATGAAATTCAGAAAATGGAAGTGGTCCACCGGGGTACCACTTTCAGGTGTGGGCCAAACGAGGCGTTGAATGTGGACTATCTCAACACTGATGCATGCACTATCAATGCAAGAAGCAGCACACTGCGTGACTTGACCTCTATCGATGACGCATTTCATCAGGCTGAACTAGCATCCTATTCAACAACGCATACAGAAACGCATTCACCAATATTCTCCGATTCGTCTGAAAATTTGACACAACCTTCGCAGGCACGCGTACCTGCACCACAAAATGATGTTTTTGCTGCGACGAACCCTTTCGCCTAAAGAGGCCAAAAGGCCAGCGAGGTCAAATCTGGGGTACCGCATAACTTGCCGAGGAATTCACATTTTGGAATGATTCAAACTCTTGTGCCACCGATATCAAGGTGGCATGCAGCACACCAAGTCAGCTGGTCATTCGAGGTCACCATTTGACCTCAGGTCAACGAGTACTTTAACATTAAACCCTATCGGAAAATTACCGGGTATCGAATAACATCTTCCTGAATGTATTTCTCGGATGGATCACTCGAATAATCACTCACCGAGCAAGGAACCAGCACATCCGAGCGTGTGACCTTCAAGGTCGAACCGAGTACGTCACTGATGCATGTATATATGTATATATATACACACACACACACACACACACACACACATATATATATATATATATATATATATATATATATATATATATATATTCAGCTACCTCTCCATATTATTAGTTAAATTAACATCAGCTTGTCAAGACGTTTCTCTTTATCTCAAAGCTTCGTCAGTTTGAGAGCACGTCACACCGCAATTGCGTCAAACAAATATTTGGATTTTCAAAGATCACCGGACAAAACTTGCACACCTTCTCCTTCCTCTGGACACATACATTTTACGCTCGATGGTACATACACGCTGTACATCACCATTCCACAGCACAGGTTATCGTTTCACAATTTCACAGCAATCAGGTTATCGTTTTTTTTTGTATGAAAAAAGCGATGAAAAACGATGTTATAAGGTCACTCATAAGTCGATATAATGCGTGATTCCCTACATTATGCGTATATTTTCGACGTTTAATCCACATTGATCATCTTCAAGAATGAATTAAGCGAATCGCATAGGTCACTTCCTCTTACGCACGGACGTTAACCAGGTTGGAGAAGAAAAGAAACGATAACCTGATTGCTGTGAAATGGTGAAACGAGAACCTGATTGCTGTGAAATGGTCAAACGATAACCTGTGCTGTGTTATCGTTGTTATGTGTGGTGATGTACAGCGTGTATGTACCATCGAGCGTAAAATGTATGTGTCCAGAGGAAGGAGGAGGTGTGCAAGTTTTGTCCGATGATCTTTCAAAATCCAAATATTTGTTTGACGCAATTGCGGTGTGACGTGCTCTCAAACTGACGAAGCTTTGAAATAAAGAGAAACGTCTTGACAGGCTGATGTTAATATATATATATATATGTATATATATATATATATATATATATATATATATATATATATATATATATATATATATATATATATATATGTACATATTCGAATTTTTCGGAAGCATATTTTCACGTATGCATACATCGTTAAAGACGACAGCGTTGCCTGCGTTTATATTCTTTGTATGCACATTTTCTAGTTTTCGGATGACTTTTTATTGTTCGTTGGAGATATTGTGCAGAAGATTACCGAAGGAAGCAATTGTGAAGACGAGGGAAAATGTTATAAGGTCACTCATAAGTCGATATAATGCGTGATTCGCTACATTATGCTTATATTTTCGACGTTTCAATCAACATTGATCATCTTCAGGAATGAATTAAACGAATCACATAGGTCACACAGATAGCACAAAGCAGATACACTTGGAAAATTATCACACATTTCACAAACATTATGTCTTTAAGCACTTAATGGGTTACGATTCCGAAATTGATAAGATACCATACTGCATTCAAGCTCAATTTTGATACACCATTATACGGCTAATGACTTGTCATACGGAGCCAGGTGTGTGTATGTCTTGTATTGTGCGTTGATGATGGGTGTGGTGTCTCTGATGTAGATTGTCTCGGCCGCCACCAGCCGCCGTTTGTCATGACAGTGTAAAACGGTGGGAGTGTCAGCTGTCAGCATAGTTTTAGCTGTCAGTAAGCTTTAGCAGTTCCCCTAGGTATAATTTTCAGGCGGTCTATGGAATATTCTGAAGTACCTGAAGATTGGAGAAATGCTCACGTAGTACCAATTTTCAAAAAGGGAAGTGTGAAGTGTGTAGGAAACTACAGGCCAGTCAGTTTGACCTCAATAGTTTGCAAGGTACTAGAAAATCTGGTTACTTAAACAGAATGTTCAGATTCATCTTGATAGGCACAACCTTTTAAGGGATACTCAACAGTCAACATGGATTTCGATCTCGAAGGTCTTGTTTAACTAACCTATGGGAGTTCATGGAGTATGTTACTAAAGAAGTAGACAATCAAAGCAGTATGGTTGTTGTGTACTTGGACTTTAGCAAAGCTTTTTATAAAGTTCCACATGGGAGGCTAATTCATCAACTACAGCAACATGAGATTGTTAGAAAAGTTATAGGTTGGATTGAAGCATGGTTGAGGGGAAAGAAACAAAGGTTAATGTTAAATGGATGTACATCTGATTGGAAGGATGTTCTGAGTGGAGTACCACAGGGCTCTGTTCTAGGGCCACTTCTCTGTATCATCTCTGTGAATAACATTGAAGTAGGGCTGAGGAATAAAGTGTTCAAATTTGCTGATGACATCAAGCTGGTAGGAGTGGCAAACAGTAGTGATCAATCTAGTAATATTCAACTAGACTTTGAGGACCTAAGAAAGGTGGGCTGGTTAATAGCAGATGTCTTTCAACTATGATAAGTGTAAGGCTATGCATCTGGGGTCTGGAGGTGAGACTTTCAGATTTACCATGGGAGGGAGGAAACTGGATGTTATTGAAGAGGAAAGAGACTTAGGTGTGTTGGTTTCAAAAGACCATAAAGCAGAAAAACAAGGTATCTCAGCTAGGATCAGGGCACTCAGATTGCTGGGACTCCTTAATAGAAGTGTGACATATAAGAGCAAGGAAGTCATGAAAAAAAACTACCTAGCATATGTGCGACCCCAGTTAGAATATTCTGTACAAGCATGGAGCCCCTACCTAGAAAACGATATAGATATGTTAGAAAGAGTGCAGCGCAAAGCAGCTAGACTCATCAGTGGAATAGGTAACTTAGAATATGGAGAAAGGCTTGTGGCATTAGATATGTACTCACTCAAGTAGAGGAGGTAAGGGGGGGGGGACATGATTGAAATGTACAAAATTGTTAAAGTACTAGACCAGGTCAATTTGAATGACGCTCTTCAGTTTAGAGTCTCACATAGGGGTCATCAATTCAGGTTAGACAAGTTGAGGTGTAGGACAGTTAAGCGACAACAGGTGTTCAGTCAAAGGGTTGTTGATCAGTGGAATAGGCTGCCTGCTGATGTTGTGGGGAGTTCCTCATTGAATGTATTTAAAAGTAGGGTGAACAAATTTTGTAGACAGGAAAATCTTGTTTTTGAGTTCTAATTTGTGATGGATGGGGTGGGATTGATGCTAAGTAAGTGTACAAGGCACAGACCCCTTTAAGCAGGCATGGGTGCAGTTTGAAAATTATTGGTAAGGCATTCAATCCATATGTGTTAAGAGGGATCAAGGGAATAGGGCTGGATAGCTAGGTTGGTAGGCATTGATAGGTGTGTGGGATGTTGGTGGATGGTTTCTTTAGGATGTGGTGATGGTTGGGGTGGGTCTTTTTATCAGGCTTATGGTATCTTCCATTTTCAGACTTACCTGGATGGGCCCTTGGGTCTCTTATTAAGTCTAAACACTTTATAACTTTATATAGGGTGTACCTAGCAGTGGATTCAGCACCTTCCTTCAGGATGTGATACCGATGAGATTGGCTATGGCAGCACAATGGGCATGATTAGAGGAGTTTGTAATTGTTGAGGAGTGTGTTATGCAATATCAGGTGAATGGTGCTAGATAGGCTGATAGATATAGCTCCCTAGGAACTTGAGACAATTGATTGATTGGGCTGAGGGCATGTACTTTTCTAGTATCTTTTCAAGAGAGCAATCTCTCCCAGATTGCTCTTATTAAGCCTTAACACTTTATGACTTGATGGTTCAGGTGAGCCGTACTTCGTGGTGTTCTCAGAGGTGGTTATCCGCCCGCCGAGCGGCACGCACCCGGCCGTTGATGTACAGCGTGGAGAACGGGATGGCCAGCTGGCCGAGCCAGCGCCGCTCGATCCGCTGGTGGATGTTGGTGTCCGCCTGCCGGTCGTCCTCCAGCAGGTCGACCAGCACCTCGTCCTGCAGGCTCAGGTGGATCATGTCGTCGAGACACTGAAGCGCGCCCGACTCGTGCTGCTGCATCCTGTTGGGGGAGGGGGGCGTCACGTATTTCAGCTGGGCGGCCGCGCACACTGCAGCGAGGCCAACTTGTGCAAAGAAGAAGACGAACCTTGAGATCTTGTATGACGCATTCAACTACTAGGTCGTACAGCGTCGCCAACCTCCAACGTCGATTGGTCGCGGGTGGACTCGGTAATACCGCCGGTTGCGGGATTCGAACCCACACTCTTGCGATCAAGAGTCCAGCACCCTGCCGACTGAACTACCACGGCCCCTCTGACTCGCGCGGCTGCATCCCGTTAGGCGTAAGACGCATGTTAATGCGGACATCGGAGGGATCTCCAGTAAAGAAATAAAACAGGTAGGTTCCTGATGCCATTCGAGAACTCTGAAATATGCGCCCGTGACAAGCTCGCCCGGATGCTTACTAGTGTGTGTGCGAAGAATACAGTTACAGTTTGTTAGACTCTATCTCCATAAAATATGATGCGAAGCGCATTTATGAAAGTTAGCTTGCCTTCAGACGTCAATTTCATTGCCACTTACAGTGATATATTGCGTATATTGTTGCTTTGCGTATTGTCTTCTGGAACTATTGTCCACCATAGACGGCGGGCCGCCAGTGGCGGCGCCCGCGGCTCGCAGCCCGTCCTCGACCGACCGCCATTCATAATATGGCGGAGCGCGGAACCATTCCCTGAATGTTAATGGGCCCCAATGCCAAAGTTACAGGTATATTTTCATATTTGAAACGATAGGCGATGTGCTTGGCATGAGTTCCGCCACCATTGGAGTTGAGACCGACAGGTTTTCTCGATATTGTTTAAGAACATTACGCTTATAGGCGTTGAATGACAGGGTTGGATATCTAAAAGTAGTCGTGTATGGCATCAGAAAGCAGCTGATTTTATGTCTGTTTATTTGGGACCGTTGGAAATTAATTCGCTAATGTAAAACATCTGATATACAATTTAAAGGAATACAATGTGATAATTCGAGACACAAATCCTGAAATTAAGTGCAAAATTGACAGGGTTAGAAATCTATAAAAGTAGTCGAGTATGGCATCAGAAGGCAGCTGATTTTGTGCCGGTTTATTTGAGACCATTGGAAATTAATTCGGTAATGTAGAGCATCTGATATACAATTTTAATGAATACAATGTGATAATTTGGGACAAAACTTCTGGAATTGAGCCCAAAATGACAGGGTTAAGCATTCATGGAAGTTATTCAAGGTGATACAAAAACATAGCACGTTCGATTGTCTGTTAGTTAAGAACATTGGAAATTGTCGGAACGTCACACAGAAGATGTATGACGCGTGTTTATTACAAGCTGTTGAGTGGCCAATTGCTCCCATTTCACTTCAAGGGCAAACTGACAGGGTGGAAGGATTTGATAATAAAGCGAACTACACATCATAAGAGAGCTTGTTTCAATGTTGTTCAAATTTGGCCATTGGAAATTACTTGCACCTCCTCTAGAAACTAGAATATAGCATTAATCATAGCAAGCCCACTCTGGTGGTGTTCCTTCACAAACCCACCACTAGAGCGGCGCCACCGGTATTATGTCCGCTCATGACGCCTAACGCTGTGTGGCAGAGCGTCATGAACTGTGGCTGGACGGCCGCGCGCACTGCCGTGTGTCTGTCGCAACCTGCGATGGGGTCACACACTGCAGCGGAGTTATACACTGCACCACATCCGTCACAAACTGCAGCGGGGTCACTTGCTGCAGCAGACAGCCACGCACTGCAGCGGGACCGTAAGCTGCAGCAGTACCAGAGACTGCGTTACAGCATCAACCTTCAACCGAATAGCACGCCGCTGTCGGACACCACGCACAGAAACCGTGTCCGATATCACACGCGAGAGGCCCTGGCCGTGGGCACACACGCGATGGGCAGCTTCAGGTCCTGGTTCCAGGTGGGGTTGGTGCCCTCAGCCACGTTGGAGCGCACCGTGTTTCGCTGGAACGTCAGCTCCATGAAGGGCCGCACAGACACTTCGGGCAAGAGGCTTGGCCGGGCAACTGCAACATGCCGAGGGTTGACGTCAGATGACCATTGTAGCACGCCGAGGGGTGACGTCAGTGGACCGTTGTAGCACACCGAGGTGTGACGTCAGTAGACCAATGTAGAACGCCGATGGGTGACAACATGCGCCGCAGCGGTTGTTAACGGCTGGTGTCTGGTCAGGTCACGGCGACATTTATTGGTAGGAGACGCGATCAGTGGTTAGTTCAAGCCAGGGTCACGGTCGGGAACTAGTGACGCGATTTCGCCGGGATCGAATGGCTGCAATGTGCCTTTTTTGCCCACACTCCACAGCACAGATATGCATACCTTGCATTTGCTTTGATGGCTGAGTTGGAGCGCGTAAATCACGGAAAGCTAAAGTAACCTTAGTTTCATGTGGGAACAACTACAAGGGCTGGGAGACAGCATATCGTACAGCTATGCAGAGGTATATTTGGGTAAGATTCCCCATGAATGGATTGTCTTTCTTTATGAAAGCTACCTGGATTAGAATCAACCATTATAATTTTCCCGCTCCTTCACATCGCCCTTCCCCCACCCCACCCCCACCCCCTAATACTTCCGGTTGCGCTCCTGAATGTACAGTTATGTATGCATTCTGATGATCAATGATAATACGTGATCATTAGCACCACGTCATTAACACCAACTGATGTCGGTACTCCACCATTGCGGATCCAGTCAGAATGCAGACACGTTCTCAAAAGTGTGAAAGCGGCAACAGAGCAGATACAAAGCATATGAAGCAAATCAGTGGGGCAGCGGATATGTAGGGAAGCGGCTTGTCTGCGACAGGCACTGAACATCTGCCGCGTAGGGAGGCTGGTGGCGCCCGCATTTTTCGGTACACGCCATCAGAGGTACGTGTACTCGGCCATGCTGACTCGACCTATCTCTGGTCCCACAATATACCGGGGCCACTGAGGACACGTCCACGCGCCACAGCCGCGGGCCGCTCAGCCGAAGTGGCGTGGACACCTGCGTGCCACCTGCCGGACACCTAAACACTGACGACGAGTTGCTGTGCCCCGCAATTGGCAGACATAGCGTGCGTGTCGTCGTGATGCGTAGCGTGTGTGTACCGGCAGCAGGCGCAACGTTTGCGTGCCGCCAGCAAGCGTAACGTGTGTACCGCCAGCAGGCGTAACGTTTTTACCACCAGCAGGCGTAACGTGTGTACCGCCAGTAGGCGTAACGTGTGTACCACCAGCAGGCGTAACGTGTGCACCGCCAGCAGGCGTAACGTGTGTACCGCCAGCAGGCGTAACGTGTGTACCGCCAGCAGGCGTAACGTGTGTACCGCCAGCAGGCGCAACGTGTGTACCGCCAGCAGGCGCAACGTGTGTACCGCCAGTAGGCGTAACGTGTGTACCGCCAGCAGGCGTAACGTGTGCACCGCCAGTAGGCGTAACATGTGTACCGCCAGCAGGCGTAACGTTTTTACCACCAGCAGGCGTAACGTGTGTACCGCCAGTAGGCGTAACGTGTGTACCGCCAGCAGGCGCAACGTGTGTACCGCCAGCAGGCGTAACGTGTGTACCGCCAGCAGGCGCAACGTGTGTACCGCAAGCAGACGTAACGTGTGTACCGCCAGCAGGCGCAACGTGTGAACCGCCAGCAGGCGTAACGTGTGTACCGCCAGCGGGCGTAACGTGTGTACCGCCAGCAGGCGCAACGTGTGTACCGCCAGCAGGCGTAACGTGTGTACCGCCAGCAGGCGTAACGTGTGTACCGCCAGCAGGCGCAACGTGTGTACCGCCAGCAGGCGTAACGTGTGTACCGCCAGCAGGCGTAACGTGTGTACCGCCAGCAGGCGCAACGTGTGTACCGCCAGCAGGCGCAACGTGTGTACCGCCAGCAGGCGTAACGTGTGTACCGCCAGCAGGCGTAACGTGTGTACCGCCAGCAGGCGTAACGTGTGTACCGCCAGCAGGCGCAACGTGTGTACCGCCAGCAGGCGCAACGTGTGTACCGCCAGCAGGCGTAACGTGTGTACCGCCAGCAGGCGCAACGTGTGTACCGCCAGCAGGCGCAACGTGTGTACCGCCAGTAGGCGTAACGTGTGTACCGCCAGCAGGCGTAACGTGTGCACCGCCAGTAGGCGTAACATGTGTACCGCCAGCAGGCGTAACGTTTTTACCACAGGCGTACGTACAGGCGTAACGTGTGTACCGCCAGTAGGCGTAACGTGTGTACCGCCAGCAGGCGCAACGGTGTACGTACCGCCAGCAGGCGCAACGTGTGTACCGCCAGCAGGCGTAACGTGTGTACCGCCAGCAGGCGTAACGTGTGTACCGCCAGCAGGCGCAACGTGTGTACCGCCAGCAGGCGCAACGTGTGTACCGCCAGCAGGCGCAACGTGTGTACCGCCAGCAGGCGTAACGTGTGTACCGCCAGCAGGCGTAACGTGTGTACCGCCAGCAGGCGCAACGTGTGTACCGCCAGCGGGCGCAACGTGTGTACCGCCAGCAGGCGCAACGTGTGTACCGCCAGCAGGCGTAACGTGTGTACCGCCAGCGGGTGTGACGTGTGCGTGCCGTCGGCAGGCGTATCGGCGGCGGCTGGAGGCGCAGGCGCGCGGCGGCGAGGGACGGAGAGGAGCCGACCCGCCGCTCTGTGGTGCAGTACCAGTTGCTCATCAAGGAGATGGTGGCGCAGCGCTTCAGGGCCAACACAAATGGCTCTCCGGCATGGTCCGCGAGGATCAGGTCCCCGACATCGGGTCAGCGTGGGTCGGGGTCCGGGCGTCATGTCGTCCACATGTGGTCAGGGGTCTGATGGTCCCCCGAGTTGGGTGAACAGTCGGTCAGGAGGAATCTGAGGAGGGGAGGATGATCCAGCCTAGAACCTGGTTGGAAGTGGTATGAGGCATCTTGCTCACCTGGCTTTGACGTCAGGTCAGTAGGTGTGTGTTTGACGGAAATATGTGCTACACAGGGGGCCAGGAGACTGGATCCTCTATAGTTTCTCAACTGGGCATTGCCTGGTGTAATTTTGGTCCGTTCTTGGGGGTGTTGGGGTAATAGTAACCGTCCGAGTTTGACCGACAAATGTCTTAATTTTTTTATGCGGTGAGCCACCCCGTGTCGGTGATCCCCGCCTGTGTGCCACACTACAGTGGGGTCGGTGTCTTATGATGAGCCACCTCGTGTCGGTGATCCACGCCTGTGTCACACCACGGTAGTGTCGGTGTCTTGTGATGAGCCACCTCAATGTAAGATCCCAGTTCCTCAATATAAGATCATTGGGGTATCACTTCCAGCTTGGATACGTTTTTAAAGACATTTAACTGTTTCAGAGAGCTCAGGCATAGTAACCGTCCGAGTTTTACAGACAAATGCCTTATTTTGGCTGCGGTATCTTGTGAGCCACCTCGTGTCGGTGACCCCCGCCTGTGTCACACCACGGTAGGGTCGGTGTCTTGTGATGAGCCACCTCGTGTCGGTGACCCCCGCCTGTGTGTCACAACACGGTAGGGTCGGTGTCTTGTGATGAGCCACCTCGTGTCGGTGACCCCCGCCTGTGTGTCACAGCACGGTAGGGTCGGTGTCTTGTGATGAGCCACCTCGTGTCGGTGACCCCCGCCTGTGTGTCACAACACGGTAGGGTCGGTGTCTTGTGATGAGCCACCTCGTGTCGGTGACCCCCGCCTGTGTGTCACAACACGGTAGGGTCGCTGTCTTGTGATGAGCCACCTCGTGTCGGTGACCCCCGCCTGTGTGTCACAACACGGTAGGGTCGGTGTCTTGTGATGAGCCACCTCGTGTCGGTGACCCTCGCCTGTGTGTCACAACACGGTAGGGTCGGTGTCCTGTGATGATCCACCTCGTGTCGGTGACTCATCACCTCTGTGTTGCAGCACGATAGGGTCGGTATTTGAAGGAGAATATTCGGGTATCGGGAAAGAGAGAGAGAGAGAGAGAGAGAGAGAGAGAGAGAGAGAGAGAGAGAGAGAGGGGGGGGGGGAGTGGAGAAGCTCGTCATACAGAATATTTTGGCGAATCAGGGGGATTATTAAGAAACCTTTCTTAGCAAGGGGACCGAATGTTTGTGTCCGAATTTCTCGAGAGCATGTCATAACTCAGGCGCAGATCCGGCCTGGAGTTCCAGCACGTTCAAATCCCATTGGACAGTGTTGCTGGCGGCGCATTGTTGTGGGCACGGGCGTTGCGACCGAATTTCTGCGTGTGGGAATTAGTTGGTTGGTTATTTGGGTTTAGGGGCGCATCGACTTCGTTGGTCATACAGCGCCCATAACAATGTAACATGGACAGCTTATGAGGATTGATGCCAACAGCAATGCACGAACCTTCACAATAAAGGCGGATCATTCTGAGCTTCTAGTGTTGCATGTCAGTGAGGTGTGTAAATCGCTCCCAAGTCGGCATCCGAGAGAAAGCGAAAAAAGTTGTCCTGAAGTTACCATGCACGAGTGGTCACTAATGTACCATGCGCGTCGAACAATGTCAAGCATAAACCATGACGGGTATAGTTATTATGATCTAAGACCATCCAGCGTGTTGAACGCATTGTTCTGACAACTGCTGTACTAGATAATTGTCGGATGGCTCCAGTTCTGATAAATATATTAAGTTTTTCATCAAGTCTCGCTAATCTGGGTTTATTCTTTTTCACCATACCGGTAGAGCAAACTAGGACAGGTAACAGTTTGAGGTTGCTGGATAGTGCAGGGCAAGATTGCCAGGTTTATTATGTATAATACATAGAACGTACATCTTTTATTGATGCTCCATATTTTGTGTTCGTCCTTGCACGCTGTCTTTCTCAACGTGGTCATATTTCGCGACAAGGTGTAAACTGTGAAGTCGCACCGCTTAGGCGCATCGTCACGGTGTACGTCCTTTCGGTACGCTGTCAAGCGGTCCCGTGAGCATCCATTTATCACATGTGATCTGTGCATCCTGTACAAGAATGCAAAAGTCGCGATGAATAAATCGACCCTGATTGGAGACAAAGGTTCGATAAATGGTTAGTGTGATTCTTGGTATGAAAGTTAAGTACTCATTTACGCTATCCCTTCAATTCACAGAACAGCATGAGACATAAAAAAAAACAGTATGAGGCCATAACACCATGGAGGCCCGCTTTTGGGGGGGGGGCAGGAGGTCCCTTTTGATCATTGCCCCATAGAAGAACTTCGTGGCGACGCCACTAACTCCTACACTGTCAGCAATACTACGGTCCTCGAAAAGCACTGATCCATATTTGCCATGCACATAAAAAAATTTGCCGACACTGCTGGGGGACGATCACCCTTTTCTCGTCGAACTACTTTTCCTTTTTCCAAAAGACAGACCTGTTTCAAGATACATAAATTGAAGCATACAAGATAGGATTTTCTTTTCCTTTTAATTCGCGGCATGAAGTGGCATAAAAGGGGGAAGTGCCTTACCCAGTAAAACAAACAAACGCGTTGCGATTGAGTTGACAGGCGCAATGCACCTAACACAAAGCACAATTGTGTGTTGCCATGATTATGTCGTTTAAATAAGCGCCCCTTTCGCCAAACATCAGCGTAATGCAGGCTACCTCTCAGTAATTGCTCTCTGATCAACAAAAACAATTGCCGTCTGCGTTACATACCACTGCACTGGCGATGACAGCGCCACCTCGGACATCTGTACATCTATCATCGCGCCATCTACACCAACTGATGCTCAGCTCTCGCTGAACTGCACGCATGTCTGCCATGATTAGCGGACAAAATATTGGCGTGCAAAACACCAACAATTAAAAGCACGAACATGCCAAATATCGACAGGACAATCTAGTTATTCAGATTATGTAAATATATATATACACATACATATATATATGTATATATATATATATATATATCTATATATGTATATATATATATATATATATATATATATATATATATATATATATATATATATATATATATATATATATATATATACGTATGTATATGTATATATATATATATATATATATATATATATATATATACATATGCATATGTATATGTATATATATATATATACATATATATATATATATATATATATATATACATACACTGGCGGATCTAGCACACCGGTTTTTTTTTTTTTTTGGGGGGGGGCAACTTTCGGTTTTCGGCGTCAGCCTTCCCCTCCCCTCCCCCCAGTGGCGTACCTAGGAATTGCATCAAGGGTGGGGTCAAACGGATTTGGAGGGTGCCCATTCTCCCACTATTTGGTTAAAAGCACCCGATTTCGACCACTATTTGGCAAAGGGGCCCATTTTAAAAATAATAATTAATGACAACATAATTTCCTGTGTAGGGGTCCCAGCCTAACTCCACCGTTTCTATGTTACCGGATTTGTGTTATTGTTTACCAAAACGTTCACGTTCACATTCAACGTCTTGTACCACGTCAACGTTCGTGCACGTGTACACACTGGCGGATCCGATTTTGTCAACTCTTGCTGTAAGCAGAACTTGAGCAGCATGGAACCCTCAATGTGTGTCAGAATCTACTATGCTACCATACTGGCTTCCAAACAATTATACAAAATTCCTAAAATTGGAGATTCTTTCATCCAGACGCTATTTTTTAACCTCGGCAAAGGTTACTGCACTTAAATTTAGTTGATTTCTGTTGGTTTCGGGGGAGCCAAAAGACACCATGCTCCCCCTCTTTAAGCGCTTCGGGGGGCCATGGCCGGAATGACCCCTCCCTGGATCCGCCAGTTATATATATATATATATATATATATATATATATATATATATATATATATATATATATATATATATATGTATATATACATATATATATATATACCAACTTAGGTTGCAACAGATAACTCGGGTCACTACGATGATCTTGTTATTGAGGCTTAGGGGCGCATCAACTGCATGGGTTATACAGCGCCCATACTATGATGATCCGACAAAGCTGCAAATATTGATATGCCGGTGTAAAATACCTAAGAATGTCATGCAATACCATGTTTTTCCTACACGTCCCAGAGCCTGGCAGTCTCAGATGTGGCCGTTCCCTGTGCTGAAAGGCTGTAAGCGGCATAGACTGGCCCGTGAGGGCTGCGAGACGCAAGTGGCATAGACTGAGCGGAAGGGCAGCGAGACGTAGGTGGCATATACTGCGCGGGAGGGCTGCGAGACGAAGCGCCATGGCACATCGTGTCGCCTATTATAATCCGACTGTTTGGCGTAGTGTAATAAGCTTTGGGTATTCTGCATTTCTTCACGGACTATCAAGAGAGTGCAGCTGCGGCCCTGCACAGCCACCAATCCCTTTGACGGTGTTGTGCCCGATATTGTAATGCATACCTGTACCAGGAGAGGCCCGCATACCTCCGATCTCTTACCAGCACACCAAACGTAACCCTATACTCTTACTTGCCCATTCATTCAAATCAGTATCTTGTGGTGATATATCGCATTGTCCCACCTGCCCGGGCGGCCATTCCTGCTGGGCTGTCAACATGACCAGGCTGCGGTCTACAGCCATCTTATGCTCGTGAGAGGGTCCAGCTGCCCGCAATAGGGAACCTCCGCGCAGGTCTCCCAGAGCAAGAAGCACATCATTGTGTCTTCCTTTCAGGACACAGTTGCAGTGCTGCTTACGCGTCTCTCCTTCCTCTTCACCCTGGAATGCTCACTGATCAGCACGATCAGTGCTCTGGATTTCTGAGCTGCTCGTTCTGAGCTGGATTTCTGAGCTGCTGAGCTGCTGCTCCTGGACTCCATCGCCCACGCAATGCCAGACCGTGTTCCACTTTATAATTATGATAGGATAATACATTACAGCAGTACAGCTGTTGAAGCTTAATCGCTTCATGGGATGATTTGGCCCTGGATGCATTGCATTCGTCATTAATCTTGTTTCCTCATTATGCTAATATATATTTAGATTTCCGCTTGGTCCCAAGTTTCACCATTTTCTTATGCATTTGTCGATTTCATTATTTCGTTGTACAATTATTTACCGTGCCGTTTTGCATTGATATATTGTCATGCTAAACGGTTGCATATTTCCTTTTCATTATTCCGGATGAATTTGTCTGACAGCATATGTTGTTGTTCTTCAACAATATGCTGCGGTACGACACAGGTGGTGTTTTCAAAAATCGAATAAAACAGTGTCCATTTCAATGAAATAACTTGATGGTTGAAACATTTGTTCATCTGAAATTGCTATTTGTCCCTTTTTGTTAAAGTTCTGCGTATTCATAATATATATTTGTCAAGTGTCTATTTCTGGGCATCTCAATCGCACTAGATGCCAATAGCATGGATCATGTACGCCTGGACTGGAAGCCAACAGCTGTTTGCGTATCAGCCCACCCAGCTGAGGGTAAATAAAACACGGAAACGCGGCCAGATTTAGGCCGTGCGCCTATGGAAGTTCAGGGTACGCATTTCGTATTGTAATTTTTCCAATTGATTCAGCCATCCCAGGAAGATTGCATCAGCCTTTCATGATACATAATTGATCAATGAACCTTACCGTTATTTCCTTATTTATTTATGTCGCTCCGTTCAGAAGTTGTCGTGGTGCGAAGTGAAGAAATTTGTGAGAGGGAGCCCACCTCGCCCCAAGGGTCGGCCCACCGATGTTGATATCTTGATGATCTTTATCTTGAATCTTTATCTTGATCTTGAAATGATCGGACAGGGCAAAGTTCATGAAGGCAATGGGCAAGCCAAAATTAATTGGGGGGGGGCACATTCCATTGGCTCCCATGCTAGAAGTTGAAATAATTGTGGGGATGGGTTACGCAAACATTGAGGCGGTAGTTCCCCCTCAAAGGTATATAAAACGACACCCCTGAGTCGAACGAATGGCAAGTGGTAGCAACTCGGCGAGAGGTAGTGGCGTTGCCAGCTAGGGTATGTTGCAAGGGCTGATCCAAGGGAGAGGAAGCGAAAGTGGCGCCCCTTATGACCCGAAGGACGCCTCCCTTGGAGGTTCCAGTGTCCCCTCCCTCGAATTTCTAAGCGCAAACGCGCTCCTCGGCCTGGGAACGGCGGTCCTCTGGGAGTCCGAACGCACGCCGCGATATTTTTTCCGCGAAAGGCACTCCTCAGACAAAAACAAATGATGCCCTCTAGGAGATCGGAGCGTACCCCGTCCAAATGTTCTGGACCAAGAGCCGCCCCTCTGGAGAAATGACGCCTCCGTGGCAAAATCATAAATCTGTTAGTGGTATGGTGCGGGGGGAGGGGGCTTGTACCCTCCATGGAACTTCCGCTCAATCCTCTTTGCGAATTGGTGGATACGCCGAAATCTGTACTCTCCCATTCAGTTGTGTAAACCACTCCACTGGAAAATCATCCACAAATCTAGAGAGCAAGGAGGGTGGGGGCGAAAGCAGAACTGCTCATTCTTATCTTTGAGGGTGGAACTTCACCCTCAATGCTTGCTTCCCCCACCCGCAATAATTTCAACTTCTAAAATGGGAGCCTATGGAATATGACCCCCCCCCCCCCTATTCATTTTGGTCTGCTTATTGTCTTCATGTACTTTGCCCCTCCGATCCTTTTAAGAAATAAACATCGGTGGGCCGATCCTTTCGGCGAAATGGGCTCCCTGTCACAGATGCATTCACTTCGCATCACGACAACTTCGGAACGGAGCGTAATAAATCAATAAAGAAAGAATCGTAAGGTTCCTTGATCAATTCTGTATCATGAAAGGCGCATGCAATCCTCCTGGGGTGGCTGAATCAATTGGAAAAAAATACAATACGAAATGCGTACCCCGAACTCCCATAGCCGCACTGCCTAAAACTGGCCGCGTTTCCGTGTCTTTACTTACCCTCCGTTAGGTAGCAGGTTGGTGCCGCTGATACGCGCAGATCAAAGGCGCCGACGCAGAGTTTCCAATCCAGGCGTACATCATCCATGCCGATAGCTCCTCGGGTGCATCAGAACATTCCAGTCGGAATAATCCTATGCATGATTGGCAGTGAAGCGATTGCACTCCAGTTGCATAACAGCATTTATTGGGTCTATTATACATAGCAACCCAGTTTGCTACCTGAAACCCAGCTTCTCGCCATGTCTCGCCATGCTGTTGGTTTGTTTTTCTTGTTGTAATTATATCTGGTATGCATCCTGACTTCTGATTGTGATAATTCTGATGTCCTGATTTCATTACTTTGTCATCGATCATGACATAAACATTTTTCTTCTTCAGCACACAATGTGATTCTTGGATTTTCCATAGTAGTATTCTCCATATGTAGGAATTGCGGACTTCACTCAGTGATTCAAGGTAAACTCCTAACTTCCTATCTACGTAAGCTAGGATAAAATGCAAAACATCCGTAAGAAAGCTCTAGTCATGGAGAGTCAAAAGTATACCTTACATATGCTTTTTGCAAATAATGAGGGCACCGGAGGTCACTTTAGGTCAATATACGGACCTGTAATTGAATTCAGGAATCTGATTCCTTACCTCAAAGCGGTTTTTGCGAAGCCCGGTCCCGGTCATATATGCTAGCAAGTCATTAGCATACCCCTACATGCTATAACTCGTTTAATTTTATATGCTTTGTGAATGAAAATCAACGAGTTTATTCTGTGCATCATTAGAAGTTCCTCCCCATCAAGGCTTCAATTATCTGCAGACACGGGACAGTTCAGGCCAGAGTATTGTCCGTGCTGTGATAATTTTCTCATGAAAATTTCAGAAAATACGCACCTATGAAAGTAGCTTGCCAGAATACCCACATGTTGACAGAAAATAGAGACAAAATCGATCGTGCAGCAGAGCTGACCAGGTCAGCCCGCCACTGACCTAATGACCGCAGCGGCTCTCTCCGCGGCCGGCAGGTTGCCACATACTCCGGCTCCAGCCGGCTGCGGTCGCCACATACTCCGGCTCCAGCCGGCCGCGGTCGCCACATACTCCGGCTCGAGTCGGCAGGTCGCCACATACTCCGGCTCCAGCCGGCTGCGGTCGCCACATACTCCGGCTCGAGTCGGCAGGTCGCCACATACTCCGGCTCCAGCCGGCTGCGGTCGCCACATACTCCGGCTCCAGCCGGCTGCGGTCGCCACATACTCCGGCTCCAGCCGGCTGCGGTCGCCACATACTCCGGCTCCAGCCGGCTGCGGTCGCCACATACTCCGGCTCCAGCCGGCTGCGGTCGCCACATACTCCGGCTCCGGCCGGCTGCGGTCGCCACATACTCCGGCTCCAGCCGGCTGCGGTCGCCACATACTCCGGCTCCAGCCGGCTGCGGTCGCCACATACTCCGGCTCCGGCCGGCTGCGGTCGCCACATACTCCGGCTCCAGCCGGCTGCGGTCGCCACATACTCCGGCTCCAGCCGGCTGCGGTCGCCACATACTCCGGCTCCGGCCGGCTGCGGTCGCCACATACTCCGGCTCCAGCCGGCTGCGGTCGCCACATACTCCGGCTCCAGCCGGCTGCGGTCGCCACATACTCCGGCTCGAGTCGGCAGGTCGCCACATACTCCGGCTCCGGCCGGCTGCGGTCGGCCCGCCTCGGCACGCGTCGACGCCGACGCGGCCGACGCTAATCCTCGGACGCGCCGCAGCCGGGTCTAGTTACAGAGTTCCAGATCCACCTTTTTGCGGCCGGATAGGCGGCCGGCATCAAACGCGTGGGCAGGCGGCGGAGGGCAGAGTTCATCACCACCGCCTGGAGGGAGGGGAGGGGGGGGGGGTGAGATAATCGGCCAGACTGTGGTTGTCAATTCGCTGGTGCGCGGTGTGCTCGTTTCCGGCGGCGGCAGATGAGGCGATTATTTGGCGCAGCAATTTTGCCGTCAGTGTGGATTACGATCTCACAAAGCTGTTGCCAAATGTCACGTGCAGCCGCCCATATACTGTGACGTGGGAGCACGTGTCATGCCTCTGTCTTACTGCCGCTTGTGAGAGTGCGCTTTTTACATGCATATATTGTATTTACAGATTAAAAAAATAAACATCACGACGGCGACTTTGCTTGTTATGCCCTGTCCTCATCCGCACCCTAACAGTTGCAGTAAAGTTATTGCCGTGTGATGGCTTTGTTATGGCGGCTGTCTTCTAAGTAACCAAGCGTTCATGACGATCTACCTCACGAGCAGCTATGGCGAGTTGGCTATAATTTGTCTCACAATCTATGGGGTCCTGAGAGTGTAAAGGAAATGGATTTTGTAATGTGATATACTTTTTGTGGCGAGCTAAATGTTAGCATGTTGAACAATATTGAACGCGATTGCATATCTTAGTTTAGTTAGTTCACAACTATGTCGCGAAAATTATCTTCGATAAGTTCGAAACGCCGACAAATATATGGCTGTCAATGGAAATTGCTGACATCGATACACTGATGTGCTATGCAAACGAACAAGACAGGGATAAACGTCTAATTTGCTGCCTTATTTAATACAGTGTACATACATACATATCTATCTCGAAGATGCATATATCTTGGGGATGAGGGAGAGTAGCCAATAAAGAGCATGCTCCCCTGCAGGCAGTGACCAGTTATGGGCCAGTATCACATATGACCGCAAGGTGTTGAAAGGTCCAAACGTTCCCCGGCTCACACTGAGTGTCGCTGCCACAAGGCGAAGCAGTTGGCCCGCACCATTGTCTTGAGAAGCATTGCCGGAAAGATACCACAAGTGTTGGCGCCCTCCTGCTTATCTGCCCACTGACAAAAAAAATCACACCCTATAGGGTGAATTAGCTGGTGCTCCTCTGCCTCCTTCTGGCAGTGATCATAATATACTAAATATCACATTGAGGTACTTCACCGACACCTACGGGTACTTATATCACTCCTAGTACTGCCACCAGGGTACTTCGGCAGTGATCATAATATACTAAATATCACATTGAGGTACTTCGCCGACACCTACGGGTACTTATATCACTCCTAGTACTGCCACCGGGGTACTTCGCTAGCGCCGTTGCCACTCACTCCCATGGGTACTTTGCGTACTACCCTTTTTCGAGCAAAAATATAGGTGGTCAGATTGTAGTACCCTATAGATTCCAGTGCCAAAACGACACCTAATATGATAGTTTTCGTGTAAGGTACTCAGAGTAGTACCGGATGTAGTTAGCTAAAGATACCTCCAGTAGTACTGAAAGGAAGGAAATGACCAGCATAGATGCCTTGCATCGGCAATCCCGGCCAAACGCAAATCATCAGGGGATATCCCGGACACACATACAAGGAAATAATGTCAAGTACGAAACGCTATCAAACAGAACTGGGCACAAGCAACGCATACAGACGATTTTTTCGTCAATGTTGGAGGCATTTGCGACACACTATTGGCATTCCTGCTGATGACAGACAGTTATAATGGTCGTCGGGAAAGTTCGCTCAGTGTATCGATAGATCCATGTTGGTCAGCAGTGTTAACTTCAAATCAAAGAACACATGCAATGGCCATGGGCGATTCTATTGTGACAGCGAGGGGCACCGTGAACAAGAGCGAAGCACAGATTATTCGCATAGCCTTCTAGTCCAAGCTAAAGAACAAGCGTTTCGCGCAATAAACACAGGACACTGCCGTTCACAAAAAATAACATCCTTAACCCGTCCGATAACGTGTTAGCTATGTTAAAAAGACCCATTCGCACCATTCGTGGCCGACTATCGATGAACAGTTAGTAGTTAGTCTCGAATCGTGCGAGTGTGTTCACTGAGCATAGCCAATACGCTATGAGGTGGGCTAATCATCCTTTTATGGGCGGCAGTGTCCTGTATTCAACTTTCTCCACCGAAGAGGATGCCTCAGTGTGCAATGCGACTGTTGACATCGTTGGCAAGGAAACGAAATGGTGCATCATTCAGTGGCGTAACGAGGATTCCATCCAGGAGGGGACGAAAACCCACACAGGCGTCCTGTATGGGGAGGGGGCTCCTCCACCTCAGTACATGGGTGTTCATACGTTTCATAAACTGCACTTATAAAAATATTTACACCGATAATGCGGAAAATCACGGCGACAAAACAACACCTTTATAAAGAGTTAGGTAAGCAGAATAATGGGTGTACGTTGAACATTTTAGCGGGTTCAAAAAGGGGTGTTTTTCAAACTGTTCAGCTCCAGTAACCCAGCTAAAGAGTGCTTCTATACCACATCGGTTCATTAATACTTCACTAAGGGTGTTCGTTGACACCCATTGTGGTAGTTGTGTTACACCGTCCGGCCACGGATCCCGGAAAGCTCCAAAATAACACCCTTCTGAATCAAAAGCAACCCTACACTTAGGGTGTAGCTATACACCCGAAACTATGGGTGTTCTTCTACACCCTCTGGTGTTGTAGCACACTTCAAAAGTACATTTTTTACATACAAAAATTTGCACAGAATTTGCATGACATAGGCATATAATTAACCTTGCATCGCCAACGCGCACCATTCTTTAACGCCTCAAAGGATGAATATCTTCACTGTACGTCGCCAAAACCTGAAAACAGTTCAACTCATTTTTGAGTTTTATTGACCATAACCGATCAATGCTAGATCAAGCAAGATAGCTGAACGCATTAGTCAAAATACCGCTTATTACAGAACTTGTCACACCGGTGAAGAAACGAGTCGCCTCCACTACGCTACCGAACTACGGTACAGAAACGCTACTTCAATTGCTACGCTCATTCACGGCGACAAAACTCACAGGTTTGGATAAAGGATAGGGTCTTATCGGAGACACCGAACTACGGTACAGAACTACGCTAATAGTTACTTCAAAACTAAAAATTTTTGGATGAAGGATTGGTTCATATCCGGGACTGAGATGCCATCGTCAATTCCCAACACATATTGCTGAATGAAAGCTCAGAAACACCTATAACGTTTTGAAAACTGGCAGTTAAAGACCGAGTGTGCCAGCATAAACATCAGGACAGCCGACTCAGCACTTTGGACTGCTGTCTCTCCACCCATATGGTGTACACTACAGTCAACTTCTGAAGGTGCGGGCTGCCGTTCTGTGGCTGAGCGGAATCCGTCAGCCAGGACTCTCGGACCACGGCCATGGTCTGTTTGAGGGCGCTTTCTGCAATGAAGGCCTTGTTAGAGTAGATAGCCATGCAACGATACAAAATTAACCCTGCAGTCGCTGGCGTGTTCTCCCATACACCAATCACTGGGAGGCTTTTAACCCCTCAACTCGGGAACCAATGGATGGGAGAATGAATGGACCAATGAATCTGGGAGCATATTTAACCAAATAGATGAGGTGTAACAAAGTTCAACTGGTCTCCGGATTTCTTAATCGGCAGAAAATGTCGGAAGAGAGAACAAATCATCGAATTGAATTAATCGTATTTTCTCAGCGAACCACCATCCGAAGCATTGCACACATCAAATATGGAACAGAAGTATCATGTGACAACAATTAACGAAACGTGGGAAGCTTAGAAGAAACCGGAGTACCACAGGAAATTGACACTTCAAAATTTTGCATTTTTGAACGATTTGTACAGGTGTAATTTCAGCAGTGTCAGGTGACTTATCAAGGGATGCCAAAAGAAAAAACCTTCGAACAGGATGGAGGAGTTAGGGTTGAAATTCGGTGAATTAGAAGCGATGGTGGTTGATTGGGCTCCCTCCACAGGACAATTAATTTGGTCACCAACTATTTTATTAAAAAATAATAAATAAAAAAGACCCTTTGAAACATAGTGCTCCAAATCCAGGACTTGTTTAATTGGGTAAGTGGGCCCCCTCCAAATCCAACAGCCCCCTCCCCAGCGAAAATCCTAGGTACCCTACTTGTTCCGGCTTTATAACCTTGATGTTTGAAATTGCATTGAAGTTGCACATTGCAGTAGCTTGGTACATGTTAGCTTTCCAGGTAGGTTAAGCAAACATTGTCCTGGGATTTCAAACCTTAAGTGGAAACAAACACCTAATACAAAGTGCAGAAATCATGATATTGTCCTGGGTTTTGTTGTCCATGGCATTATCCTCCCTGGATGATCATTCACTACTTTTTTTTCAAGAAGATAGAATAGAGTTGTTCGAAAATTAGGAAAATTTGCAATTTAAGGGAATTTTTGAATTCTTTGGTGGTTATTGGTTTTACGACACGTCGACCGCTGAGTCATGTAGCGTCGCCAATCTCTCACGCCGATTGGTCGCGGGCGAAGAATAGCGACAGGTAAGACTCGAACCCACAATCTTTCGATTGTGAGACGGGCAACTTACCCCCAGACTACTTTTCCCCTTTTGAATTCTTTGAATTTCCTTTTCCATGCAATGTTAACGAACGTGGTTAACACGATGCAACTACTCATTTCCTCTGCAAATGCATACTCTTCAGTTGGGTGGCAAAATAACACCAAAAAAGTGGCTTGGGGTTGGAAAACATCGCATAAAAAGTTATCTTCAAAATCAAGAAAAATGTAACATCAGCTAGCCTAACCTAGCCTAACCTTCAATGCAAGAAAACAAATTCGTTAAAAATGGTAAATTTTCAACCAATTTTTCCCCAAACGTTTTCAACTTAAAAACCTAACCTAAACTAACCCATTCCGATCTGTTTTTGAAGACAATAAAATGTTTGTTTTTTCTTCAAATATAACTTTTTAAAATAATTTTCCACCTTCAAACCAAAGCCTAACCAAGCCTAACCAAATGGTGGTTTGGTTTGGAGGTAAAATGTACTTTTTTACATTTTTAAAACAAAAATGTAAAATGGTCCTTCATGGAGGTAAAATGTGTGCAAAACTTGTCTCGTGGATACCTTAAACTTCAATAATACTGAAAATGGTTCGTTGGAAAATGCTTTCAAATGGTGGTTCGTTCAAACAATCTCACTTGCCAGGGGCGGACCAAGGAACCCTAATGGAGTGAGGCAGAAAAGGTGATGACTGTCTCTTCCAACAAAATATCCTTGTATTTTTCCAACTCCATTTTTGAGTACAAAAATATGATGTCTGTATTAGATTTTGTTCCCAAAAAACTCACTTTGGAGCTTTGTATCATTTTGTTAGACCTTTCGGTTGTTCCTCAGACCACAAACTATGGCACAGTGAGGAAAGATAAAACAATTGATTCATACATGAAAAGAGAAGATGGCAAGTTTGAATTTCCGCAAACAGTCTTCCTGATATTCATCAAGTTGGCAAGCATTTTTGTATTATTTTAGGTTAGGATATCCATGAGACAAGTTTTACACACATTTTCCCTCCATGAAGCAAGCAAAGGGTTAGGTTTGGTTAGGTTAGGTTATAATTTTTTTTGTTGGAAAATGTGTCCAAAAAATGGGATGTTCTCCACAAACACAGTTTTTTTCTTCAAAAACCTGTCAGGCTAGGTTCGATTAGGTTTTTTAGTACACAATGTGTGAGAACAAAAATGTTTCAAATATTTCAATTCTTAAACAATTTGATTTCTGGCATGGAAGGTTCAGCTAGGTTAGATTAGGTTATGTTACTTTTTTTCCTTTGCTTTTAATGCTACTTTGTATGCTATATTACTCAACTCCAAGCACCTTTTGGGTGATATTTTTCCTCCCAACTGGAAAGTATGCATTTGCAGAGGAAATGAGTGGTCACATCATGTTAACAAGATCCATAAACATTGCATTGGAAAGAGAAATTCTAAGAATTCAAGAAGTACCTTAAACTGCAAACTTACCATCATTTCAAATAGCTCCATTTCTTTTCAACTCTATTCACAGATGTAGTTAAAAAAATATGTTATGATCAGTGGCGTCGCCACGAAATTCTTCCAGGGGGGGCAATATTGATAGGGGGCCTCCTGCTCCCGAAAGGGGGCCTCCACTGTGTTAGGGCCTCCTATTGCTTTTTTAGGCTCTTAGTATGGTTCCAGAATGGGGAACATGGCTTCATATTGATGTCTTGTTTGTTCTTGGCATGGTGCATCATTTACGCAAAGCGCAATAGCAAGAATCTTTTCTTTCCGCTGAGAACTGAGCCATACCAGGGTATAAATAAGCAAACGCACTGGCGGATCTAGCCCACCGGTTTGGGGGGGGGGCAACTTCCGGTTTTCGGCGTCAGCCCCCCTCCTCCCCATCCCCCAGTGGCGTACTTAGGAATTGCATCAGAGGAGGAGTCGAAGGGATTTGGAGGGTGCCCATTCTCCCACTATTTTTGGTTAAAATCATCGGATTTCTACCATTATTTGTCAAATGGACCCATTTTTTTACAATAATAATTAATGACAACATAATTTCCTGTGTAGGGGCCCCAGCCTACCTCCACCGCTTCTAAGTTACGGGATTTGTGTTCTTGTTTACCAAAACGTTCATGTTCACGTTCAACGTCTTGTACCACGTCAACGTTCGTGCACGTGTACACACTGGCATATCCGATTTTGTCAACTCTTGCTATAAGCAGAACTTGAGCAGCATAGAACCCTCGATGCGTGTCAGAATGTACTATGCTACCATATTGGCTTCCAAACAATTATAAAAATACCTTTACAATTGGAGATACTTTCATCCAGACGATATTTTTTAGCCTCGACAAAGGTTACTGCATTTTCATTCAGTTTACTTCCTTTGGTTTCGGGGGGCCAAAAGACCCTTTTAAGCGCTTCGGGGAGCCATGGCCGGAATGGCCCCTCCCTGGATCCGCTAGTGAATGTAGCCTGTCTCTTCATCTTAGCAACCCCAACACCAACATACGAAACATGCTGCTCAACTGGGCTCAACTGGTCACTCGCACAAAACATCCTGTTCAAATTCCGCTTTCGAAATCTGGCTCACTGGGTCCGCTTGCCCGTTACTGGCTAAACAAACTTCATGAACCTATCTGACGAAGGAATAATGAAACTGCTGATTTCGTCATCTCTTGCTGTAAGCAGAACTTCAACAGCATAGAACCCTCGATGCGTCAGAATCTACTATGCTACCATATTGGACTTCCAAACAATCATAACAAAATACCTTTAAAATTGGAGATTATTTCACCCGGAAAGCTATTTTTTAACCTCAGCAAAGGTTACTGCATTTTAATTTAGTTTACTTTTATTGGTTTGAGGGGGCCAAAAGACACTATGGCCCCCCCTTTGAAGCGCTTGGGGGCGATGGCCGGAATGCCCCCCCCCCCTGGATCCGCCAGTGCCAGTGACGTACCTATATTTGCGTCAAGGGGAGGGGGCAAACGTATTTGGAGGGTCAACCTACTCCATAAAAAGTCTTCCGATTTCGACCACTATTTTGTCAAAGGGGACCTTTTTATATAAAATAATTAGTGACCAACTAAATTATCCTGTCGAGGGGCCTAAACTACCACTATCGTTTCTGATTCGTCGGATTTCAACCCTGGCTCCCCCATCCTGTTCGAATGTATTCTTTTGGTATCCCTTGATAAGTCACCTTGCACTGCTGAAATTACACCTACACAGATCACTTTAAAATGTAAAATTTACCAATTTCAGACATTCCAGTTCATAGTGCCCGGTCGCCACGACGCCAACGTTAGTGCATGTGCACACCCATCTTGCGCATTCGGCGCATTCGCCACACTTCGTGCGATGCTACGGATTCTGCTGGGCCTCCTACGCTTTGCTAATTGCTGCCACATGATAGACTTGCGCCTTATCTGACGTGATGAAATGCTTTGTATGGGCGTTCGCTGTGAAAATTCGATTAATTAAATTCCATCATTAGTTCCCCACTTCTCATATTTTATGATGAAGAAATGCGGATACCCGCTGAGCTTTGATGCACCTCATATCTTTGATTAAACATGCTTCCAGGTTGGCTACCGAACCGAGGCCCTGCCTGAGTGTACTTCTTTGAACCCGTTTCGCATTTCTTCGTCTACGGATGTGTCTTAGGGCTCCAATCCATTTTTGTTAGAGGCCCAATGCATTTTCGAAACCCCTGCTCGTTTTAGGGTTTGTTGCTTCTTTGTGCACCGATGATTTTTCTTAGTTGTCGGGGCGCTTTCAATGATCTCAATGTATTTATTTAGTGCCCGGTATTTTTGTTCGTTCTGGGACCATGTTGCTTATTGCGACCCCAGCCTCTTTTCAGGCCCTTGTGCGGTTGCATGGCCCCCGTGTGCCTTGAGAGCTTCCGGTGTTTTTTTGTGTGTTTTTTTTAGAGTTCCCGCTATATTTATTTATGGCTGCAACGCATGTTTTAGGGCCCTGTCGCTTTTTGCGAGACTGCGCTTTGGAGGGCCAGTTACATTTTCGGTCCCCGTTGTGCTCTTAGGGTCCCGCTGTGTTTATTTGGGGCTTCTGACGCACATTTGTGGGGCCCAGTACGATTTTGGGTCTTCGGTGCGATATTTCTGGGTCTTAGCGCAACTTATCGCGCCCAGGCGCGTGGTTCCGTGGACCCAACGCCAGTTATCTGGGGTCAACGCGATTTTGTGGACCTCTTCTGAATTTTCTTTACATTCCGAATCTCGGCCTCATTTTTCGAATCCCTGGCGCCATGTTTTTCCATCTCACCTCGATTTTCTTCGAGCTCCGGTATGTTTTTCGATGCCGTACGCGATTTTTCAAGGCATCTGATGATATGTTCGGTGCTCCGGAACCATTTTCCTGACCCGGACTTTTTTTTTGGAATCCCTCCTTATTTTGGAGGGCTCCGGCTTTCTTTTTCGGATACCGATGCGACTTTAGGGGTCACACGGTGCTTATGTGGAGCCCTAGACGCCAATTGTTGGCAGCCCCGACGTGAATTTTTGATGCCCAGACCAAATTTGTGGTACTACCGATGGGAATTATGGGTCCGAGCGCGATATTTGGTGGGACCGGTTCGAGTTTGCGAGGCACGTTGTACTTAGCTGTGGCCCCAACGCGATCTTGGCGGTTCCTGTTGCATATTTTCGGGCCTCGGAGCGAGTTTTCTGGGTACCGTCCCATTTACTTGGAGCCCCAACGCGAATTCTGGTGGACCGACGCGAATTTTTGTGGCCCCAGCGCGACTTTTGGGGGCCTCGGCTCGATTCTTGGGAGCATATCCCTCTTAGGAGGGAGGGGGAATTTGCCCCTTTGATATGCCACTGCGGCTACCGAAGGAGTTTTTGTTCAGCCGATGGCACCTTTCGGAGTATAAAAGCCCTCCAGGTAATTTTTGCCGGAAATGTTCTTAATTTTCCGGTTCTGGGGTCCATTCGATCGAGTCTCGGTGTGAACTTTTGGACATCGAGTTCTATTTTTTAAAGGTCTTGATGTGATATATTTGATGTGATAGCCTCCTTGACAATCCTGTAGGCCTCCTTTGCAATCCAGGGGGACTCCTTGATAATCCTGTGGGCCTCCTTTGCAATCCTGGAGGCCTCCTTGACAATCATGTGGGCCACCTTTGCAATCCTGGGGGCCTCCTTTGTAATCATGTGGGCCTCCTTTGCAATCCTGGGGGCCTCCTTTGCAATCATGGGGGTCTCCTTTGTAATCACGGGAGCCTCCTTTGCAATCCTGGGGGCTTCCTTTGCAATCCTGGAGGCCTCCTTTGCGATCCTGAGGGTCTCCTTTGCAATCCTGGGGCCTCCTTTGCAATCCTGTGGGCCTCCTTTGCAATCCTGGGGGCCTCCTTGATAATCCTGTGGGCCTCCTTTGCAATCCTGGTGCCTCCTTTGTAATCCTGTGGGCCTCCTTTGCAATCCTGGAGGCCTCCTTGACAATCCTGTGGGCCTCCTTTGCAATCCTGGGGGCCTCCTTTGTAATCCTGTGGGCCTTTGCAATCCTGGGGGCCTCCTTTGCAATCATGGGGGCCTCCTTTGTAATCACGGGAGCCTCCTTTGCAATCCTGGGGGGCCTCCTTTGCAATCCTGGAGGCCTCCTTTGCGATCCTGGGGGCCTCCTTTGCAATCATGAGGGCCTCATTTTTTATACTTGAGTCCTTTGCAATCCTTGGGGCCTCCTTTGCAATCCTGGGGGCCTCCTTTGCAATCATGAGGGCTTCCTTTGCAATCATGAGGGGCTCCTTTGTAATCCTGGAGTCTTTTGCAATCATTGGGGCCTCCCTTGCAATCCTGGGGGCCTCCTTTGCAATCCTGGGGGCCTCCTTTGCAATCCTGGGGGCCTCTTTGCAATCCTGGTGGCCTCCTTTGCAATCCTGGGGGCCTCCTTTGCAATCCTGGGGACCTCCTTTGCAATCCTGGGGGCCTCCTTTGCAATCCTGCGGGCCTCCATTGCAATCATGGGGCCTCCTTTGTAATTTCAATCCTGGGGGCCTCCTTTGCAATCCTGGGGGCCTCCTTTGCAATCCTGGGGGCCTCCTTTGTAATCCTGGGGTTTTAATCCTGGGGGCCTCCTTTGCAATCCTGGGGGCCTCCTTTGCAATCCTGGGGGCCTCCTTTGCAATCCTGGGGGCCTCCTTTGCAATCCTGGGGGCCTCCTTTGCAATCCTGGGGGCCTCCTTTCTTTGTAATCCAGGGGCCTCCTTTGCAATCCTGGGGGCCTCCTTTGCAATCCTGGAGGGCATCCTTCGCAATCCTGGGGGGTCTCCTTTGGAATCATGGGGCCTCCTTTGCAATCATGGGGGCCTCCTTTGCAATCCTGGAGTCCTTTGCAATCCTGGGGGCCTCCTTCGCAATCCTGGGGGCCTCCTTTGTAATCATGTGGGCCTTTGCAATCCTGGGGGCCTCCTTTGTAATCCTGGGGCCTCCTTTGCAATCCTGGGGTGCCTCCTTTGCAATCCTGGTGGCCTCCTTTGCAATCCTGGGGGCCTCCATTGCAATCATGGGGGCCTCCTTTGCAATCATGGGGCCTCCTTTGCAATCCTGGGGGCCTCCTTCGCTAGCCTGGGGGCATCCTTCGCTAGCCTGGAGGCATCCTTCGCAATCCTGGGGTCTACTTTGCAATCATGGGGCCTCCTTTGCAATCATGGGGGCCTCCTTTGCAATCCTGAGGGCCTCCTTTGCGATCCTAGAGACCTTTGCAATCCTGGGGGCCTCCTTTGCAATCCTGGGGGCCTCCTTTGTAATCCTGGAGGCCTCCTTTGCCTCCTTTGCAATCCTGGGGGCCTCCTTTGCAATCCTGGGGGCCTCCTTTGCAATCATGGGGCCTCCTTTGCAATAATGAGGGCTTCCTTTGCAATCATGAGGGCCTCCTTTGTAATCCTGGAGTATTTTGCAATCCTTGGGGCCTCCCTTGCAATCCTGGGGGCCTCCTTTGCAATCCTGGGGGCCTCCTTTGCAATCCTGGGGGCCTCCTTTGCAATCCTGGGGGCCTCCATTGCAATCATGGGGGCCTCCTTTTGTAATCACTAGGGGCCTCCTTTGCAATCCTGGGGGCCTCCTTTGCAATCCCGGGGGCCTCCTTTGCAATCCTGTGGGCCTCCTTTGCAATCCTGGGGCCTCCTTTGCAATCCTGAGGACCTCCTTTGCAATCCTGGGGGCCTCCTTTGCAATCCTGGGGGCCTCCTTTGCAATCCTGGGGGGCCTCCTTCGCTAGCCTGGAGGCATCCTTCGAATCCTGAATCCTGGGGTCTCCTTTGGAATCCTGGGGCCTCCTTTGCAATCATGGGGGCCTCCTTTGCAATCCTGGAGTCCTTTGCAATCCTGGGGGCCTCCTTTGCAATCATGGGGGCCTCCTTTGTAATCATGTGGGCCTTTGCAATCCTGGGGGCCTCCTTTGCAATCCTGGTGGGCCTCCTTTGCAAGCCTGGAGGCATCCTTTGCAATCCTGGGGGTCTCCTTTGGAATCCTGGGGGCCTCCTTCGCAAACCTGGGGGCCTCCTTTGCAATCCTGGGGGCCTCCTTTGCAATCCTGGGGGCCTCCTTTGCAATCCTGGGGGCCTCCTTTGCAATCCTGGGGGCCTCCATTGCAATCCTGGGGCCCTCCTTTGCAATCCTGGAGGCCTCCTTTGCAATCCTGTGGGTCTCCTTTACAATCCTGGGGGCCTCCTTTGTAATCACGGGGGCCTCCTTTTCAATCCTGGAGGCCTCCTTTGCATTCCTGGTGGCCTCCGTGCCAATTGTTGTCACTCTCTTGATTTCTGGGGCCTACTATCTTCCCCTAGGTGACTCCTTCTTCGAATTAGGGGCCTCCTATCACGTCTTGGAGGCCTCCTCTCATGTCTCGTCGGGCTCCTTGCTCACTTTTTTCCTGTGCATTTCCGGATAGGGGCCTCCTCAAATTTCAGGGGGGCGGCGCCCCCCCAGTCTCACGACAGGGGGGCGACTGCCCCCCCCTGCCCCCCGGTGGCGACGCCCTTGGTTATGATATGCTATGCACACATGAATGAAAAAAAATTCAAAGTTGAAAACTGAGGAAAGGTCAGGCAGTAAAAAAAACATATAACTCACCTGGGCTCAAGGATGGGTCCAGGAATTGTCATAGGAGGCACTTCGTCTGGATAGGCACCACTGTGAAAGTACCTGAAGTGGCATCTCAGGGTTTAAAATTTGACAGGGTGCACTCAAGCACATTAAATGGGTGCCTTTTCTCTCAGAGGGATGCCTGGCTGAAAATTTTGAGGTAGGGGTGAACTCAAGCCTTCCTGGAGGGGTGCTTTTCCTGGTCAGAGACCTTTCATAGGGGAGGGGAACATGCTTCCAGTGTCCCCTTTATCTGCCCCTGTTTAAGCTTCCCAAAGTAGCCATGTCCTCCCTGGTCCTTTCTTCGTGTCATGTTTAAAGAAAAATCATAATCAGAGGCTTAGATACATCTAAAAAATGGGTGGCCAAATCCACTGATATGGGGGAGCCCCTCAAAAGTATAGTATTTATTTATTTATTTTAAAGTATAGATTTAACTCACCTGCAGAGTGGGAAATTTACTTTCCGGGTTGGGAGTCGGAGTGCATCCAGATTTCTTCCGGAGTACATTTTCATGGACATTATTTTTCGATGCATGGAATCTGTTTACCAGTAACCGACCGGAAAAACCTAAATCAGCAACTACATAATATGCATAAGTAATATCATTCTCATTTTTGGTCAAATGAAATGCCAAAACATAGGAACAAAGAAGTGAACAATGGATGGCACCGCCCGGCAGTGACCCGTAATAATCAGCACTGTTTAGTTTCTCATAACTCACAGGATAAATACGCTTTCCTCCCACTGTTGGTCTTAGTACAAGGCTAGCCATATGAAAAACAAACAAAAATACTTCACACTTCACCCTCAGCTCAGAGCACATACCTACCTACGCAGCCAATTTCCCACGTAATACGAACGCAACTACGCTACCGCACACGCCACAGTTGGATGTGATCAAAGCAAAGGATCAGTCAAGGTCTAGTGTTTACAGTATGACACCGTTAACCATGTGTTCAAAGTTGCTAATGGTTACTACGTCATATAAAAAATACCTTGCATTTATTGGTTGACAGACAGATTTCAGAACAGAAAACGCTAACGCAGCCAATTCTGATCGGTGGCCTCCGGGACTCCAGAGGACGTCTCTGAAAACTGTCAAACTTTCCCACTATATGGGTGGCAGGAACACAGGTTTTCCGAGACGCGGCTCCAGAGCCGGAGAACAGTGTTCTCAGTGCGTATGCGCATCATCTTGCAAGTTGCTGTTGGAGCGTTGTTGTCGGCAATTCCGGTGGTTGAGATTGATGGAGTGTGTGAAGCTGTGGTCCGGCTGCTGACTGCTACAAAAGGTGATTAGTTTGAGTGGTGACCATAAGTGGAATAACCAGCTTTTTTTTTTGGGGGAGGGGTGTCGTTCTGTGTTTGTTTGTATTGATATCTTTGTTCCCACATTTGTGTCGGAGTACATGTGAAGCCAATCCTATCCAGTATGAATCCGGAGTGCAAAAATGTTTTCAGAGATAAAATATCTTAAGAAGTGCCTTAATTCCCACCCTGCTCACCTGTCGTGCTTCCAGCCGTGTGTTCGGAAACAATGGCGGCGCGAAGACACCACCCGTCACTTCTGTTGGCGCATGCGCAATGCATACAAGTAATAATAATGGGTGCATTTGATTCTGTACGGGTGTCAAGTAATACTCATTTATAAGACACATTTTATATGGAGTGTTAAGGCACACCAAATACGAGGATAAGGTGTCCATGAGCGAAATGAAATTGCAAAGGAGTAAGGGGAGCTACTGTCCAACCCTTAAAATTGGTGTAGACACTCACCCATTATGGAATGAGTTATCATTGCAGCCATATAGATCACTGTGCATCCATGATAAGCGTTAATATGACTAGTTCCGCTCTGTTGAGTAACAAAACGGGAAACAATAGGCTCTGCTTACACTGTTTGGTTTAAATATTTTTCTCAGTGTGGGGTTCATATCCAAAAATATGTTGACCGCATTGAGAAAAACATTAACGCCTATAATGCAGAAATTCACGGCGACAAAATGACATCATTACAAAGGATTAGGTGAGTAGAATAATCGCTGTACGTTGAGCTTTTTAGCTCGCTTAAAAAGGCGTGCTTTCAAACTCTTCAGCTCGGGTGACCCTGCTAAGGAGTGTTTCTGTATAGCATCGGTTAATTAATGCTTCACTAAGGTTGTTCGTTGACGCCCATGATGGTAGCTGTGCTACACCAGCCGTTCACGGATCCCGGAAGGCTCCAAAATTACACCTGTCTAGATCGAAAAGTAACCCTACACCCTAGGGTGTAGTTCCAAATCTGAAACTATGGGTGTTTTTCTACACTCCGTGGTGTAGTAACACTCTTCAAAAAGTACATCTTCAGCATAAAATTGTGTGCAAAATTTGCATGATACACTGATAGCTAGGCATGCAAATAACTTTGCATCGTGATCGCTCACCATTCTTTCAGGTATCAAGTGGCGAACATTTTCATTCTAGTATGCGGGAAAAACCTGAAAAAAGTTACATCCCATTCTTCAGCTTTATTGAACGTAACTGTAATCAATATAAGCGAGTAGCTCAACGCATTAACCGAAATACAACCTAATCATCCACCAATCACACCGGTGAAAACACAGGTCGCATTCACTATGCTTCGGAACTACCCTACTATTTATTATAGTAGCAAGCAAGTTGTGGCACTATGGTGCATCATATTCTATATGGTCAGATTCGATCAAGGGTCACACTTTTTCTATCAGTGCCCATCATTTTTTAATGAAGGATAGGGTCTTCTCAGGGACTAAGATGCCATCATCAATGCCTAGTACATATCGCTGAATATAAGCTGAATAACACCTGTAACGTTTCGAAAACTGACAGTTGAAGACTGAGTGCGCCAGTGTAAGCATGAAGACAGCCGTCTCCGCAGTTTGGACCGCGTAGCACTGACGTATCTCCATCCACATGGTGTAGCCTGCAGACAGCCTTTGGAGGTGCTGGCTTCCGTCTAATGGCTCAGAGGAGTCCGAAAGCCAGGCCTCTCGGAGCACGGCCATGGCTTGTTTGAGGGCGCTTTCTGCAATGAGGACAGTATGTATATTAAGAGTAGATACCCATGCTATGATACCAAATTTGTCCGGCAGTCACTGGCGTGTTCTCCCACACACCAGTCGCTAGGGGAGGGAGAGGGGGCTTCTAATCCATCAACTCTGAAACCAATGAATGTAACAAAATGAATTGTAATTGATAGCCCAACACAATTCACCGCGCCATAATTATTTGTGTTGATCTCAATACCATCGATAGCGTTCCAGGGCAGTTACCCTAAAGCAGGTTCAAATATCTCTGAAATATGTTTGGCGATGCAACCTCTCTGAAAACGGTTCGCATGCGTTTACATAGAAAGAGATTGTGTCACATACCCATATCACATACTCATGGCCAAATCAGGTCAAATATAAATGAGGTGATAGAGGACTTGATCGTTCACGAGAAAGGTCATTGGTATGTTTTCCTCGGTTGATAAAAAATACGCTTGGCTAGGTTCGGTTAGATTAGGTTAGGTTAGGATAGCAGTTTTGGAGCAGCTAAGTTGTTCATAATTTTATGTTACCCCACTTATCATAATCATATTATTGTAGTTTATGACCTTCACAAGATATTCTTTATACGTTTTTCTCCATAAAGCAAAAAGTAGGTGAGGCTATGTTAGGTTAGATGTTCTAACTTGGAAGCGTTTCATTTTTTTTAGTTTGAAGGCATTTTTTCCTGAAAAAGTTAGTCTAGTTCAGGTGATATTTTCGTACCACTTTCAGCTCCATATGACATTTCAAGACAAGTGACTGAAATCAGACACCTTCCCTATAAAGATCGCCTACAAATGCTGCAACTCCATTCACTACAATATAGGAGGCGTCGTGGCGACATGATCCTCATGTACCAACTGTTGCATGGTCATCTCGGCTTGCACCAAGAAGACATGGTTCCGTTGTCACCACACTTGTCCACCAGAGGCCACTCCTTGAAGGTGGCGAAGCCTGCTTCAAGGCGAGGCCTGCACTCATTTACAAGAGTGAGACGAAACCAGCTGTGTGTTCGTCCGGTCAGGGACTGGAACTTGCTCCCAGAACAAGTAGTATGCTCCAATACACTGAACCAGTTCAAGACCAGAATAGATGCATTCTGGTCGAAACAGCGATTTGATTACTCATCCTGAGGTGTGTTAGTGTATTGTGCTTTGAGTCGCCTTGTGTTATTTAAGCTCGAGCTGGATATGATCGGGTTAAACATGCCCTTGCCTCGTATGAATCCCGAAATATATGTATGTATATGTATGTATGTAATTACATTTCATTTAGACGATAACGATCTTCCTCACGATAGTAGACAATAGGTTAATTTAAACAATAGGTACACCTACCTGACCTGCAATATAAAAGTGGCCAGATGCATGGGCGTCGATTTCCTTAAATTATTGGAGTGAGGGGGACACAATACACGGAGGAAGTGGGCGGGCCCAAATGGATTTGGGGCACACTCCATAGGAGACTGTCCCCGCCAGGTGACCAGCACGGTCTGCAGGCAGGTAACCGGAGACCATCCCCGCCAGGTGACCAGCACGGTCCACAGGCAGGTAACCGGAGACCATCCCCGCCAGGTGACCAGCACGGTCTGCAGGCAGGTAACCGGAGACCATCCCCGCCAGGTGACCAGCACGGTCCACAGGCAGGTAACCGGAGACCATCCCCGCCAGGTGACCAGCACGGTCCACAGGCAGGTAACCGGAGACCATCCCCGCCAGGTGACCAGCACGGTCCACAGGCAGGTAACCGGAGACCATCCCCGCCAGGTGACCAGCACGGTCCACAGGCAGGTAACCGGAGACCATCCCCGCCAGGTGACCAGCGCTTCGCCGGCCAGCGCCGACCGGACGCGGGCCGGGACCCGACCATGATCCGCCGGACGTCGGCCGCGCCGCGCGCCGCAAACGCGCCAGGTGAGATAATCCGCCGCGGCGGCGGCAGGAAGCGGCGCGTCGGCGGCCGCGCGCGCGTGATCGCGCCGGCGAGTGCCAGAGCGTGCCGGCGGCGCGTCGCCAGCGGCGCCAGGAATGTCAGTTGTATTGTCGTGTTTCGGCGTTAAATGCGGTCGCGTCGGTCGTGTTTATTCGGCCGCGTGCATACCTGGCGGAGGCGGGCGGAACTAATCGCGCCCCGCGCGTGTCCTCCGGTGTTTCACAGCGGCGCTTTGTAGGAGCCACGCGAGCCGACAGCGATACGATATCCGCATTGTGTCGCGACATCGGAGTAAACCGCGGATGATTCGGTACAACACTTCGGGAGGACAGCAGGCACATGGGACTCCGCCCCGTCCCCGACGCTGTCAAAGGCGGCTCTCCGTCCCTGACACTGTCCCAGGCGTTTTTTTTTATCTCTTCACTATTTTCTCAATTGCTTTCATTTACAATGTTTCTAAATGGACGAAACTAGCGGAAGAGACTTCAGTGCAATCACCAAACGATCAAGCTTCACTAACCCATAAACCTTCACCAACCAATCAACCTGAAGACAAATAAACACAAATCTAATGGTAGGAAATACATCTGAAATCCTGGATCAGAAATAATAATCCCCTGTCGAACCATGTACACGCACATATTGTTTTAACGTGATTTGTTTGACGGAGGTCATAGTGCAGCGATGCATCCCAGTTTTATGTATGCCAATTGTTGGTCCCTGGCGCGCGCACAGTCCGGTCATGTCACTATGATGAAGGTTGCACGGCCGACTGGTGGTTCTTCCAACAAGTTTCCTCCGGCAATGTGCTAAACGTGCTGGCAAGAACACATTACAAACAAATTGAACAATAGGCAGCCTCACCGCTATGAAACAAAATCCAAGGTTGAGATGGAATGCAAACGCATTTTCAGTGTGTTTGCGTGCGAGACAATTATAGGCAATGCTTCACCATCTCACGTCAAAATGTGTACTATCTATTGCGTGATAGTTGCATGACGCACATATCGAGACTTAAGCAAAATTAAAGCAAGAAATAATTTGCAGGATACTGTGCGTTGGGCATAGATGGTCAGGAATCTTGCTAGTCCTTCCCCTGTCTGCAAGTCTTGCACTTATTTCCCCCACTAACACTCACGACTCCCTCGGAGGTGGTCTGAAGGTGTTGAAAGGCGCAAAGATGTGGGTCTCACCCTTATCATGAATATCTACCTATTGAACTATGTCCGAGCGTAGCGGATAACAGAAGGAAGCAATTGTGTTCATGGAGATGAACAATCGCATTTTACCCCAGCTAATAATATCCATGCCTTCCGGTACCGGACTGTCAGACCTTGACTGCAGGTCTCCCGCCAGCCACACCAGCGCGAATAGCCTTATTTTCCCATGTGTTTAACGATATTTGCCTATCTATCTATCTATCTATCTATCTATCTATATATCTATCTATCTATATATATATCTATCTATCTATCTATCTATCTATCTATCTATCTATCTATCTATCTATCTATCTATCTATCTATCTATCCATCTATCTATCTATCTATCTCTATATATATATATTTTACTCTGCCTGTGCACACTTGAAGCCTACCATGCACCCATGAAGTTTAACATTGTATCATATGGGAAAGCATCCCCGACAGTTTGCAGGGCCTGCTGCAATCAATGGACCACACCCTTAAAATGTATGCAATTCTACACCAATGGAAATGCACACTTCAGTACTGCGAATTTCAAGGTTTCGGAGTCAAGGCCGCAGTTGGCACTGTGCTGTCGTTAAGAACATGTTTGAGGTTGATCTGACTAAGTATTATACAGTTCGACTAAAACTAAGTATAAAACTAAATATTTTAAAACCATCCCTAAATATCTAACCCTGAAAAATAAAACTAAATATTATACAGCTGCTGCTCCACATCTGCCACCTCTATGCCGAGCTTCTTAGCTTGCTTTCTTAAATGTCTAGTATGTCCCCAATATCGAACAGCATGACATCATTTGCTGGGACTGGTTTGAGTAATGTGAAATAAAAATGCAGGAGATTATGAAAGGAAGCCAGCCCGACTGGCACCACCGAGAACAACGTGATTGAAAACGACCAGAAACCGCGTGAACGGGGATAGCAAAGCTCGAAATGAATCTTTAAAATTGAAATACGCAAGGCACCTCAACAGGGAAGGATATCCGAGAAGTGGGTAACCACATGTAGTGTTCTATTTCCTCAGGTTTAAAGGCTTCCACAGCATGGTAAGCTAAATAAGATGTTGAACACTTATGGAAGTGAGTATAGCATGTGGACTAGGGGCGACGCTTCATGGAAATTATTAGTAGTGTACAGCGGTGCAAAGGCTGACGAGAAAGCGTGTAAGCATTTGCCCATAGATGGATAGAGTATAGTCACATACTACAATATATAGTTCGTGGATGGACTCAATCAGTGGCGTAGTTTTCTACTTTTTTAAGGGCTCTGATCATTTCGAGATCCGGCTAAGCTCCTCCGATGATTATAAATGCATTAAATATAGGGAACAACCCATGAACCATTCGGAATTCACCGAGGTTTTCTTATCAAAGTCTTCACCCTGCATGGGCTCAAACAACACCGGATGGTCCTTCTAAATTGACGGGAAACTTTATCCATGATGTTGGCACTTAAAGCATGCACAACAGAAGACATTAGACATTAGATATATGTGTATTTTATGTACGTCGACTATTGTGACCCCATGTTATTGTATTGATCTGCATCTAGCATTGTACACTGCCACAGGTATGACCATTGTAGAATTACATAATAATCTTGGAAGCCTTGTCCGCATAGATGGTTATTTAATACATAGCTACCTACGTGACGATGGTGAATCACTATCGTCACGCCATCGTCACGTCAATCACCAAATCACTTCGCATCACCATTGGTGATGCGAAGTAAGAGCGCATGACGTGACCTGAGTTGCGTGATATCTCTTGCACAGTGTAGTGGGCTTCGTGGCACAGGCCTTTGGAATTGTGGTCAGGTTCAGACGTCTTGACGTGAGAAAATCCGAACGTTTTTAGGTGAGTTATCAAAGTGTAGTATGTCCAGCAATATTAGCGATGTTAGCCGCATCCAGGTAATTCACTTGATACCATTTGGCTGGAGAAAACAGGCGATGGGCCTGTTCGACATGTCTTTCTTTTGTGCATATTGTGGAACCATTTCCCTCCAATGTTCATTCCATGTCGTCCATTGCCCTGCATTATTCAGTTCTATTTCCAAGAACCATTCCAAGCCATCCTGAATATCCCCATGTGTGCTCAAGAAAGTGTACAGAGTACTCTGACCTCCGTTGGAAAATGAGAGGCATATACAAAATTGGAATAGGCATACAGGCCTTTGTTGACGATGGAAATACCCATGAGACAGGTATGTGGGTGCTCCCGCCCTGAGTTATTCTCATACACCGATTCATCCATGCTGATCAGTGTCTTCACCGCGGACGGCAAAGTCTATAAAGTCCATACAATAACTTCATCGAAATTCTCTCTACTTCACAATGCCGAGCTTAGATCGCAAGCCAAAAACAAAGCAAGGATGGATGCAGACAAATGGCGTGTTCAACATCAAATCGGGTGAAGCGTGTGAGAGCGACGGCTCTTCCACCTGTAGGTTATACGGTGCCCGAGCATTCAACTCCGCACAACAGAGGCGAACGCGCAGGTGCTCCTTCACTCGCAATTTCGCCGGTAATCGGCGACTTACTGGCCAAATCTGTTGCCAGCGTCACAAAAGCCTTCCGACCGACTGGACAGCGCTCACCGCCGCAGCTCGTGATTACCGCCAGCGCCAATTACTCGGCCAATCACTCAGAGCCCTGTGTCACCTGACTCGCCACCCGTTACCCGGCGGGGACCCGGCGCGAGCGAAGCGCACTCAGCGCCGGCGATCATCGGACGCTCGCCGCTCCCATTCAGACAATCAGAAAGACAAACAGGGGTGGCTCGGGGCGCTGGACGCGCGTGCCGAGTGGCGTCACCTGCCGACGTGGCCGCGCCGGCTCTGATCCTATTAGCGGCCGGGTCTGGTAAGATGACACCTGCTGGGTCGCCTGCTGGGTCGCCCGGCCGCGGCGGCAGCCAGCACAGCTGACGCTCACGGCCCACGTGACGGTGCCGGCAGCCGGTGCCGCAGTACCAGCGGAAGGTGTGTCTTCGGTGGTGGGCCCTCGCGACCGGCGCGAGCGTCGTCAAGGTGGAGTCCCGCGCGAACGGCCTGGAGGAGCTCCAGGTGAGACCGACGCTGCGCAGTGGACGTGGTGGGTGACGGTGTTGATGACGGTGGTGATGGTGACGAAGGTGATGGTGGTGGTGGTGAAGTGGTTGCATTTGGCAGGTATGATAGCTTGAACGCGGTGAATGGTCTGAAGATATAGACCGATGTGTGTCATGGCTCCTTGTATGGACCATCCTCTCCTAGTATGCGCATTTGTCCTTCTTCGCATCAGCGTAGATCTCGATGGAAAACGTTTTGCCAAAAGCTGGTCGTCTATGTCCTCAGAAGCGCCTCACTCGTAGTAAAGGCTAATGCAGTGCGATCAAGCAGAGTTGCACACGTTTCATTACGTGTAGCTGTAAATAAAACAAAAGGAGCTACGTTCCTCCATCAAAGGAATGAAGTGTCTTGGTGGCTTAGTTTATCGGTATGTTTGTTTATAATAATATCGCCAGCGCAAACGTCTCCATGCTGAGGGGCCCACCAGATAGAAGGAACATCAGATGCCAAATTTCGCAATGCCTATTGCTATATGGTTAGCACTTGATAATGAACAAGGTAGTGGATACGAGATGGCAAGAACAGACTTTGATCACTTCTTTCAAATCTTGGAAGTATTTGGTAACCAAATACACTTAGAATGTGATCAATACACCAAGGACAGGTTGAATATCACCATTAACCCCTGAAAGTTGGGTAAGTGGGAAGAATGGTACACATCCGCTCCATCTCACAGTGATAACAGTAGGACCAGGATTTATATCCTTTTGTGAACTAATTATCACCGCCCTCCGTCCTACCGACTAACAACAGAGCACGCTACATACAGAGCTTTTTACAAGTTCAAGAAGTGTAACTATCACAAAATAATATAGCATTGGATGTCTTACCTAATAATAACGCTCCTGTTTCACTTAGCATTCCCTTCTCAGAAAGCAAGGACCACGGTGCTGCCGCGCGCACGGCACTACGCTCATCCCTGGAGTTCTAGTCAGCCGTCCCTGGATAATTTGCCCCTCCCATCCCTCTCCCCCATCAGAATTTCTGGATCCGTCCCGTCCGAATATCAAACCTCGGACTTCCTCCAATATTTTATTAGAGGGCACTTTTTCGACTTTTCTATTTCAGGTTACTTTTTACACATTGCTGCAGGGCCCCCTAACACCATTACCCCTATGCATTCCCAGTAGTATTTTCCTCAAATGCCTTTGTACATCGAAGGGTCCTCCTAGTCTTAGTCTCCCTAGTAGACCATAATCAAGCAATTAAGTTGTCCATGTTAATGTTCTAAGAGAAGACATCTTAGGTGTCTTCGCTGTGCTTGCGTCTTATTTAACTGCTATACCCGTGTAATGGAAATGTTCTCGGAAGTCGACACCTGTTTTTTATTTCCTAATGTCTTAGTAAGGGAAACACTCAATGGTGTAACCACCGTCAACGTCCAGGTGGGCCTGTCCAGGTCGTTACTGCGCACCAGGAACGCAGTAACGACCTTCAAGCGGGACGGGTAGGACGGTGACTATCTTCTGACCCCATCTGATCACTTTTGACTCTGACATCTGACTCTCAGTGGAAACAGAACATGAATCGCTGAAAGAAAACGAAACAGTTCTGACAGCTCCAAGGGAATAGCGGCCGAGTCTGGCCGGGGACGTTGAATATTAACTTTAGCTATTATCTTTGTTAGCAGGGCATCAAGCTACTTAAGATCTGCTTGGACTCCCCCCCCAAAAAAAAAAATCGGGCATGCCTACGTCCTAGTGAAGCAGTTCGGTACTGCTGCACCAGTCGCCAGAATTCTAAATATCTAGCGGCTTTCCAGTCGAATTGGTCAATGGTGATGAAAACGTACCTTCTGTTCTTTCTTTCACCTTTGTCCGAGTTGCACCGGCGCTTATTTCCGCATTTCGTCATACATGCAGGTGACTACATTTATATCGCGAAATATACATTTTGCGCAAAAGGCTGTCACCTGTCCGTGAACTTTTGCATCGATTCGTTCTTGAATGCAGTGCATTTTTCGATTTCATGCATTTTCCTGATCCTTCCCATAAATTCCTCCAGTGACACTCTTCCATTTCCCCGTATTTTCCTACCTAGTATGTACTGCTTCGCGAGCAGTAGCACAAAGTGCACAATGTCAGTTGCATGTATACATCCAAACAGTATGTACTCTATGCATAGATTCGGGCTCGTTCCGTTGTTTAAACACAGCTTGTGCATCAGTACATTCCAAAACTGCGACACCGTTCTGCATTCCGCCATGGAATGTGTGATAGTATCGATGTGTGAACAAAATTGGCAGTCTGGCAAATCACTAGTTGTTCGTTCGTATAGGTTTTCTTGCGTGCAAATAAATCGATGTATTATCTGAAACTGCATATTTTGAAGTTTCGTTGATTTTGTACATTTCTATGGTAGAGCATATATTTTTCTCCAATTTTTGCCCCTGAAGTTAAAATTGTCTCTCTCCAATTTTTTGACATCGTGGTTTTACTGTTTTCGACAGCAGGAATCAATATATGAGGGAACATATCATTTATTTTCCTTCTATTCCGTTTCCGTCATTCGAACGAATGATATGTCTAACGAATACCGTCTAACGAATGATATGTTTCATTCCTTGTCGTGGGAGGCAATGAGTTGTAAGTATGCAACGTCAACAATCTTTTCAATTTGTGGTAAAAAGCATGCAAGAGACACTGGTACGTATATTGGGACACTTCAATATTTGGACATCGGGCCACTAATATGCTATGTTCTACGCTGTTGCCGTGTTCAAACACATCCCCTATACATTTGATGCCATTCTCATAGAGTGATGGCACAAATATCGGTCGTTGATCTATTTGAATGTATTTATTGTACCATAGGAATTGAGTACTTATTGATGTGATATCGTTAGTGTTCAAATGCGCTTTCATTTTACATGCTGCATCAATGACATATGCATACAATTTTGGTACATGTTTGAAAATGCGTCCTTATCAGCACTCGTTCGCAATATATCCTGTAATTTGAAACGTCTTTGTCTACCTTGAAGCATGTGCTTCCAAATTGGTTTACTGTTGTCTATCATTCGCTTCGACCTCGTCAATTGCAGGGCTGTCATGTATCTGGTCATTTTCACAGCTTTAAGACCACCCTCCTTTATTGACTGGCATAAGTCATCTTTCTTCACTTTGGGTGGTATATTTATCCCCTTCAACTTATTATCTATTGATTCGGTGACGTCATATATAGATCTGTTCTGGTTGGAACCATACAGTAGCTGCACAATAAATTAAGTGCCATTCCACCAAGTATATACTATCAGTATAAAGCGTCACTAGGGACGCTGACACGCGAGGGCAAGATTCGTGCCCTTGGGCTCCAGTAGCACAGCCACGTGCGGTGTATTTTTGCAGCCGTCATATTTCCCCATTTCCCTATTGAAAGCTGCCCGTTCCAAGCAATTGACCACCACCCCCTTAGCATTGGCTTTCCCTCCGTGGGATCACCCTGACTGCTCTTCAGACGCCATCGACTTGCAAACATAGACTCCGGCATCTTACCGTTGTCACCAGAGTTGTGGCCCCCTCCTGGCAACGCCTGGAGACAAATGACGCGTTGTAGCTATTCAGATAGGTGGCACACATGTGGCCTATATATGCAGATAGGTGGCATTTAGGTGGCATAGACATATGCATAAGTGGCACATACTAGTGGCGTATATATACAGATAGGTGGGAAATGGGTGGCGTAGATATGCAGATAGGTGGCCAATAGTTCGCTGAGATATACAATTAGGTAGCACATAAATTACGCAGACATACATCTAGGTGGCACATATATGGCGCAGATACATAGATAGGTGGCACATAGGTAGCGTAGATATACAGATAGGTGGCACAAAGGTGGCGTAGACATATACATAAGTGGCACATACTGATGGCGTATATATGCAGATAGGTGGCACATAGGTCGGGTGGATATACAAGTAGGTGGCACATAGGTAGCGGGGATTGTCATGCAATGTGCTCAAGACTATCGCATCCCCTTTCTCTGGACAGCGGAATCGTAAACGCAAATAAGTACAGTTGCTTGGAGTGCACTCTCGCTTGTAAGTGGTGCATTGACTGGTTCCGTAACTGGCGAAGGACACACAATCTGAGATCAAATCAGCAACATGCAATACATTTAAAGTCAAAATCAGACAAGTGTAGCGTTAAAATGTCTGAGTACCGACCCCGCCCCCCATACCGCGATGCGATCCGCCGCCCCTGGTTTGTGAGTATCGGCACTAACATCCTGGCCTGCCGCTGAATCCATGGACAGCGGAACTGGCGGGGTTCTTGGGGCCTTGAGGCCGCGCCATCCCGCATACTATTCCTTAAAGTTACCACTAAACATAAAGCATTGATTGCAATGAAATGGCTTCAAATTCAGCCTGTGCCTATCTTGAATCTGTGTATTCTGGCGCCAGTGCGTGTAACAGCTATCCCCATCGTCCTCCTCCCTAATTGCTTCACAGGCCGTGGACGGGTGCCCGACTAAGCTTCGATTCGCCATCCAAAATGGTTATCACTTCGTCGCTACTAATTTTGTCACTCATTCACGGCTGTCCTCGTACACTAATCGACAGGATTCATCTGGTGGCGTTTCTCGAAGGTGTGTGTGTGTTCCATGACGTGCACAAACTAGCCGCCCGACCTTCGCATTTCCTCACAATCAGCCGTGAAACTAGAAATTCCCGCGCCTGTCACCCAAAACGAAATAAAATCAACACCCGCTGAGGGGCGGGAACGACCACCTCACGGGCGGGAAACGCGCGAAGCCCTACCCCGGCCCTACCCCGGCCCTACCCCGGCCCTGCACCCGATCCAATGCCCTGCCAGACACCAGCCGTTTTCACAGCCTCTCTGCACTCATCTGGTTCGCCCGCAACGTCGCCGCACTGGCCACACCCACCGCGCCCACGGCGCTCTGGTTGGCCGATACCGCCATGCTGCAGCTGCCGTTGCCATGGCTACCTCAGATGTGGCCGGGGTCGGCGGCGCGCCAATTTGCCGCGTGCCGGCTTCCCAAATAGGCGGTAATTAAACACGACTGATGAAGGGCCGTCGGCGGATCGTCTTTCCCGGCGGCGGCGGCGTTGTGAGGCGTCCTATAAATCTTGCAGGCGCTGGGCGAAATGGACAGTTACGTGCCCAACAATCCCGACTTCGGCTGCGACCCGTGCGTGTGGCAGCGGCCAGCACCGCCCGGCCGCCGGTACACGCCGTCGCCGGAGCCGGGCCCGTTGCCGGGCACGCTGCCGCCGGGCACGTGCGGGCACGACCCGCCGCTGCACACCTGCTGCACGCCCGACCCCATGCTCGACGGCCTGTCGTTCGGCGCACTCGACTTCGAACCGCTGCCGCACGTCTGCACGATCGGCCAGCACAGGTGAGGGTCACGTGGTGTTTATCACACACACACACACACACACACGTGGTGCCCCGTCACAGTTCACGTGGTGCCCCGTCACAGTTCATGTGGTGCCCCGTCACAGTTCACGTGGTGCCCCGTCACAGCCGATAGGGTTCCTTGACAGCATTGGTGGATCCAAGGGGACGCTGGAGGCACGGACCCTTCCCTCAAGCGGAGAGCGATGCCCCTGATTGAAAACGACGTCCAATCGGGAAGACACCGAGTGCATCTCCCCCTCCCATTCGCTTGGATTTTTTTTTACCCCAGGGCACCCATCCGGAGGGCTCCAGTGCATCCCGCCACAAAAATTACAAGCGAAATATGCCCCTCTGAGAGAAGCCGGCGGCCCATGGAGAGGTTGGTGTACACCCCTACCTGGATATAGTTTTGCCCTGATCAGTGACGCCTATTGGAGGAATGACTGCCCTGAATGACTGCTCCACCCCTTCCCCTGCATATACCATGCATCACAGGTCATGAAATGTCTCATCTGTGGTCACGTGGCACTCGATGACTGGTACAAAGGCGACAAAAATCAGCTTCTTCCGGTTCTCAATGGGGCCTCCTCAGTCCTTGCGGGATCCTCAAGCTGCTGGACCTCCCTGCGTTTTATTTGTATGGGATGTTCAAAGGCCTCCTTTCAAAGCTCTTCATCTGATCCGAACTTAACCACTTCAAACGACATGAGGAGGCCTATGCTGAGTTGTGATAGCCTCCAGCGTTTTCATAGTGATTGTGAAAAGATTCCACACATTTTATATCTTCAAGAAGGAAAAATATAATTCACATTAATATAGGTATTTCATCATTCGTATCCTCATTTCATGGAAAGCACAATACGACCAACGACCATGCGCTTCAAAACATTTGCCAGCTGCAGGACATGCTTCAAGTGGTCACCCTTTCGCTTGACGAAGTCGCGAGTCGCGCGCATCGCGCCACCTCCTCCGTCACCCGGGCGCACGAGTCTGCGAGATCCTCGCACTATATCGCCTGCCTGAGCTCTTGGAGGCTTCTGGGACTTCCCTGGTATGCCTTGCTCTTGAGGTAGCCTCACAAGAATAAGTCCGGAGGTATCAAGTCTGGGAATGAGCCGGCCCGGGATAGTTCGCCTTGCGGCTGGTGAAGGGTTCCCCGAATTGTCGTTCCAGCTACTCAAGCACCATGTTGAAAGTTCGGATTGTGTGGGTGTAGCTCCATCTTGCTTGAACCACTTGGTGCTCTGTGATGCTCCGTAGTGCTTGCAAACGCCTCCCCATAATCGATTCGGCATCTTTACGCAGCGCTCCCTGTGCATGGTGACTGAGGAGCCGTTGCAGTTCGAGAACCAAAAGAAACCGATAATCCCATGTAAGCTGAAGGCTCGCCGTACAGTAGCCTTCCCGAGTGCAGGTTTTTTTCCGCCACTGTGTCTTGGATGCAATTGGCCCAGATCCTGAAATTTTTGATGTTCAAACCCCATCCAACAGAAAATGGGCCTCTGCACGGCACCGTTGTGTTGTTGATGAAATTGGCGTCAGCGGTGCACATGTATGCCACATAGCCAGCTTACAAAGGCAACTATTTCAGTCTTGATGGAACGATGTTTTACATAGTATTTGTCTGGAATCTTTTGCGATAATTATTTGCACCGTGCTGCAACGGACGTTAACTTGGCTTGGAGTTTTCCAGATTGGCCTCGTGGAATTTTCCCGATTGACCTCGTGGAAGTTTCGAGGACGATTGCTTCAATCATTTCAACGCCCAAAGTGTTTTGATAGTTGTCCACCGCTGCACTTTCGGTTCAACTCTTCAACGCTGCCTTCAGCCAAAAGCTGTTCAGAACGTGTTTTATAGTCTTGGGGCCGGGTGCGTAGCGGAAATTAAGGGAGGAGCGGAAAGCGCGCTGAGCTCCTCTTATTGAGGCTGTTTTGTATTGGAGTTGCATGCCTGACTTTTTCCTCCTTGCTCAGCGGATGCACTTGGAGGAATAAGCGAAGCGATGTGATGTAATTTTCCATTGTACGTACTTTCCACAAATATAATTTAATCTAATAGAAATCATCCGTGACCTGTTTCGTATACGTAATACATGCAGCAACTGTTGGTGTTTATTGTTTAATTTTCCGAGGTAAGAGTAAGGTTCGTCGCGTTCCCATCACTCCCATTATCACTCCCATTACGCTGTGGATTTTGGGAAAAAACATCTACTGCACTGTACGGCGTGGTGAGCATGCCCTTCTCTAATGAACACTATCCACATCGCCAGAGAACTCAGCCCTGCCGGAGAACGGTGGCCATCGCCAGACATGAACGACTTGTTCTTCCCCATGAAGCACCACAGCGCTGCGTCAGGTGAGACGTCGCTCCTCACTGCCCAACGCTGTTCAGGATCCTCACCAGAATACTTCCTGTTCAGGGCAGCCCGACAGCGCATATTCATTCCCAATTCGCTGGACATTCAGCTTGAACTCTGCCATCGAACTGGAATTATGTGATTGATAAATAAATCAAGTTAAGATATATGCAGGTTCAAGACCATCGTGCTGGTATGGAATGGGTCTGCGGTTTGGGGCCGACAGTTTAGTGTCTGCGGCCGACAGCGTAGTGTCCGGGGCCGACAGTGTAGTGTCCGGGGCCGACAGTGTAGTGTCCAGGCCGGCAGTGTAGTTCTCCCGACCAACAGTGTAGTGTTGTAGTTTCCCCGGCCGACAGTGTAGTATCTCCTGCCGGCAGTGTAGTGTTATAGTGTGTGTGGCCGGTAGTATAGTGCTCCCGGCCGACAATGTAGTGTCCCCTGCCAACATAGCGTCTCCGGCCGGCAGTGTAGTGTTGTAGTGTGTGTGGCCGACAGTGTAGTGTCCCTGGCCGACAGTGTAGTGTCTCCTGTCGGCAGTGTAGTGTTATAGTGTATGTGGCCGGCAGTGTAGTGCTCCCGGCCGACAGTGTAGTGCCCCCGGCCGACAGTGTAGTGCCCCCGGCCGGAAGTATAGTGTTGTAGTGTCTGTAGTCGACAGTGTAGTGTCCACGGCCGACAGTGTAGTGTCTGGGGTCGATAGGAGCCGCAGCGGTGGTGAGCGGCGGTGTCGAACACTGTCGGATTTCCCGGCCTCCGACCGCCCGGCCCTGGTCACTTCGCCACGACATAGACACCAAGCCATGGCCGCACGGTAATCTCGCATGTCTCTGTGGCTGTTAGTGTGTTCACTTTTCTTCCTGATCGTTTGTATGAATAATTACGATGCTTCTTTAATTATTATATAACTCTGTTCCATTGGATGATGATAGTAGTTAACCCGGTTCCGGTAGAGAGGCGGATCCCGTCTCCTCCTTGTGTTTTTGTCTCGCCTCCTGCTCCCTAACGATTTGTGATATGAGCGTGAAGCTCGGTGACTTTTCTTAACTTTCCTCTTGTACTTCGTGCCAAACTTTTACGTTCGTAACTATATCAGAGGCGGCTCCAGGGACGAATATTTGGAGGTACCTCCGACAGTTTTTCGCATCCAGATTTTTATACTATTTTGTTCATTGCTTTGCTCTCCAGATGACTATAATTTGGAATTAAGCTGATCATATTACATTGCTTACCTTCGAAAATGTGTATCTTGAACCTAATCATGCCAGGGGCTAACCCAGGGTTGTTGTTGTTGAATTTGGTCAGCCTGCCACTTTGTGGGTGATGTTGGCTGTTAAGATCCAGGGGAGCCAAAAACAGCAGAGTGACCTGTTTTCTCAAAGTGGTGTAATTACGTTGTCGCCGGGAGTTGGAAGGGTGGGGTGAACTCAGGACAAATGATGATGTATCTCAAGCAGTGATGGACCCAAAAGAGTTTACCAATGGCGGATACAGGAGGTGACTGTAGATATTCAGGACATACGCTATTCAAGCCACTACAAGCAATGGCGTGACGAGGGTGACACTTTGCTGATGACGGATGAAGAAGGAGAGGAGTAGATTCAGGACAAACTATTACAATAAATCGAACGCAGTGGCGGAGCAACGAGATTTTCCCAGTGGCCAATGATTGTAGTAGCCTTCTCCTTCAGGCCTCTCGGGATTCTTCCTAGTATTTCTTCCTGGCGAAATCTCTGGTCAGAATTATCACCGTAAATATTGATATCATGTAAGAATGATAAAATAATAAGTATTTGTGTCACGGACTGAGAATAAGGACCAGCCACAAATACCAAATGATACCCACCCATTCTTAGGCTTCTGGCTACCCCAATTGCTGTTTTATATGTGCATTTATGGACATGAAATTGTGCATTGGGTGAAGAAGAATTACTTGTGCCCATCTATGCGCAATGTTACCGGTGTATAATACAAGCACGGTCACAACAGATTTTGTTCAGTTCCCCCACCCCCACCTCACCCAATTTGTTCCTCCTGACATCACCATTGGGGACATTTTTACATCTTGACATTCTAAGCGTGTGGACGAGAGCACTAGAATTCGGTTGAGTTATTCAGTTTTGAAATCAGCTTAATAAATAATAAATATTTTTGCTTTGTTTTCGGACCGTGTGTCGGTCGCCCAGCAGCGGTCTGTACCAGAAGATTCGCCAAACGCGAACCGTCCGGTTCTCGACAATGTTTCGAGATTGCATTTATATGTGCGTTTATTTTCAGTTGTTCTAGTAACCTCCCAGGTCTTGCGAGCTTCATCCCACTCCTTTGCGACAGAGTAAATACGTGGGTTATCACTATCTCCCGGGGTGACGTCGCTTCATCCAAACAAATAGCGTGCTTCTCAACGACACCTTCCCAACTCGCCACGAGTTCCTCCGGCTTCCCAGCTTCAGCTTCGACAGTTGTGGCGCACTAGGGTGGCTGCCAATCAGTGCTTATGAGACTCAGGCAAAATGAGCTCCAGTCCGCAATCTATGCCCGCGATACACTTGTAGGAAGCACGTAAATAACCACCCCGAATTGTTTCGGACGTACACGAGCCGATTAGCTTTCCAATTAGAAATAAATGGTTACCTAGCGGTGCTGCCGAACGTGGATGAGCCGACTTGCTTTAGGAAAACAAAACAAAAAATTTATAAAAAAATTAACGAAGCGTAAACGACTACCCAGAGGAGTCATCGGACGTAGATTAGCCGAATTACCTTTCAACTCAAAATGTAAAATGGCTACCCAGAGGTACCGCGGACGTAGATGAGACGAAGTGTCACACACTGTACTAACCCCACTAACAACCCTGCATGGCATGCTTAAACTAACCCGCTACTAGCAAAAAACACGCGGCGGCCGGCCTGATAGGCGATGTGGACAATTGCCTCGTCCACACGGTAAAGACCCCTCGGTGCTCTTCGACAAAAGTAGACTTATGCCGGCACCCTGGCAAAATCAACTTTCTCGTCACTTTCAAATCACCCCCCCCACCTCCCACTCAGCTACAAGTTGTCTTGCGGAGGAGTAAAGTAAAACTAAAACCATTTAGACATACGGGAGATGTCCCCCACACAGCCCCTGCATCCAGCACCTAAAGCATCACACACACACTATAACGTAAAACTCCCTTAATTTAATGTACACTCGACTTAGCTTTGCTTGCCAAACACACTCGCTTTAAATGTGGTGCAAATGACCTTCAAGGTCCGGCACGTCTCTAAAAATCACCTTCCCTCCTCCTGAGCTCCAGCATTAACGTCTCCGCGGACGTGTCACGACACCATGGGCTTCGATAGAGGTCGCTTTCTATGGATCT